>CP080210.1:600000-1101991 GCA_019431265.1 Saccharomyces x bayanus | reverse complement strand
CACCCACACACACCACACCCACACACACCCACACCCACACCCACACACCCACACCCACACACCACACCACACCCACACACACTCTCTTACATCTACCTCTACTCTCGCTGTCATACCTTACCCGGCTTTCTGACCGAAATTAAAAAAAATGAAAATGAAACCCTGTTCTTTAGCCCTACAGCACTTCTACATAGCCCTAAATAGCCCTAAATAGCCCTCATGTACGTCTCCTCCAAGCCCTATTGACTCTTACCTGGAGTTTCAGCTAAAAGCTATACTTACTACCTTTATTTTATGTTTACTTTTATAGACTGTCTTTTCATCCTACTCCTTCGCACTTGTCTCTGCTACCGCGTGCAACAAACACTAAATCAAAACAGTAAAATACTACATCAAAACGCATATTCCCTAGAAAAAAAAAAATTTCTTACAATATACTATACTACACAATACATAATCACTGACTTTCGTAACAACAATTTCCTTCACTCTCCAACTTCTCTGCTCGAATCTCTACATAATAATATATCAAATCTACCGTCTGGAACATCATCGCTATCCAGCTCTTTGTGAACCGCTACCATCAGCATGTACAATGGTACCTTCGTGTTATCTGCAGTGAGAACTTCAACGTTTGCCAAATCAAGCCAATGTGGTAACAACCACACCTCCGAAATCTGCTCCAAAAGATACTCCAGTTTCTGCCGAAATGTTTTATTGTAGAACAGCCCTATCAGCATCGAGAGGAATGCCGTCCAATCCGGCACTTTAGATGGGGTAACTCCCAGCGCAATCTGATCTCGCAAGTGCATTCCTAGACTTAATTCATATCTGCTCCTCAACTGTCGATGATGCCTGCTAAACTGCAGCTTGACGTACTGCGGACCCTGCAGTCCAGCGCTCGTCATGGAACGCAAACGCTGAAAAACTCCAACTTTCTCGAGCGCTTCCACAAAGACCGTATCATCTTTTGCCTCCCATTCTTCCCGGCACTTTTTTTCGTCCCAGTTCAAAAAGTACTGCAGCACCTCTGTCTTCGATTCACGCAAGTTGCTCCATACTTTATAATACAACTCTTTGATCTGCCTTCCAGACATGCGGAAAACTTGGCCCCCTTGCTTGCCTCTTGTCGAATCCAATACACTAATTGTTTCTCTCTTCTAGTAATGGCCAGGTACCAAGCATAATTTCTCTGTATCTGAGAGTAGATCTCTCTCCTTTTACGCTAAAATATTTCAAATACCCTACAGGGTCCCCATGATATGGCTCGATGTCTTCCAAGTATTCTTTGTATTCCTCGTCATTTCGCAGCATTCTCTCCACAGCTAGTGCTTCCCAAGCCATCCTCCGATACGATACTTTCTGGCCAGCCCAACAGACACAGAGCTCGAACATCTTTTGACAGCCCTTGCATAATCCGTATTGTGTGAATACTCCCTCTGGGCAGAAGTATACGTCAATACCATAGAGGAAAAGATGTTTAATTTCGTCAGACCGAAATCCAAGAAACTGTAAGACATTCATATTCTCGGAAGTATTGGGAAATTGTGCTTTCAGTTTCTTTCTCTCTAGCAAAACCATTTGACTCCCTTTCCGCTTATACGACTCTTTGTTAATGTCGGTGACTGGATGGAATCTATTATCCTCAGCATTGCCATCTTTATTGGCGTCCTCCTTGGCACTAGCGTTGGTACTTTCAGTGGTAGTGGCATTAGTGCTGGAGTTGGTGCTAGCAGTGGTAGTGGCATTAGTGCTGGAGTTGGTGCTAGCAGTGGTAGTAGAACTAGTGTTGGAGTCGGTACTTTCGGTGGTAGTAGCACTAGTGTTGGAGTCGGTACTTTCGGTGGTAGTCGCACTAGTCCTGACGTTGATGCTGGCAGTGGTAGTAGCACTAGTCCTGACGTTGGTGCTGCCAGTGGTAGTAGCATTAGTGCTGGAGTTGGTACTTTCAGTGGTAGTCGCACTAGTCCTGACGTTGATGCTGCCAGTGGTAGTAGCACTAGTCCTGACGTTGGTGCTGGCAGTGGTAGTAGCACTAGTCCTGACGTTGGTACTTTCAGTGGTAGTCGCACTAGTCCTGACGTTGGTGCTGGCAGTGGTAGTAGCATTAGTGCTGGAGTTGGTAGTCGCATTGGTACTGGCATTAGCACTACCATGAATGCACGTGTCGCTGTCCTCATCACTGCTGCAATACTTTCTGCACCTGTCACTGCTATTGCTCTCCTGGAAGCTAGACGGTAACGCAACGATCGACATGGAAGCTGTCGCCTGATTTTCAGCCAATCTGTCCATTCTTTCTATCAGTTCCACTGTGTCAGCAGACAGGTCTGTCCTGGAGCCACAGCATCCAACATGCTGGCCCTTTTTTCCTTTCTTTGATTCAAGTCCATAGAACTCGCGTACCTGTTCGGTTATACAGCCTTCCTTAATCGGTGGTAATTCACCCTTACGATTCCTTGCCGCCCAACTGTTTTTTTCTAGATAATAGATAACAGAGGCCCCCATCTCTTAGTCTCCCTACACCTTGAATGAGCTCAATAATATTAAGTCTATTATCAAGCATGATCACCATCATCAATTGCTTAATGTCAATTCCTTCAGTCACTAATTTCGTTCCGATGAGAACTTGCATGCTACCGTCAGTGACAAACTCCTTTGTGCGAGACACCTTTTCTGCAGCACCCAGCTTCCCGTGTATCCATACCACCCTAAAATACTTTCTCCAAGAGCAGGCCAATTCTTCCACTTCGTTGGTTGTGCTTGCAACTACAATGGCCTTCGACTCTGGTTCACTTTCAAAGAGGGCTAAAAGAAGCTTCAGTGCTTCTCCGGGCTGTGATTCCACTTTCTTCCGAATTTTATGATCATGCCCTAAAGGCACCTTGGATTTCTCCTTGATTAGATTAAACATCCGTGTTGGATAGCTGGATAGACCTCTGCTGAGATCTTCCGACCGTTTGAGCTCGTTGATGTCCATCGACTTCTTGGCCAGTCCCGTAAGCCCAATACGCTGCAACGCAGCATCAGCTACAGCCTCAGGTGCTGTGCCGCTCAAAAAGATTGCTTTCTCAAAAGCGTCAAAATCAAGGTTAGTTATGCCCCCAAATTGCGACTGCCGGTAGACCTCCGTTTCAAAGTTGTGAAACTCATTTACAATGAGGTAACCCAATTTTACGTTGTTGGTCCTAAAGGTGCACTCAACAATATTCTCCCACGCAGCTATCCTGTCTGTGAAATTAGTGCTAGCAAGATCATCGTAGATCCCCACGTATAAATCAGTAACGCCATCGCAACCTTCTTCAATAAAGTTTCTTACAGGGGCCACATTCAAGCAACCGCATCGGCCCAACCTGATCATGCAATTAGCAAGCAACATTGTGTACGGTACAAACAGAAACGACACATATTTCACGTCGCCCTTAGACGCCAGTGCTATCAAGGGGAGATGAAATAACTCCGTCTTACCATAGCCCGGTGGGGCCTGTACTGCCACAGAGGGTGTGTCTGCCATGTATATTTCATGACATAAGCGCAACTGATGCAAGTCCCTGAATTCAAAGGAGCTGCCAAAGAGTTTCTGGCCTGCGACGAGGATATCGTTTGTACTCTTGGGCTCTCGGGGCCTTTTTCGCGTTACTCTTGAAATTTTTTGATCATGATCTGAACTCGCCGCCTCACCTGCCACTACGTCTTCCGCATTCCGAGTACTAGAGAATGAACAATGGTAGTCGCTTTCAAGGCCTAACCATTGAATCCAGCGCTCGGAAGTGAGTCCGTCAAGCGTCTTTAGTCGAGGCTCCGATGAACCGTTCTTGTTGTATCGTCGACGTATACGTTGCGCTGTAGCTCTGGATAACGGTAAGCGTATCACCGTAAGCTCGTCAATTATTTTTAAGAGCCGCGGTCATTTTGCCAGTATCTCTTCTCAACTTGGGCAGCACAATTTCACGATATTTAAAAAGAAAGAATCGTACTCGTCAATTCCTCGCTTTGGCTCTCTGAACAAAACTTCTCGATTACGCAAAATGAGGCTGGCACATGGAAGCAGTTGTTCAACTCTCCCCAAAGTTTTCCACATACAGATATTCCATCAGAAGAAGGTACCAAACTTATTCTATAAGAGTCCTTCAGCGCGATCCGTTTCCACATCGCAACGCCGTTGTTGTCATCAAATATATCTAAATCCCTTGCCGTACAACCACAACACGACATCGTGGAGTCTTAGTACTGCGCAACTTACATGCTTTCAAGCCATGCTCGTCCGCTCTGTGTGTCGACCTTCTTTTCGCCACGTAAACTTGCTTGGATAGCTCATCTACGTGTAGTAACCATATTTCCTTATGGTGCTTTCCCTTACAATAGGTGCCGGCGAAAGTACCAATCCTAGAGCTCTCGTTCGGCCTGCCCCTCGCATTTCGTAACAACCCATTATAGTATCCTAATCCTTTCTATTGAATTTCAAACTATGCACTTGAAACAACGTGTACACCATCACGTGGTTTGTTTGAAGGCATCGGTCCGCCCTGGAAATCTGGTTCGTCTTCAACAAACCTTTTCCTCTTGATGATGCATATTCTCTTGCGCCTCCGCTCTCGAAAAGACCAACATAATAAAAATTTATGAATTGCATTTCCAACTCCACTACCACTCACCATGCCGTTGTTCTACCCACTATATCCAAACGTTAACAAATGATCACCACATGCCATACGCACATACCATCTCAACTTAACCGCTACGACTCCTCATCATGATTAGTATTCCGATATCTAGTACATCCCCTTTTATCTCGTTTAAATGATTATTTATGTACACTTATGATCACTACGACAGATTAGCAGCCCCAAGTCAACAAAACGTAAAAGTGCTTGAATCACGAAATCATACAAAATTCATCGGCTTGCTAAACCACTTTCACTTAATATCACATTTACGCCCTCTGCCAGGCAGAATATGTGAGGATATATTTGGGGACTGGCCCATACGTTGCTAAATTAGTAACATAGAGGATTGTATTTTGGTTTTGTACCAAGAGTAATGCAAACCTCACAGGCATCTGTACAACTATTTTCTAAGCTATATATCATTAAGACACGTGGCTTTTAATGCGTTTTCATGCGCTAGTGAAAATGAAATTTACTGCTCTTTTTGCGTAGTCAGTTACTGATGTACTACCTGAACTATATGCTTATTGTTATTATTTTTTACCCTTCTGTATTCTAGTTACACCAGCATCGGAGCCTGTTTAAAGGATGAGAACATCGCATTTTCCACTTCAAATAAACTTTTCCCTTCTCCAAAAAGTATTAAAAGAAAAAAAAGTGCTGGTATGTGTTCGTTATGGTTTCAAGGACTGACACTCGGTAATTGTGGTAAAAATGTTTCCAAAAAGGATCCAACAATAAATACAATGGCAGCTAAAAGCATAGGCACAGCGTCAAAGACGTAGATGAAATATTCGTGCGATATTATGAATCCATCATACCCTTCTACAAACTCGACTAGTCTCACAATCGAACGTACCATGATCAATATACTCGAAAGCATTAGTGTAAGATTCAAAAACCACCATTTTTTTCGATATATGACGGTAGAAGGGGCAAACCCTCGCAACACTGTATGAGAATCTGAACTCATTGATGATGAAAACCCCGAAAAAGACAATTTGAATAACCAGGCCCGCAGTAATAAGATTCGAACCGGTCGTTCTACCGTTGACTGTTGCCATTAAGCCCCCACCAGCAGCCTGAAGACAAAAACTAACCACATCTCCAAACACAAAAAAACTAGTCCCAAAACGAGAGGAAACGATCATAAGGGATTCACACCTCATAACATGCAGTAGCCTACCAAACAGCATATAAATAGTCGCTGCATACAAGGCAGGCGCAATTAACAGCAGCACTGCTTGTATGACGTACGGCGCTATCTCCTTTGTGTTAGACGATGATACTGCTCTTGCAATGTAGCCCACAATTTCCATTATGCAACCAAAGAATAATGGGATGAAGGCAGAAAATGTCGACCTTACTGTCAGTTTCTTATAATTCTCCCCCAAACTAATGGCTGTGATAGATTCGCACTTATCAACAGGAGTATCAAAGGGATTGTCGACTTCTGGCTTAGAAGCCTTTCTTGCATCCCATACTACCTGGAAAGAGTATATTAGTGTTGTAACTATGAAAAGAACAGTAAGTGCTATTGCAGCTCCGTTACTAGGTGTGTATCGATAAAGCTCCCATTCAGAGCCACTAGAGTCATTTGACATTGTCGAAAATATACTCGATTTCCAATTGCTTACTTGAGATATCAGGTGTTACATCATCCGCCAATTAATGAAGCACACATTTATTTCATCCTTTTATAAAATTTTAAAGAATCGTTTTCTTTTATTTTTTTGGTTATATAATCTATAATTGAAAATTACAAACCATCAAAGCTTGTTAACACTACTATCTAATGATGACGTGCACATGGAAGGATCTCGGGCTGATAATGCTCCGGCACGTGGTTTAGATACTCAACTTGCACACCCAGAGAATACTCGTCGGGCTTTTGTTCCGACGGACTATTTCCGAAACGGTTGTACACGGCATTCCGTGTTTTTCTTTTCTTTTTCTCACAAATATCCTCTCTCTCCTCTAAAGATGGCTCATCCTAGAAGCCCTCGGATAGAGATCTACATAGTTTAAATACATGAAAAGAGACAAAAGAGGAGCCGCAACCAACTCTAAAGTCTATAATCCATGACTAAGCCACCCAATTTGTGAATTTTTCCACAGTTAATTTTGCTAGCCAATCTCACCAAATCAGCCTGTCATTATTTGTTGGAGTCCTTCTCAGACACTACGTTCATCCGGTTAATATGTACAACTCTCATTGTGATTTGGCCTGCGTACCAACTAAACCGCTCCTATTGCTCTCTAAAAAAATCTCTATGGGCATGCAAATATAAGATAGCGTCCTAAACACTGCTGCAATAATACTTATCTATCTCTTTTAAATCATCCCATAACTCGTCGTCTGTATTCAACTCTGGGAAAATATCAAGGTTGAGAAAGTAGCGCAAATAATCAAGGTCTTTAGTGGCAACATTTCCCATATATTGCGCCTGTCGATATTCATCAGAACTTAAAACCTCCCTCTCACAGCTTTCGATAGTAGTTATTATGTCTCTCCCAAGAACTTTCTCGATGCCGTGTATAATATCCCTATGATAGTCCGACTTATTTTTGTCTCTTATTATGTGCTGAAACAAATCGGACCTTATATCTAACGTTTCATTGCAGAACCTCGCTGTTGTGTGATCAAAATCCGTCAAAATGGCCATTAATTCTTCCTTTGAAACTTTTTTATACTGCCGATAAACTAAACAGCACACGCGAACAAAAATGAAGATACATGTGATCTCCATTAAAACTATCCTTCCCGGATGATTATATTGCTTCTCTGCACCATTTTCTGAGCACGTAATGCGGTCGAACAAACTCGCTACTCCACAAAATAGAGAAATATGGTAAACATCGATTCCGGCGGGGGCTTTTACTGCTTCGAGTAAAATGTTCAACCCCATCTCGCTTATGGGCCGAACGTGTTCCTTGATTTTTATATTATCGTTCGCACGTAGAATGAAAGTAAAAGTTTCAACTGTAGTTTGAAGGATATCTTTATCATACTCACCTATCTGATCACTGATTAGATTGCTACTTGTACCATGAAAAATACTCTTAAACCGCATCAACAAGTTCCCTATAGCCTTAAGACATGATATTCGACTGTATGCAAAGTGTATGCAAAACCTGAAAACATCATCGTCCAGCAAGCTTTTTCAAGCTCATGCACAACCGTTGTTTTCAACACCGTGAATCCCTTCCTTATTCCATTTATTCTTGTTAGTAGTTCCTCCACAACTTTGAAATCCAACGCAGTGATCCCCGAAAACATTCTATAATCCGTAAACTTGCGATTGTAAAGTACATTTGAAAACACATCATTGATGCTAATCGAGAGAACAATGTATCCAAACATGATGTGGTCCTTCAACGATCCATAAGTAAAATCAACACGTTCTAGCATTTGCCAACTTGACATCGCATCATCTACTCCAAGTCTCATTATTTGTTGGGGGAGTAAACATGTCACGGTTGAGCTATCAATCATCGGTAGCTTTCCGGTGACTACCACGTACCATTTGTCCCACCAGTAAGTGTCCCACCATATTTCACGGAGGTGGTTTGCATGCTCTTCATTCATCCCAAGATAATATTCCCATCGGCTCAATCCCAGATCTTGCACTTGTCTACATAATGGTGCGATAACCCCACCTATTATAAATGAATTGTCTTTCCAGTGCCGCTGCTTAACAAAGCATAACAAATCATGTAGAAATTCAGCGTCGAGTAATCTAAAATTTAGGGAATTTTCCAAAAGTGTGTAACAGAGCGTAGACAGCAGTTCTTCAACTTGAAAAAAATGCTCAAAGATATTGATATTTCTTAACAAGTGGCGAGATGACGTGAAGTGTTTGCCTAAAAGTTTCACACAATACATAAATAGTTTTCTGGAGTCCTGAATAGAATTTCCGCCCTCCTCTTTTAGTTCACTTCTCAATGATGGTGGGATAGCATCAATCGCTTCCTTCAAAGTCTGATTTCGAGTGAAGGGTACCTTACACCCAAAGAACTCTATCAAAATAAACTGCAACCGATACACAGGCGCTATCAATTCCCATTTGTAGCTGGAGCTCCCTGCATCTAAAAACTTTAGAAGAATATATACAGTCTCTTCCGTATCCTTCTCTCTGGACTTTACTATAAGCTGTTGTATTAGCCAGCATATTCCTTTTGGTGACATTACTGATATAGGCGAATAGAGGCCAAAAATAACATCCACTGCCTTTCCTTTGCTAACATTTTCAAAAGTACTAAAAGCATCAAACGCAACATAATTACCGCCTAGCAGCTGATTTTCGAGTGCGCCGTTATCCTTGTATGTACGAACTGATTCTGAATTTATATTAACATGTTGAAATGAGAGCAGAGTTTCAAGCTGTCTATTGATATCTGCGATTGCATTAGTTGCGTATTCAGACGAAGTAACGACGCTGAGCTTTAATTTTTCCAAAATATCAATGCTCTTTTTAAGAATCTTGATCTGCTCTAGAATATGATCATCTTGCTTGTAAAAGCTGAGTTTTCCCTCATCACCCTTAATCATATATGTACAAGTAATATGCCGTTGCAGGCACGAAAAGCAGGGTAGACTACCATCACATTTTACTTTCCTGTTCCTGCAGTTTTTGCACGCGGTAATTACTTTGTGCTTTCGTTTTGTACACCTATTTTGACCCATGATCAAGTATCAACTATACGAGATATAGTTACTGATTGAAACCGCTATATTAGAGCATGTTTAAAAAAGGAAGAGGCTAACAACTTTTCAGCGCCTAAAAAAATTCGGTCTCTTCGCACTGTCTGTCTTTCTTATAACCTCCGAAAATAATTAAAAATGCAGAGCTAGCGTAGTTACATGTATCCTTAGCTTCTCTCAATAGCATGGCCTAATAATATGTGTTTTAGTATGCAGTCTTGTTATTATGATGGGGCTATGCTCTACCTACCGTACATTTTTTTTTCACTTGTTCGTTCCTTTGAAGAGGACAAAAAGTCTGCACAGCAGAAGAATGAGCAACTCATAATATCAAAATAAGAAAATGACACATTTTTCCAAGTCTAAACAAAATCATACTTATATAAAGTACATAAAGAACAAATTCCAGGTAACTGGGGTCGGGAGAAAATAAAAATAAAAATAAAAATAAATTTTCAATGGTTTGGAGGTATTCTTTGAAATCATAAAGTTTTACATTCGTCACTCGTTATTAGCAAAAGCCCTTTAGAATGGCTTTTGAAAAAAATAAAAAAGACAATAAGTTTTATGACCTCTATTTTACTTCCCTTACTTGGAACTTGTCAATGTAGAACAAATTATCGACACCAGTGGTCATGTTCACAGATCCTAGAGCGTTACCGGTGGTCATGAAGTAGGTATTTGTAGAAACCACATCTCCATCGTTGAAGTACAATTCCAAGATGTTTTGATCCAGTAGGCCGTACACTTTATAGTAACTTAGGTCGTTCTCAGACTTGAATGGTTGGTTGTTGACAGACATTCTGTTTGTGAAATATGGGCTCTCCTTGACAAACTTCACCTTAGAGTTACCACGGTCCAAAAAGAAGGAAGAAGCACTGGCTTCAAAACCCATTCTTAAATATTCTTCAGGATCTTCTAAACCTTTAAACCAAAGAGATAAGTCTGAAAAGACACTTTTAGAAACAGATTGTGTGGTGTTAACAGCGTAAACCAACTCAAACTCTAATGTGCCGGTAGAATTACTCAAATCTACGCTGAACGAATTGGCTTTCGTCAAAGTGGAGTTGCTGGCAAAGTGCAACCATGGACCGGCATTACTAATGTTCAGTATTGGTTCAGCTTTCAAATTGATCAATTCAGTCTCTGGATTAGCTTGATATTCAGTGTTCAAAGAAAACTTGCGGACCAAAGACATGGATGATCTCCATGGGTTAGTTGGGACAAAGGCACTGTACTCCCAGTTTGAAGCCCAGGCAATACCTAATGCTGAACCGTACGTTGGGTCTGTGTTGAAGAAAGTTTGCAAGGCATAGTAGTCCTTACCAAAATCTACCACTCTAGATTGATTGTCAAACGCTTCAAAATGAGTACCATTGAAGGATCCAACAAAATATTGGTTGAAGGAACCGCCAGCAGGTGCACCTGGGTTGATAGAAATAAACATGACCCAATGCGATTTAGAAGGATCTTGCTCAGTTGGGACTTCGATCAAACCGGGACACTCATATTGGTAACCTAAAAAACCTTCATTGGCAAATGCAGATTCTAGCTTCCAGGACTTCAGGTCGTCCGAGGAGTAAATTTCAATTTTGTAATCTTGTGATTTGGCAGCTGTCATAATCCATTTTTGAGAAGGTTCATACCAGAACACCTTTGGATCTCTGAATTGAGTGGAGTTGGCAGCTAAAACAGGGTTCTTTTGGTATTCAGTAAAAGTGTAACCACCATCAAGGGAATAGCTAATGTATTGTTCTTCACTTTCTGGAGTATTATAAGTCCAGATTGCCACGCATCTTTGTCTTGGATCAACAGTATCATTGAAAAACCCACTAGTGTTGTTGTGGTCAATCACCATCGAACCAGAATAAGCACCAGAGTCGTTACGCTTGGGCGCGATAGCAACAGGTTCATCTTGCCAGTGAGTCAAATCATTCGAAGTAGCATGACCCCAGAAGAGTGGCAAACCCCAAACAGTGTCATTTGGATTGTACTGAAAGTAGAGATGCCATTTACCTTCTTTTGCATCGTACCACAATCCATTTGGATCATTCATCCAACCCTTGTTGGGGGTGAAGTGGACCAAAGGTCTATCGCTAGTTTCGTTTGTCATTAATGCTGATATCTTAGCTGCAAAGCCAGCCAAAAGGAAAATGAAAGCTTGCAAAAGCATCATATACGTTAGTGAAAGGAAAAGCTTTTTGTTTTGCTTGTTTCACTGAGAGAAAAAGAAAAAGAAAAAAAGCACAAGAACAAGAGAATGTTTTAAAAGAAACAATACATATATCTATTTGTACGTTTCTCTTTGAGGAAAATGGAATTCTATGATCACAGCCCAAAAAAGTCATTTAATTTCTCTCACCCTCTTCCAGATTGTTTACTATTGAGTTTTCTTTGACAGGCAATATCACTTTTTTTTTTTTACGTAGAAGGTATCTGTACCTGAATAATCTGTTGAAATAGGCTCAATAATCATTGCGCAACAATATTGTTCCACAGAATTTTCCGGGGAAAAACTTCACAAAAAGTGGGGTTGAGAAATCCTACGCCCATTTCTTTGCCCCGGATAATTTTCGAAGACAATTTTTTATTTCCGCTCCACGTGAGAAAAAGCGGAGGAAAAAAACGGACTATTTCATCTTAAGTAAAGTATATTCAGCACCTACTGTCTTTCTTGCAACATGCGGGATTCCTAAATTATAAAATGAATCACTCTCTCCAGATTTGCTCACTGATTGCATTAATGATGTTTGCAATCACGGAAAGGAATTCAGTGGACATCAAAGTTGAGAGATCACGTTTTGAATCAAAGAAAATTTTAGATGTCTTTTACTATCGTTGTGTCCTCTTTTTTTCCTCTTCCGTTTGTCCTTCCAGAATTACGCATCTAGAAGTAGTTTCCACTGTGCAGTGCCTATCGATATGAGTGTCTTATCGACGTAGTTAAATACCACACTTACGAAAATGGCAACTCCTGTACGATGTGTGCTAGATGTCAGATTTTTGAAGATATCACTGCAAATGACCATGAAGGTTATTGCCGGCGCAACAGCTTTCAGATCAAACAAAATCAGCATGGCCATTGACATTGCTCAACCTTTTTCCTTGTTACACATCCAGAACTGTTGCAGTAGGGGTGCTTTGTCTTTTAGAAGCACCCTTCCCGCTACAAAAACGCACCTTTGGGAAAGGAATCTTTTTGTTAGAGATACAACCTAAAATTTCCCAAAATTGTGAAATATCGATTGTTCATTTTAGAGTTCTGTTTGCCGAAGCAAGTCCCAGGAATTTTCAACATTGTTGTTGCCTTTAAAGGTGCTATTTTCACAGCTACGAGATGCAATGTGCTCAACATACGGATGCTACAGTTATATACCATCTCAGCTTTACCCTGCCCATTCTCACTAAATCAGTAAATATGCACCCACATCATTATGCACGGCACTTGCCTCAGCGGTTTATACCCTGTGCCATTTACCCATAACGCCCATGATTATCTACATTTTAATATCTATATCTCATTCGGTGCCCCCAAATATTGTATAACTGCTCTTAATATATGCGTTATACCACTTTTACACCGTATACTAACCACTCAATTTATATACACTTATGTCAATATCACAGAAAAATCACCTCCAAAATCACCTAAACATAAAAATATTCTATTCTTCAACCATAATACATAAACACACTCAATTGCGTATCAATACCACCATGACGTCATTAACTTAAATGTTCCTTAATATCGTCATACCACTATGCTCTATTCCATATATTGTAATATAACTGCGCTCTATAGTCATACAGACGCTTTTACTTCACCCCATCTTCTCATACTATTGTCATAGAATCTCACACTGACGCATGATTAAAACGAATAATTTTTACTGTAAGGGCTGCCATCCGCGCTCTATCCTTTTGTTTGCAATATTTATATACAGAATCTCAAAACAAGCGGGAGAAGTGCTAATTACCCAGAGGTCATGCATGATCTGAGGACCACCGTACCTCTAGGTTTTGCTTTGATCCGTTTTACAGTGACACCGAACATAAGGGGAAGCTATTGACATGGTATCGAAAGGTTGTCCACATTGGGAAGTAACTTGGTTCTATGAATCTTCATGTCAGATACGTAGGACGGACTCTTTCCTGTGTAAATATTTGTGACAGCTACGTCTATTTTCTACTAGATGTTTACACAGTTTTGTCACAGGAAATCTACGCTTAAAATATGTGTTTCATTCAAGCGGTAACCGCTGTACGAGCAGTGACATTGCTGGTCGCACCCTAAATGTGAACCAACGTTACGGCACACCGTGATGCACCCGCATTAAAGTTTTGTAAATTCGTTATTACGATTATCGAGTTGGCTAGATAGAAAACCGGAAATGAAATGGATGCCCTTTTCGAATAGCTGAGTTTCTTTGCCTAAAATAGCCCAATATTGTTTCCCTTTTTCTATCACGAGGTTACTGAGCCATTGCATGAACGCGCGCGCCTCGGCGGCTTTTTTTTTTCTGCTGTGCTGTATAAAAGCGAAAAGCCAGAAGTTACTATCTCGAATAAAAAACCCCTCGAACTGCCATCTCACTACCGAAAATGAAAGAGAATGAACTTAAAAATGAGAAGAGTGTAGATGTATTATCCTTCAAACAGCTCGAATCCCAAAAGATTGTTCTACCTCAAGATCTTTTCAGAAGCAGCTTTACCTGGTTTTGTTATGAAATTTACAAGTCCTTAGCGTTTCGCATCTGGATGCTATTATGGCTACCACTTAGCGTCTGGTGGAAACTTTCCAACAATTGTATTTACCCACTTATAGTTTCACTTCTGGTCCTGTTTCTGGGACCAATATTTGTCCTTGTTATTTGTGGACTTTCTCGTAAGCGTTCCTTATCGAAACAACTCATTCAGTTTTGCAAAGAGGTTACTGAAAACACACCAAGTTCTGATCCTCATGATTGGGAAGTTGTTGCAGCAAATCTAAATTCGTACTTATATGAAAATAAGGCTTGGAATACTAGGTACTTTTTCTTCAATGCCATGGGCTGCCAAGAAGCGTTCAGAACAACCCTTCTCGAACCCTTCTCTTTGAAAAAAAGACGAAGCTGCCAAGGTTAAGTCATTTAAGGATTCCGTCCCTTACATTGAAGAAGCATTGGGAGTTTATTTTAGAGAAGTTGAAAAACAATGGAAGTTGTTTAATACTGAAAAATCATGGAGCCCTGTTGGCCTGGAAGATGCTAAACTTCCCAAGGAAGCTTACCGATTTAAGCTTACTTGGTTTTTAAAGAGGATTTCCAATATTTTTATGTTGATACCATTCCTTAATTTTTTGTGCTGCATATATGTGTCACGGGGAATGTGCCTTCTATTACGCACCTTGTATCTCGGGTGGATTCTTTTCATGTTGGTACAAGGTTTCCAAAATATAAGGGTTTTGATTATGAGCATGGAACACAAGATGCAGTTCTTGTCGACTATTATAAATGAGCAAGAAAGTGGTGCGAATGGATGGGACGAAATTGCAAGGAAAATGAATAGGTACTTGTTTGAGAAAAAAGTCTGGAATAATGAAGAGTTTTTCTACGATGGGATTGACTGTGAATGGTTTTTTAGCCACTTCTTCTACCGCGTTCTATCTGCGAAGAAATCTATGCGGGCTCTATCATTGAATGTGGAACTATGGCCATACATTAAAGAAGCGCAATTATCCTGCAGTGAGGAGTCCTTAGCGTAAAGATAAATACAACTTTTTCAATTTATATATTTTGTAGTTTGTCAGCTGCGAATTACCAAAACGAGACTACTTTTTACCATTACAACCATTTTCTTTTTCCCTATTTCTCACTGGTTGAGAGAACTCGATGTGCCACCATCCTACCATATGCGCAAAACTTATTGTCTTTCTCCTCCCAGTGATGCTATATTCCATGCATATTCTGAACGATGGTTTGTGTTTTTATCAAGCAAGGTTAATCACATGGCGTGGCTTGCTCCACACATCAGTAGAAAACGCATACCGCAGCGGAATCCTTAAATAATAAGTGATTTTACTGTTCATCAACTACAATCGGACTCTTTCACAATTACCCTTCTTGTTTTCCACATTTATTGTTAATCAAGGAATATACAAAAGCTCATGAAAGCCTTTATTGAACACTAAATAGAAACCCTCCTGCCACGAAAAACTTCAAGATCGATAACTTTAATCTTAAAAATTTGACACATTTGAAGGCGACGACTCCGGGCCGATCGATGCCCTGAAAAAAAAAAAAAAAAAAAATAAAGGCGACCTCGTTTAAGGTGAATATGGAAGAAAATGGTTATATAATTGCTTGAACATTTGTCGTTATATATTAACAATAGCATCAACCGGTTTACTAGCAAGTGAGTCTAAAATATGATTTTTTAACATAGATATTGATGACCCATGTCGTTGAAGTGGACACACATCGAAGAATACCACAAAAGGAAGAGAGGATTCTTGTCCTTGCTCCGCCAAGTTGTTCATAAATATCACGATTGACCAGTAGTAACAATATTAATATACATTTATATAATCTACGGTATTTATATCATCAAAAAAAGTAGTTTTTTTATTTCATTTTTCATTACTTTTCACTGTCTATGGATTTTCATTCGTAAAGGCATCACTCCCTAGTTTGCGATAGTGTAGATACCGTCCTTGGATAGAGCACTAGAGATGGCTGGCTTTAATCTGCTGGAGTACCATGGGACACCGGTGATCATTCTGGTCACTTGGTCTGGGGCAATACCGGTCAACATGGTGGTGAAGTCACCGTAGTTGAAAACGGCTTCAGCAACTTTGACTGGGTAGGTTTCAGTTGGGTGGGCGGCTTGGAACATGTAGTATTGGGCCAAGTGAGCTCTGATATCAGAGACGTAGACACCCAATTCCACCAAGTTGACTCTTTCGTCAGATTGAGCTAGAGTGGTGGTTGCAGAAGCAGTAGCAGCGATGGCAGCGACACCAGCAGCGATTGAAGTTAATTTGACCATTGTATTTGTTTTGTTTGTTAGTGCTGATGTAATCTTAACAAGAAATAGTGAAATGAAAGCGCATACCTCAAAGATGGATAGCTACAGCAGCTCTATTTATATGAATGTCTTGCCAACTTCCCTGGCACAAACGAGTTATCATCTGGCACCCATCTCTCACCTAAAATGCCTCAGTGTACAATTTTCATCCCACATTCATTATTCATATTATTACGGTGCTTCTGTACTTGAACGATGCGTCTTTCATAGGTCCCGTATACGAGGCGCACGCTTCATAGTGCCTATACCTTTTATTGCATTTCCAAGGCACAAGAATTATTTTCTCACAGTGTACATACTTCCGAAGAATCCCTTTAGGGTGCCTTCAGAGATGCAGCTGCAGCTTTTGGCCAAGAAAAAGCCAAAACCAAATTTGCTTTGAACCCTCGTTAACAGGCCACCTAATCTTTGTGCTCTAAACGGTTGCTACGGGAAAATTGTCGATTCTGTTTTTCTTAAAATAGAAAGTGAAAGACTTATCGAATACCGGAGTCGTATATTGTAGGTGCCTACAGTCTTATACACTGCCAGCAAAAATGTTGACAAGAATAAATGAGCATTCGAGGTGCTACGAAGCCCTAGTTCTGAAACAGCGGAACTTCCACTGGATCAAGCTGGCCATACCGGAAACTATACCGGAAATTGATAAATCAACATCTTAATAAGTATTATATAATTTTTTTTTGTAATACTAATAATCGGAGAACAGCACCAGCGCTTCGTATGTTAGGCAACGGTTGCCGCCTAGGTCTACGTTTCTCTATTCATTATATGGTAAGTGAAGGAGACAAAAAGTGGCGGCTTACATGCAGAACTTCTATCCTATGGATGTATCTGCAGTCTTTCTGTTTGGATGAAATTGATAGAGGGCTTAGTGTTACTAATACAGAAAGCCTTTAAGCCTTTTTTCTCCCTTTTATTCACCGTTTCAATATGTCTATCATTCTGGTCATGTGTTTTTCTTCCAGGAATTTACAATTATTACAGCGATAAGTAATCATACGTATCCAGATTATAGGCCCGTTGCTGAAGAATAACTACACTTCTCTGATATATAGTTATAGCTCAATAACTAATGGCATAGGGGACACAGATTTTCGTAGTCAAATTTCTCAAAGGATAAGAGCGTCATTCCACCTCTTCTCTTCACTTCGTTGGCTTTTATATATTGATTGTGGGGTGTTAATGTTGTAGAGTTACCGAAGTAGCAAGATTCTTATGCGCTTATTTTCTTTTGCTTAATCACACTGTCTAAAGCATATGGATTATGGACAGATGATTGGTTTAGTTCATCTGAAGGCTAGACAATAAAAGGCGGGTTCGGAAGGGGGTAGGCATGCTCAGACTTGACGTAAACGCATAAGCCGGCAATGTTGAATCGATTTTGTAACTCACCTGAGTGTTACATGAGATTACATATAGGATCGAACCATCACGAAATCAATTACGCTGTGTTATTGAATCATAAAATCACAGAGCTTCCCGAGAAAACGCTAAATTATGTGTCAAGTACTGTGGGCATCTCTTAACGCTATCTTATATTCATTTCACTTTTTATATCTAGTCCTTTTCTTTTCTTTATTAAATAAAACTACCACCTTGTATGATTCTTAGCAAGACATTCCAGCATTAATACCAGCACAGGTTTCTTCTCCCTTGTTTTCATCCGAAGAGAAAGGATAGTGCTTCTTATGCTTCATTAATAATTTGGAATTCACATTTATATACACGCTAAATATCATAATGAACGAGGATCATGTAGAAAAACACATTTACCCATAATGGTGAAACAAATTATCAACAGTGCTTTTACGCTATCATCATTTACATATAAAAAATTTATCTATCAAAAAATCATGTAAAAATCATCTGTTATTTCGTTAAAGTACGCGCTAAAAAAAAGTCGGCACTAATTTTATTTGACGAGGTAGATTCTACCTTCCCATGGTTTCAAAACTCTGGAGGAAACGTCAGTATCATCATAATTTCCAAGAATAAAAGATAAAGAAGCACCTTCTCTTGGGAGGCTGAATTCAATTTCTTCGCCACTGAAATTCAAAGCAGCAAACAGCGTCTTGTCTTCGTACTCTTTAGTGAAGCTAAAGATCTGGTCACTGTCTAAATCAATGAATTGGAAATCGTAACCATAAATCATAAGTTCCTTATATTTCTTTCTGGCTTGCAAGGCCCTTTTCCAAAAATTGAGAACTGAGTCATCATCTCTGGATTCCTGCTCAACATTGATTCCTTGCTCAAAAGATTCATTCAAGAAAAACCAAGGTTTAACATCTGGGCCAGTAAATCCAGCATTGGGCTTATCTTTCGTCCATGGCATGGGAGTTCTCGAATGATCTCTAGAAAGTAGGGCGATTCCTTTAAAAAAATCCTTCATTTCCTTCGAGTTTTTACCAAAACTTTTTTTGATAATCTCGTAGTTGTTTTTCACATCAACGTCCTCATACTTTTCAATAGGCCATTCCTTGAAATTGATCTGGCCTATCTCCTGACCTTGATATACATACAACGTACCTGTCAATGAACATTCTAGCAATGTTAACAGCTTACCAGATATTTTACGGTACTTTGGCGAATCGTCAGCAAATCTCGTAATTGACCGGGCTTGATCGTGATTCTCGATGTAGGTGGTAGCCCAACTATCAGTACCGTTAATGAACAAAAAGTTCGATGCAATGGCTTCTTTCCATTGTTTCAAGGTGAAGGGCACTATGTTATAACGGAAAAATGGCGAGGTACCAACTTCAACGTGCGTGAAGGAGAAAACTTCGCTGACTTCGTATCTAGCTGCACTGGTGTATAAAGCATTATCACTTCCATGGGCAACTTCACCGACTGTCATTATTTCTCTACCATCTTTCACCCTGTTTTTCATAAATCTGTGTAGTTCTTGATGATATTCATGAATCCTAGGACCATTGTGAGACCCCCAATTTGGATGTTGTAATTTCGAGGTTTTGTCAAAAATTGGGGAATCTGGTAAACCAGGACGTTTCGAATACAAACCAGCGGTATCGATTCTAAAACCATCTACACCATGGTCCAGCCAAAATCCAACAGCACTTTCAAAGATTGCCCTTCTGCAGTCTTCATTCTCCCAATTCAAGTCAACTTGACGACTCGCAAACAAACGGAGGTAAAATTCATTTGTAGTTTCATCAAAAGTCCAAGCTGAACCACCAAAGAAAGATTTCCAATTGTTTGGAGGAATTGGCTTGCCTTCGGCGTCATAACCCTTAGGAGGTCTCCAGAAGAACCAGTCACGCTTCGGATTGGTCTTCGAGGATCTGCTCTCTTTGAACCATTCGTGTTCTGTAGAACAGTGGTTGATAACCAAATCGGTGATGAATTTCATACCCAGCTTATGAGTCTTGTCAATTAGCTCAAAACAGTCCTCGTTGGTACCGTATGTGGGCCAGACCTTTTCGTAGTTAGATATATCATACCCCATATCTTGTTGAGGAGAGTCATAAAACGGACAAACCCAAATAGCATCAACGCCAAGATCTTTAATATACTGCAACTTGGAAGTGATACCTTTTAAATCACCCCAGCCATCGTTATTGGAGTCTTTAAAACTTGCTGGGTAAATTTGATAGATTGTGGCCTCTTTCCACCACTTTGGTTCTGTTTCTGGATGATCAGAAATAGTCATTTATGTAATTTAGTTACGCTTGACTGATGTACATTTGAGATTATCAAAAAAACTGCTTAAGAGATAGATGGTTTGATTTTTTAGAGACGTATTAATGGAACTTTTTATACCTTGCCCAGAGCGCCTCAAGAAAATGATGCTGAAAGAAGAATTGAGGAAGGAACTACTCATCTTACGTTGTTTGTATCATCCCACGATCCAAATCATGTTACCTACGTTAGGTACGCTAGGAACTAAAAAAAAGAAAAGAAAAGTATGCGTTATCACTCTTCGAGCCAATTCTTAATTGTGTGGGGTCCGCGAAAACTTCCGGATAAATCCTGTAAACTTAAACTTAAACCCCGTGTTTAGCGAAATTTTCAACGAAGCGCGCAATAAGGAGAAATATTATGTAAAAGCGAGAGTTTAAGCGAGGTTGCAAGAATCTCTACGGTACAGATGCAACTTACTATAGCCAAGGTCTATTCGTATTGGTATCCAAGCAGTGAAGCTACTCAGGGGAAAACATATTTTCAGAGATCAAAGTTATGTCAGTCTCTTTTTCATGTGTAACTTAACGTTTGTGCAGGTATCATAGCGGCCTCCACATAATTTTTGTGGGGAAGACGTTATTGTAGCAGTCTCCTTATACTCTCCAACAGGTGCTTAAAGACTTCTTCAGGCCTCATAGTCTACATCTGGAGACAACATTAGATAGAAGTTTCCGCAGAGGCAGCTTTCAATATACTTTCGGCTGTGTACATTTCATCCTGAGTGAGCGCATATTGCATAAGTACTCAGTATATAAAGAGACACAATATACTCCATACTTGTTGTGAGTGGTTTTAGCGTATTCAGTATAACAATAAGAATTACATCCAAGACTATTAATTAACTATGAAGGGATTATCCTCATTAATAAACAGAAAAAAAGACAGGAACGACTCACACTTAGATGAGATCGAGAATGGCGTGAACGCTACCGAATTCAACTCGATAGAGATGGAGGAGCAAGGTAAGAAAAGTGATTTTGATCTTTCCCATCATGAGTACGGTCCAGGTTCACTAACACCAAACGATAATAATGAAGAAGTCCCCGACCTTCTCGATGAAGCTATGCAGGACGCCAAAGAGGCAGATGAAAGTGAGAGGGGAATGCCACTCATGACAGCTTTGAAGACATATCCAAAAGCTGCTGCTTGGTCACTATTAGTTTCCACAACATTGATTCAAGAGGGTTATGACACAGCCATTCTAGGATCTTTCTATGCCCTGCCTGTTTTTCAAAAAAAAATATGGTTCTTTGAATAGCAATACAGGAGATTATGAAATTTCAGCTTCCTGGCAAATTGGCTTGTCCTTATGCGTTACGGCTGGTGAAATTGTAGGTTTGCAAATGACTGGGCCTTTTGTAGATTATATGGGTAATCGCTATACATTGATCATGGCGTTGTTCTTTTTAGCGGCTTTCATTTTCATTCTGTATTTTTGCAAGAGTTTGGGTATGATTGCCGCGGGACAGGCATTGTGTGGTATGCCATGGGGTTGTTTCCAATGTTTGACCGTTTCTTATGCTTCTGAAATTTGTCCTTTGGCCCTAAGATACTATTTGACGACTTATTCTAATTTATGTTGGACGTTCGGTCAACTTTTCGCTGCTGGTATTATGAAAAATTCCCAGAACAAATATGTCAACTCAGAACTAGGATATAAGCTACCTTTTGCTTTGCAGTGGATCTGGCCCCTTCCTTTGGCGGTAGGTATTTTTTTTGCACCAGAGTCTCCATGGTGGCTGGTTAAAAAGGAAGGATTGATCAAGCAAGGAGATCACTTGAAAGAACATTGAGTGGTAAAGGACCCGAGAAGGAATTACTGGTAAGTATGGAGCTAGATAATATCAAAGTAACCATTGAAAAGGAAAAAAAAGCTGTCAGACTCAGAAGGTTCCTATTGGGATTGTCTGAAGGACAGTGTTAATAGGAGAAGAACGAGAATAGCTTGTTTATGTTGGGTCGGTCAAACCACCTGTGGTACATCATTAATTGGTAATTCAACTTACTTTTATGAAAAAGCTGGAGTTGGTACTGATACGGCTTTCACTTTCAGTATTATCCAATATTGTCTTGGTATTGCCGCAACATTTCTTTCTTGGTGGGCTTCAAAATATTTTGGTAGGTTTGACCTTTACGCATTTGGATTGGCTATACAAACAGTTTCATTGTTTATCATAGGAGGTTTGGGATGCTCCGACTCGCATGGCGCTAAAATGGGAAGTGGTTCTCTTTTAATGGTTCTTTCCTTCTTCTACAATTTGGGTATTGCTCCCGTTGTGTTTTGCTTAGTGTCCGAAATACCATCCTCAAGGCTAAGAACTAAATCGATTATTCTGGCTCGTAACGCATATAATATGGCATCTATTGTAACTGCTGTTTTGATCATGTACCAATTGAACTCAGAAAAATGGAACTGGGGTGCCAAGTCGGGCTTTTTCTGGGGAGGGTTATGTTTTGCCACTCTAGTTTGGGCCGTAATTGACCTACCAGAAACTGCTGGCAGGACTTTTATTGAGATAAATGAATTGTTTAGACTTGGTGTTCCAGCAAGAAAGTTCAAGTCGACTAAAGTCGACCCTTTTGCAGCTGCCAAAGCAGCAGCTGCAGAAATTAATGTTAAAGATCCGAAGGAAGATTTGGAAACTTCTGTGGTAGATGAAGGGCGAAGCACCCCATCTGTTGTGAACAAATGATTTTTTTAGCCAGTAGGTAGATACGGCGTTATTTAATTTTATTTTATATAACTAGTACTTAACACATCGAGTTTATTTTTACTCGACATTATGACTTTTTTTTGGTTTTGTTGCGGCTTTGAAGTTTTTTCAACTAGAGGTTATTATTATGTTCTGAAAAAACGTTAATGATTTAAATGAATCATTGTGATGAGGGTCCTAGGTTTAAATATCTTGCAAAAAGAAGTACTAATATACAATTTTTTCATTCCCGTTAATGAAAATGCTTGAATCTTTATATTGTATATTGATACACTCTATTTATGTTCCGGCAACAATTATTTTTTTTAATTCTGTAAATTTACTTTTTGACGTATTCTTTCAGCATTTATATGCTTATGTTAGAATTCAAGAGAGTATTCCCTATTCCTGGTAACGTAAATTCGCTTTGCAAATCAACGATACATGATTCTCATATCCCAACAAAAATGCCACAAAATTTATATTAGTAAGCTGCCCGCTTAAGTATATACTTAATGTAACTGTATATAGAATTATCATGACCATCAGAACTAAACATTACAAACAAGTAAGGCAGGAGTAGAATAATCTCGCCTGAAGAACATAGCTTCTTACACCCTCGAAAAGCAAGACTTAAGAATATCACTCACACTCTATCAGTATATCTATCTCGTATAAGTGAACGGCGTGAACAATAAATTAAGGAATTATGTCGTCTTCATCTTTGGAATCATCATTTAGGCGCAGTGGTCTAGAGATAGGCAAATCGATTAGAGCACTCTGACATTTAGTTGAAAACCTTTGAAACATTTTATGATTGCAATGTTTCAGGGAGAAAACGAACTTAGATACATCGCACAAAATATTCCAAGCCTCCAACTTCATATTGTGATCATACTTATTTACGATATCTACCAATGCATTGGCTACTTCCAATGATTTCATTGGTATTCCAGGACCATGTACATCATACAGGTTTTTCGGAGTTAAAAACGTGTCTCCCAACATGTCTCTAGCAATTTCGACCAATATGTGAGCATTATTGGCGTTTGAGAAAAACTTGGTACCATTCATCTGAAACACTAGCTTCCAAGCCAGCGCCCTAATCCAATGTCGAGAAAATGAAATGTCCACATAGCCATAAGACCATGGCTCTATATCAAGTGATGTGGTATGAAGTTCGTTCCATATCCTTTTAGAGAGTCTTCGGTGCAGGAATCATCGACACAGTTAGTAGCCAAAGCATCATAAAAACACTTTCCAGGTACAGTGAAAACTCTAATCACCTCAAGGAAGCTTTCCAGAGAAAGACGAGGGTCTGTTACAACCTCTGGTAGTGGTGGCGCTATTGTTGTATCTAGGCTCGTGACACACTTAATATATACAGAGTAAAATCTCTCTGTCATAAGAAGTAAATAGTAAACTTTCCTTCTGAGTTGTTGTTCACCGAAGGGAAGGAATTCATAGGTTTCTTCCCGATGGAATCCAGCTATCTTGATGAGGCCCACGGCTTCACAAGAAAGTCTATATGAAGTTCTCGTATCCGCAAACTGCGCGTAACAACGGTGCAAACAATAGTATGTCATGATTCGAAATATGTCGCTGTTACTAAGGTCGTCAAAGAATTGCCGAGATAACATGCAAAGAGTGCATAACTGCTCTCCAGTAAAAGTGACTCCTTCCTCATACTCTATTTCAATTTGCAAGTCGCTAAGAGTAGCTGCCGAAAGGGATACCAGAAACCAATAAGTGCTGCAGTCCTCATAATTTTCCTCCAAAAGCTTGTGAAGATCATCGTAGGAAAGCATTGGCCAAATTACATATAAGTTATCATGATACAACCTCAAACATTGATCAATCAGGTTTTTCGGAACCTTCTTACATACCACCGGAGCGGTCATAATATTATTATTCATACTCACCATCTGCACTTCCGCTATTTTTTTTAAGCTTCCTGCTCTAATGGATTTTGGACCTCTCTTTTCAACGGTTGAAGATAAGTGCAGTTCAAATTGCGCTGAGTGCAGCGATTACATGGTTTATTCCTGTCACACTTTACTCGACGAACGCGACAGCAGTCGCAAGACTGTTTCGCAATACCCATATTATTATATGATAAATTTTCTGGCAGTATTTTTATTTTTGTCTATAAAGTGGAAAACTCTCGAACCCAGTTTTTTAGTTGCCTGTATTTAAGTTGTAGAACTTAAAGAACGAATTATTAAACCCGGGTAGCTTCAAGTGGCAGGCAGCACGGGGTGGGATGACGGGCGCAGCGCAGATCATGACCCGGATTAGTCTGCAGGTACCTGCAATTTTTTAGATAAGAACAATGCATATTACCATTGAGTTAAAAGAATTCTCAAATGCATCAATTGCGGGACCATAGTGCAGACTTTTTTGTTCTTGATATTTCAGGAAAGTGGTTCTTCAATAGTATATATTTTTTAACAATTAAATATAAAATGCTTAGTGGTGAAAACACTTAAGGAGAATGTTTCTAAGTAGTTCTACTTTCCTACCTATTAGTCTGCATGCTCATGGGAGAAAATACAAGTAAGATCGAATTATTGTACGGCGGATTAATTCTCACGAGAAAGGCTACGGAAAAATTGTGGGGAAAAAACGAAATTTCAAGATTAAAGTTACACGTTATAAACAGGGGTAGTAGCATCCGAAAAGATCTCTGAAATTAGTTACTACAACAGAACAGAATAACATGTAAGATATAATGATTCCTATAGATATTTCTAAAGCTGTCATACAGTTGTTGTTCTCACTGAACGTTTGCGTTTCGGCAATTTTCTTTAAACTTCTCGATCTAATATTTTTGGGCCCTCTTTTTCTCAAAGGTTGTAAATAAGTACATTTCAAACCATGCTGCAGACAACGATTACATGGCTTTTCGCCGTCACACTTTACTCGACGAACACGACAACAATCGCGTGCCTGTTTTGCCAAAGTCATTTGTAAAGTAAAATTCCAATAGAAAGGAAATTTTTTTTCTCAGTTCCATTTGAAGTTTGCTTATATTTCTATGAGAGAAGAATCCTGTAATCATTTTCTGTTGCATTTAAGTTATTGAATACAATGGAACGGACAATAAAAGCCGGGGCGGGATAAAAGCGCCCGCGGGTGAGGAAGGGCGCTGCAATGAGAACGAAAAATATGAGGTAACAAAGAAGCCACTAATGTCCATCGAAACCAATTCCTTCTAAATATTCCCCGAACAGTACAGTTCTTCTCATTGAAATATCGACAATGAATAGGCACGTATTAAGCCAAAAAAAAAAAAATCTCCGTTCTACTCGAATAATCTTCTCCTCCCATACTCAGGAGGGAGAGTAGTGGATGACACAAGAAAAAAAAATTCACGCCCACCCCCTTCCTCGAGCAAACTAAGCTGGCGAAAAATTCGTTCTGAAAATAAGGCGGTTCTGCTTAAATTTCTATCTCTAGTAGTGTTAGAATAACATTCTGTGATAGGTGAGAGGAATCGCAAGGATACTAACATAGATGAGTACCGCTTCTGTGATATTTGCTCCGTTGTACGGAAAGAGATGTGTCTCTATGCAATAAACGCCAGGGACGGTTTTCTAAGCTTTTTCGTGCACTACTCCCCATGGATTTCCTCTCCTACTAACCTTGTGTATGTCTTTAAGGAATATGGTAAAAACAAAAAATCGATGGACCTGAGAAATAACGTTGGCTGCGCGGAGGAACAATTGTCGGAGAAAATCTCGGAGAGGAAAATATTCAGATCAAGTTATGGTACCTTACGTAAAGATAGGGTCGCCGCAGGGGAATTTTTCGGAGAAATAGAAGGCAAACCCCACAATTTTTACACAATGGAGTACGTAGTCCCAATTCAGCAAGACTTGAAGAACAAGGTTAATTGCTAAGATTTTTTTACCCCACAGAATTAAGCTCCTTCATGAACCAGTATCGACATTATTGTCACTGGGGATAATCTGCCAAAGTCTTCTATTATTCCGTTAAGGTAATAGGAATAAAAAATGTTGCACACTTAACTCCTATCATACAACACACCACTTGCGAATCAACAAGACCAGGTTTTGCAAAATTAAAAGGTATTTAAAGGGAATATTAAATCCAAAGTCGTTTATGTTTTGTTTCCCTTCAGCAATAGTCGAAGCTATTATAGAGCCTAAGTAAACCAAAAAAAAAAAAAAATCAAGGAGCTTGGTGTCGATGCCATTTGGATCTCACCATTCTACGACTCGCCACAAGATGATATGGGTTACGATATTGCCAACTACGAAAAGGTCTGGCCAACATATGGTACGAATGAAGACTGCTTTGCCTTGATCGAAAAGACACATAAGCTTGGTATGAAATTCATCACCGACTTGGTCATCAATCACTGTTCCAGCGAACATGAATGGTTCAAAGAGAGCAGATCCTCGAAGACCAATCCGAAGCGTGACTGGTTCTTCTGGAGACCTCCTAAGGGTTATGACGCCGAAGGCAAGCCAATTCCTCCAAATAATTGGAAGTCCTATTTTGGTGGTTCCGCATGGACCTTCGATGAAAAGACACAAGAATTCTACTTGCGTTTGTTTTGCTCCACTCAACCTGATTTGAATTGGGAGAATGAAGACTGTAGAAAGGCAATCTACGAAAGTGCCGTTGGATACTGGTTAGACCATGGTGTAGACGGCTTTAGAATTGATGTCGGAAGTTTGTACTCCAAAGTTGTAGGTTTACCAGATGCCCCTGTTGTTGACAAAAACTCGACTTGGCAATCCAGTGATCCATACACATTGAATGGACCACGTATTCACGAGTTCCATCAAGAAATGAATCAATTCATCAGAAACAGAGTGAAGGATGGCAGGGAGATTATGACAGTTGGTGAAATGCAACATGCTTCCGACGAAACTAAGAGACTTTATACGAGTGCTTCAAGACACGAACTTAGTGAGTTATTTAACTTTTCCCACACTGATGTGGGGACTTCACCTTTGTTCCGTTACAACTTGGTCCCATTTGAACTGAAGGATTGGAAGATTGCCCTTGCTGAGCTGTTCAGGTACATTAATGGTACAGATTGTTGGTCAACAATCTATCTGGAAAATCACGACCAACCTCGTTCAATTACGAGATTTGGTGACGATTCTCCTAAGAACCGTGTTATTTCTGGTAAGTTACTCTCTGTGTTGCTAAGTGCCTTGACCGGTACTCTATATGTGTATCAGGGACAAGAGCTTGGCCAAATCAATTTCAAGAACTGGCCTGTTGAAAAGTACGAGGATGTCGAAATCAGAAACAACTACAATGCAATTAAAGAAGAGCATGGGGAAAACTCAGAGGAGATGAAAAAGTTTTTAGAAGCCATTGCCCTTATCTCCAGGGACCATGCTAGAACACCTATGCAATGGTCTCGTGAGGAGCCAAATGCTGGTTTTTCTGGTCCTAGTGCTAAACCATGGTTTTACTTGAACGACTCTTTCAGAGAAGGCATTAACGTCGAAGATGAAATCAAGGATCCCAACTCGGTTTTGAACTTCTGGAAGGAGGCCTTGAAGTTTAGAAAGGCGCATAAAGACATTACTGTGTACGGATACGATTTCGAGTTTATTGATTTAGACAATAAGAAGTTGTTTAGCTTCACAAAGAAGTACAACAATAAAACATTGTTTGCGGCTTTGAACTTTAGCTCTGATGCGACAGATTTCAAGATTCCAAATGATGATTCATCGTTCAAGTTAGAGTTTGGAAACTATCCAAAGAAGGAGGTAGATGCCTCTTCCAGAACATTGAAGCCATGGGAAGGAAGAATATATATCAGCGAATGAGTATTCTCAAAGAATAATAATGATAATGTGCGAAGAAACCCTACAAAAGTTATGTTTTAGTTTGTTTTGGGTAGCTTTATGTATACATTGATATAATTTTTTTATGTTATACGTTCTTATGTTAATGACAGAAGAGTCGATTTTAACCAGACGAAGGCGTTGTACTGCGCCGTAGATACTTAATTTTTATGTAACACTTATGATTCAGAGATTCGCCAAGCAGACGTCATTGACATATACTGGGCACCAAAGGGCATTTGTTTAGAACTTCCAAATGGGGACATAAGGGGTCAGAAAGGAAAACGAATACATCTAACCCTATAGCTGATTGCTTCAATTTATTGGTTAGGAGAATAAAAAATCTTTCTTTTGTCAAGCAGAACGAGAGAGGAACGCAAATCGAATGCAGGAGACTCGAAGAAAGATGCTTTCTTGACTTATATTTTTATAATTATTGGAATTGACGCTTGATCTAGTAAAGAATGAGATGGTGGCCGTATTCTGCTGACCTAAATTTAATATTTATCCTAAAAGGTCTGTTAATTTTGTACAAATCCTTGGCGAGAAGGAGAGGTGGCAAAATATTTGTGAAAATGGGAACCAATTTAATCAAATAGATGTAGTTTCTAGAAAGCCATTTTTAATGAGTTATATAGGGTCGTAGATTAGGTATCGTATCACAATGTCACAGTCTCAATGGAAAATACATCAACCATCACTCCTTCCAGTGGTAGGGAATGCTCTGCTAACATGCCTCAATTATGTGGCAACATCCTTCAAACATAGGTCATTTTCCTGCACAGTCAGCATTGTTCCCAAGGTTGTTTAACAGTGAACGGAAGAAATTTTTATCATAAAAGTCTCTAAATAAGGAACTAAGTGTGCAGAAGATGGGAATGTGTGACTCAGTTCAATCTTCAATTCAACGTCGGATAGTACTTATTAAGGATAGCCATCTTTCTTAGTACCCTACTCTTCTGATTCGTTTTAGTTAAGAGTGTGGAAATACTTGAATTATAGCATACAAATGGAAATGGTTAAGTAGCTATACGCCCTTTCAAGTCATTGTTCTTGCTTCTGCCTTTTCCGTACAAATGTGACTATAATAGTTGCACTAGTTTAACTTTCTCATCAGTACGAAAAATATTAAATCTCAATTAATTACTTTAGAAGGATATGATGTGGTCAATGCATTTAATCTTCTACTGGCGTATTTAGGGCTTATGTGACCTAGTTATTCATTGCGAAAGCAGAACGTACTACCATTTACGAATCTGAACTTCGAATAACGACAGCAAGAGGCTCTAGGATGAAGTCTTCCCTGAAACCATTACTCCAAAGTAGGCAGCTGTGGAAAGCAGCCTCCAGATAATAGTAAATGGATAACCGTTTCTAAGCGACCTTATTTCAGACTTGAAAATACTTACCCATTTTGCATCGATTGAGAACTGAGAACCTACAAGCCGTAAGATTGCGTAGCTTTCTCTTGGGGTCCGTAAGATCCGTATTCTGCATTATTACTGCATCTCCAACGAAACTACCTCATTATGTGAAACTACTATTTCTTGCAAGAAGTTATGACTGCGATGCAAATTACAAAATATACAATTGTAAAACGGCTTAATAGAGAGACATTAGTAGCCCTTGGTCATTACCTTCATATTCAAATAAGCTAATGATCAAATAAAAAAGCCCAACGATATTGCCTGTTGCATCTAAAATTTCCCAAGTCAAACGAGTTCATATTATATACTATGTATGGAATATATATATAATTTTTCATTTTATTTTCAAAAAATGCCACTGCGCAAATCTCTGTCCATCAGTACTGTTCTTTACAATTTTCTCGTTGGAAGTTGCGGAGGGGCGTGTTGGCTAGCAAAAGATAGTCATGTCGAGATGACTCGCGGATGAAGTCTCGCGTCTTCTTCGAAGCCATTTTACCGGCATTTGGTTATGGAAAAAAGTTGTTGAAAAGTGCAAAGCATTAGAACCGTCCCTGTCACGCTGGTGCCCCCACAGATTTCACGTGGGAGACGATGCCTGAGGAAAATCGGCTACGCTGCTGCCTAATCTGTATTTACAGGCTATGTAGTTCGTTGGCCACTCTGCTAGATTCTCTTGGTATCTTTTATTTCTTCTCTTAGGCAGATCTTATATAAAAGGGCAAAGCTTTTTTGCTCCCATACTTGCTGAAAATTTTTCAGATCTTACTCTTCTGGTAGTGGTGTCCTCAGAAGAGCTAACCTAGCCGATTATTTTCAATTTAGTGCAGTATGATGTCTACTATCTACCGTCATTTATCTACCGCTAGACCGGCTTTAACTGAATACGCAACCAATGCCGCAGTTAAATCGACAACTGCATCCTCAGAAGCTAGTACTCTGGGTGCTCTACAATATGCATTGTCTTTAGATGAACCAAGTCATTCGTGGACAAAATCGCAATTAAAAGAAATTTATCATACCCCACTGCTCGAACTTACTCATGCAGCACAATTGCAGCACAGAAAGTGGCACGATCCAACCAAAGTGCAATTGTGCACATTGATGAACATCAAATCTGGTGGTTGTTCTGAGGACTGTAAGTATTGTGCGCAGTCTTCGAGAAACGATACCGGTCTAAAGGCTGAGAAAATGGTTAAAGTGGATGAAGTGATTAAAGAGGCAGAAGAGGCCAAAAGAAACGGATCTACTAGATTCTGCCTAGGTGCTGCATGGAGAGACATGAAAGGTCGTAAATCAGCCATGAAAAGAATTCAGGAAATGGTGACCAAAGTGAATGATATGGGGCTAGAAACGTGTGTTACTTTAGGTATGGTTGATCAAGATCAAGCAAAGCAATTGAAAGATGCAGGTTTGACTGCATACAACCATAACATCGACACTTCCAGAGAACACTATAGTAAGGTCATCACCACGAGAACCTACGACGACAGGTTACAGACCATCAAGAATGTCCAAGAATCTGGAATAAAAGCCTGTACCGGTGGTATTTTGGGTCTCGGTGAAAGCGAAGACGACCATATAGGATTCATCTACACATTATCCAATATGTCTCCTCATCCTGAGTCCCTACCAATTAATAGACTAGTTGCTATCAAAGGGACTCCAATGGCTGAGGAACTTGCCGATCCAAAGAGTAAAAAGTTGCAATTCGACGAAATTTTGAGAACCATTGCCACAGCGAGAATAGTTATGCCAAAGGCCATTATAAGACTTGCCGCTGGTCGTTATACAATGAAAGAAACAGAGCAATTTGTCTGTTTCATGGCAGGTTGTAACAGTATCTTCACCGGTAAGAAAATGCTGACGACAATGTGTAACGGTTGGGACGAAGACAAGGCAATGTTGGCTAAATGGGGATTGCAGCCTATGGAGGCATTTAAGTACGACAGATCTTGAAGATAGGGATATGTGGATAATTCTACGATTCTAACTGTACATTTCTCCCTTATTTATTAAGAAAACCTATATATATATATATTTACCTATTTATTCTGCCATCGTTAGCTGGCATTTTATCTTTTATGCATCCAATATCTAATAGTACTTCCGATCACGCATTTAGTTCTGATTACAGCAGAAGTCGTAGGGCGATGAGACATTTCATCAAATGGCCTTTTTTTTGGGCAATTTTTTTATATCTTAAAATGATAGTTGCCTTGTACTTTCAACCGTTTTTTTCATTAAGAACTTGACTAAATATGAACATTTCTTAAAAAAAAGTTGACATATAAAAATAATCGAATATAAACGATGGAATTTTTATAAAATTAAACACATATATATATATATATATATTAACTATAAATATGTCAAAGAAACCATGCAATCATAAATTTATAACCATCTTTTGGATGACATTAGTGAACATAACGCTCCTAATACAAATGTCCAAAAAATATTACCCGCAAATACGAATTTTTTTTTTTTTCTCGATGAAATTTTGCAAAGAGTTCGAAATTTTTATTTCAAGAGCTGGTAGAGAAAATTTCATAAGGTTTTCCTACCGATGCTTTTATAGAATCTTCGTTTTGTCTCACAGATACCAACAAGAGTAACGATGTTTTCTTTACCTACCCTAACCTCAGACATCACTGTTGAAGTCAACAGTTCCGCTACCAAAACCCCATTCGTCCGTCGTCCGGTAGAACCGGTTGGTAAGTTCTTTTTGCAACATGCTCAAAGAACTTTGAGAAACCACACCTGGTCTGAATTTGAAAGAATTGAAGCTGAAAAGAACGTCAAAACCGTTGATGAATCCAATGTCGACCCAGACGAGTTGTTATTCGACACTGAATTGGCCGATGAAGATTTACTGACTCATGATGCTAGAGACTGGAAAACCGCCGATTTGTATGCTGCTATGGGTTTGTCTAAGTTGCGTTTCAGAGCCACCCAAAACCAAATCATCAAGGCTCATAGAAAGCAAGTTGTCAAATACCATCCAGACAAACAATCTGCCGCTGGTGGTAGTTTGGACCAAGATGGTTTCTTCAAAATTATTCAAAAGGCTTTTGAAACCTTAACCGATTCCAACAAAAAAGCTCAATACGACTCATGTGATTTTGTTGCCGATGTCGCTCCTCCAAAGAAGGGTACTAATTACGACTTCTACGAAGCTTGGGGACCTGTTTTCGATGCTGAAGCACGTTTCTCCAAGAAGACTCCTATTCCAACTTTAGGTGACAAGGACTCTTCCAAGAAGGATGTTGAACAATTTTATGCCTTCTGGCATAGATTCGATTCCTGGAGAACCTTTGAATTCTTGGACGAAGATGTTCCAGATGATTCTTCCAACAGAGACCACAAACGTTACATTGAAAGAAAGAACAAAGCTGCCAGAGACAAGAAGAAGACCGCTGACAATGCTAGATTAGTCAAGCTTGTCGAAAGGGCTGTCAGTGAAGATCCTCGTATCAAGCTGTTCAAAGAAGAAGAAAAGAAGGAAAAGGAAAGAAAGAAATGGGAAAGAGATGCCGGTGCCAGAGCCGAAGCCGAAGCTAAGGCTAAGGCCGAAGCCGAAGCCAAGATCAAGGCTGAATCTGAAGCCAAAGCTAGCGCTTCTGCTAAGGTTGACAAGAAGAAAGCCAAGGAGGCTGCCAAGGCCGCCAAGAAGAAGAATAAGAGAGCTGTCCGTAACTCCGCCAAGGAAGCCGACTACTTTGGTGATGCTGACAAGGCCACTGCCATTGACGAACAAGTTGGCTTAATTGTTGACAGTTTGAACGACGAAGAGTTGATCTCTGTTGCCGACAAGATCAAGGCCAATGGTGCCGGTGCAAAGGAAGTCTTGCAAGAATCCGCCAAGGCCATCATTGAATCCGGCAAACTGCCTTCCAGTTTGTTGTCTTACTTTGCCTAATACCATCAAAATAGAATAGAAATATATACGAACAGTAAATACGAATCATTTTCATCTATACTGTTGAAAAAAATCTTCGGGTGACCGTTGCCTTTTTGGGCAATTTTGAAGAAAATGGAAAAGAGGGAATAATAAAAGAGAGGAAAAATAAAGGACACATCTAACATAAGATCAAAGTTAAGGCCAATTCGCAATAGCAAGCAATTCTCCCGACACAAAGAGGCGAAGACAAAGCAGAAAGGAAAATATCAATGTCTTATAGAGGACCCAATGGAAATTTTGGCGGTATGCCAATGTCATCATCACAGGGATCATACTCCGGTGGTGCACAATTCAGATCAAATCAGAATCAATCTTCTTTTGGCATGTTGAAACAGTGGAAGCAGTCTTTTGAAAAGTTTGCTTCCAGGATTGAAGGACTCACTGACAATCCAATTGTTCACAAATTGAAGCCTTATATTCCAAGTTTGTCAAGATTTTTCATTGTGGCCACCTTTTATGAGGATTCGTTTAGGATTCTGTCACAATGGTCCGACCAAATCTTTTATCTGAATAAATGGAAACATTATCCATACTTCTTTGTTGTTGTGTTCCTGGTTGTGGTTACGGTCTCTATGTTGGCTGGTGCCAGTTTGTTAGTCCTAAGAAAGCAAACCAACTATGCCACCGGTGTGTTATGCGCTTGTGTTGTTTCTCAGGCCTTGGTTTATGGATTATTCACAGGCTCATCATTTGTCCTAAGAAACTTCAGTGTCATTGGTGGATTATTGATTGCATTCAGTGATTCAATTGTTCAGAACAAGACCACGTTCGGTATGCTTCCTGAATTAAACAGCAAAAACGACAAAGCAAAGGGTTACCTATTGTTTGCAGGTAGAATCCTAATTGTTTTAATGTTCATTGCCTTCACATTTAGTAAATCTTGGTTTACTGTCGTCATAACCATCATCGGCACCATTTGTTTTGCCATTGGTTACAAGACAAAATTTGCATCCATTATGTTAGGTCTGATCTTGACTTTTTACAATGTTACACTAAACAATTACTGGTTTTATAACAATACCAAGAGAGACTTTTTGAAGTACGAATTCTATCAGAACTTAAGCATTATCGGTGGGCTATTATTAGTTACCAATACTGGTGCCGGTGAATTATCCGTTGATGAAAAGAAGAAAATATACTAGAGAATGAAGAAAACCTCTTCTCTGTGCCTTCCCCAGTTTGTTGTTTTCTATACGATTTTTGTTTCTCTTCTATCCTAACTCGGAGGCTCCCAAAATACCGTTAGCTCTCATATATACTTTTTCTACTGTCATATTTATATAAAAAGATTTCCTTTTATATGAATGCACTCAACGAAATTTCATTGATCCGATATCGCCTTTAGGTTTTAACTATAACTGATTCGGAAAATCGTGAAGGCAGATTTTCAGCAACATCACTGAGATGATTCCGTCCATTACCATTTGTCATTAGATATGAATGAGGCGTGGGGTGATCCTAGAGAATTTTCGTCCACTGTGTCACAGTTATCTTGATTAATAAAAAAGGAAACTCTAAAGAAAAAAAAGATCCTTTCCTATTCTTCCAAATGAATATTGACACGGAATTGGGGCCAGTTTGATGACTTCGTTACCACCGAGCTATTCTATATCTTCTCCTTGACATTTACTCTCACATTCTATAAGATGGCACACCCACACATGCTCCTTGAAATTTTTTCCATCTCATCGATGAAAATTGCTGTTGAGAGTATAGAAGTATAATCATTCTCCAATAATAAAGAGCCAGCTACCGTTAAATATATCAACATCGGGAAAGATGGCAATCAAACGTAGATCAGAAAATGTTAAGAATAGTGCCAAAGCTGTTAAGAAAGTAAAACCAAGTTTACTGAAGTTGAAAAAAGTCATAGATATAGAGTCGAGCGTGGTGAATTACTCTATATGCATACCGACAACTGTCATCGACAATTGTTGTAACTTAGAACAGGCTACATTTACCGCGTACCAAATTGCCAAGACAGCCGTTTTGTTCAATATTCAAGAAATTATAGTTTTAGACCTGTCAAAGGATAAAAGGCACGAAAGGAAAACAAGGCCAAAGGAAAGCACTTCGGATTGCTTGCTTCTTGCTACACTACTGCAATATTTCGTGACGCCTCCAAATTTACTCGATGTTACGTTCAAGAAGAAGAACAGGTTATATTTGAAGCACGCATTTACATTTCCGCCATTGGGTCAGTTGCCGTTTATGAATGAATCCACAGTGGGAAACTACAAAGAAGGTTTGTCTATTGCACAAGATTCCTCAGCAAAGGACTCAGACGAGAATTTGACTAATTTGGTGTATATAGGAAAAGAGAAAACCATTAAATTACCTAACCAAAATATTCCCAAGACTGTACGTGTAACGGTTGACACACAGCGCAAAGAAGTAGTATCGCCCAGAGATGCCTACAAAAACAGCCCATTGGGATATCACGTTCGCGTGTCCGACACTTTGGATGAAGTTTCCGAAGGATACACAAAGACTCTTTGGGTCAACAGTGGCGACTACCACTACGACGAAGCTTTGTCAAGGAACTACAAGGCAGAAACGAAACTCCCATACGTTACAAAGATAACAAAAAGCTCAAAATCACAACCACCATGCAATATACTGCTTATCTTCGGCAAATGGGACCACTTGAAGCGTTGTTTCAAAAGATCTGATCTAGAATCGTCAGCGTTGCACCACTACTTCTCAGGGCAACTAGAATTTCCAGGTACAGTACCCCAGGGGAAGCTGACCATCCAAGACAGCTTCCCAATAGCCCTCACCATGCTCCAACGTTGGACCAGCTGAAAGAAACAGCGATTTGTAACCAGTACCGCTATTTATACTATATAGTCATCACTACCTACGAGAATGTAGTTCTATTTTTAGCAAAAGAAACGTTAAAATTTTTTTTTTTTTCAGTTTTTCGCCCTGGGAAAAGGAAAATGTCACCAACGAAAACAAGAATATTTGTTTGTTTTGATTTGAATGCCTCCTTATAAAGAAGAACGGTCTTTCTGGTTACATATTTCAGGATTCTTTTTGTTTTTATCTTTAATCTCTCAACACAAAACAAAAAAAAGGAAAAACGTTCAAAAATGCGTTTCTCTTCTACACTCGCTACTGCAGCCACTGCACTATTATTCACAGCTTCCCAAGTTTCAGCTATCGGTGAATTGGCTTTCAACTTGGGTGTGCAAAACAACGACGGTTCTTGTAAGTCTACTTCCGATTATGAGAGCGAATTGAAGGCCTTGAAGGGCTATACTTCTACCGTCAAGGTTTACGCTTCTTCTGACTGTAACACTTTGGAAAACTTAGGTCCTGCTGCCGAAGCTGAAGGGTTTAGTGTTTTTGTTGGTGTTTGGCCAAATGACGATACCCATTATGCCGCTGAAAAGACTGCTTTACAAACATATTTGCCAAAGATTAAGAAATCCACTGTTGCCGGTTTCTTAGTTGGCTCTGAAGCTTTGTACCGTGACGATTTGACCGCTTCGCAACTATCGGATAAGATTAACGATATCCGTAGCTTTGTTGCTGACATTTCTGATTCCGATGGAAGCTCTTACTCTGGTAAGCAAGTTGGTACCGTCGACTCCTGGAATGTCTTGGTTGCTGGTTACAACTCCGCTGTTATCGAAGCTTCCGATTTTGTCATGGCCAACGCTTTCTCCTACTGGCAAGGTCAGACCATGCAAAATGCCTCTTACTCTTTCTTTGATGACATCATGCAAGCTTTACAAACTATTCAATCTACTAAGGGTTCTACTGATATCACTTTCTGGGTCGGTGAAACCGGCTGGCCAACCGAAGGTACCAACTTTGAAAGTTCTTACCCATCTGTCGACAACGCCAAGCAATTCTGGAAGGAAGGTATTTGTTCTATGAGAGCCTGGGGCATTAACGTTATTGTCTTTGAAGCCTTTGATGAAGATTGGAAGCCAAACACCTCCGGTACCTCTGATGTCGAAAAACACTGGGGTGTTTTCACTTCAAGCGACAATTTGAAATACTCTTTGGACTGTGACTTTTCCTAAATGCTTTTGAACTAGGTTTGAACCAAGAAAAGGTCCTTTCTCTTTTGTAAGTAAAAGATAAGCAAAAAAATATTGAATCCAAAAGTTTTTTTCCTTATTTTAAACTTCTATTTTATTTTCAATTCTTTTAGGTATCTGAAAATTTCTTTCGGTTTTAGAATTTTCACTACTAAGTTTTCTATTTTATGCCTCCAATCTTTTGAATTCGTTTCTATAAGTACTTTCTTCAGTTAATAAGACATCCTTGTAAAATCTTTAAATATAATTTACCATTAATATACATAGTTATATTATCTAAAGTAGAAACAAAAGCATCGATATATCCTGAGCGCTAAACGCATATAACTTTTTTTTTTTTGAGTATGCGTATATAATATGGTATATGAGCATATATATGTTTATGACAAACGTACCGGCTCTTCTGAATTTATTATCAATGGGGTTTTCTTTTTACTTTCATCCATTTCTTTCTTTCAGTGAACGCCATTTTAAATATTAAGTAGGGAGAGGGGATATTATGCAATGAATAATATGCCGCTAAAATCTGTTCTCGAAGTCTTCTTCTACAATACCCGATCTCAAACACATGTTTTTGAAAATACTGTCCTTTTGAGAAAATAATGTCCATGGGGTATCAAATTCTGCAACTTCACCCTTTTCTAACACTAGAATACGATCGTAATTCACAATAGTCTTCAGCCTATGAGCAATACATAAAATTGTGCAGTCTCCAAATTCTTCGACAATACGCGCTTGAATTTTACCATCTGTTTCATAATCCACTGAAGATGTAGCTTCATCCAAGATTAATATTTTGGATTGACGAACTAAGGCTCTCGTTAGTGCTAGTAATTGCCTCTCACCTAATGAGAAATTGGAGCCTTCTTCTTCCACTGCTTGATCTAAATGGAATTTGTGCATTTTACCATGCGTACCGTTTTCGTCAGGTTTTTGTAACTTGACCTCTGGTAAATCTTTCCTGGCAATCGCGCCACCTCTGACTAGTGCATCCCATAGCTCATTTTCTGTACGTTCATCAAACGGATCCAAATTCTTACGGATTGTACCTCTAAATAAAACCGGATCTTGTGGAATAATGGCCAGTTTTCTTCGTAAATCAAAAAGCCCAAGCTGACTTATATTAACGTCATCAATTAATATTTCACCACTAGCCAATTCGTTTAACCTGTATAAAGCACTCATGATAGTAGATTTACCGGCACCCGTACGACCACAGATACCAATCTTCTCTCCACTTTTAATGTCCAAATTCAGGCCTTTCAAAACTATCGGTAAACCCGGTCTATAAGCAAAATCAACATTTTTGAATATTATCTCACCTTTTGAAGGCCATGATTCGGGAGGAGTCATTTCTGGTTTTTTGTAGTCAGCTTCTAAAGGCAATTCAGTTGCATACGAAACCAATCTTTCGGCACTGTTCATATCATTTTCTGTCTGCGTCAATGCTCTCAAAATGGTATTTAATAAACCAGGCAACTGTAAAACATAAGTCAACAAAACACCAACGGATGCTGCAGATATAGGAAAAGCTCTGGTAACGCATAGCAATGTGATGATTAGCGCAAATACGATAGCAACCATATCAAGGAATATACCGACCCACCTTTGTAGGACAACAACAAGATAACCGGCCTCATTCATTTTGTTAATCAAGAAATCTGACTTTGCCAAAAATCTCTCTTGGCTCCTGTAAGCTTTGATTGTTTCCATCCCACCCAATACTTCATTTAAGTTATTGTAAACGAACGAACGTTGGACAGCTTCTAGTCTCTTGATTTCTCTACCAGAACTTTGATAATGATCAGCGATCAAAACAAAAATAATCAAAAGGAATGGAATTGCAATAGCGAACCATGGCAAATAAACAATACACATGACACAAACACCGACGATATTCGCAAATTGAGATGTCATCAAACGCAAACTTTCGGTTAGCTCATTATCCAAACTATCGGTATCCTTCGTGAATCTGTTCAAGATACGCCCCAAAGGTGTCGTGTCTATGTATGACATTGGTGTATGTAAAATTCTCTTTACGGCTCTTAAATTCAACCACTTGGATGCCATGATACCCATAGCACAAAGAATTGTATATTGACCATTCATGAATATGAAAGCGGCAAAAACAAAGAAGGAGTAAAGACCCATGTAAAAACTAGGCGATTTATTCTTGAATTTGTTCTCAGTCCAATAAGATAACCAGACAGAAGAAAAAAAGTGTACAAAATGTGGTACCAACAACAGAAAAGAAATATACTGGAAGCGCGACGAACCCCCATTTACCTACGGCAGCTTTAATGTATTCCCGGTAAACTGTCAGACTAATACTGTTGACTGCTCTTTCTTCTTTTGTGCTAGTGTGACCATCTACAACGGCTTCACCACTGTTTGAAATTTGTGATAATTGGGTAGTTCTTTTTTTCAACTCAGTTAGTTCCTTCACTTCAGCTTCATATTTTAGATGCTCCAATTCATTAACGATGACCTTTTCCTCTTCTTCATCCTCTGATTCTTTAGAATTTTGGGAAGAAAACTGTAAAAGGTTTATCAAGGTTGGATTACGGGCCTTTAGCTCGTCAACTGTACCAATATCAACATCACCATCATTACCTAAAACAATAACCCTAGAGGCTTTGTCAATCAAAGACAACTGATGCGTGGCTAGAATTCTTGTTTTGTTTGCGAGTACTCCAGTTAGACATTCATCCATAATGTGTTTACCAACACGGGAATCTACAGCACTTAGAACATCATCAAACAAATATATGTCTTTCCTTTTGTAAACCGATCTGGCCAAGTTTATACGTGCCTTTTGACCACCGGATAAAGTAATGCCACGTTCACCAATTTCGGTCATATCACCAGCAGGTAAAATATCCAAATCTGCTTTCAAAGAACAAACACGAATGACTTCATCATACTTTTCTTTATTGAATGGAGAACCAAATATAATATTATCTTTCACTGAAGCATTTTGGATCCATGGATAACCACACATCAACAAGTCACCGCTTACTTCAATTCTACCATCAGTCTTTCTCATCGATCCTGCCATTGCGTTCAATAGCGAAGATTTACCAGTACCGATAGGACCTGTAATCATGATGAATTCACCCTTTTTGATTTCGAAATTCAAATCTTTGAACCCCTTGAAAGAAGTTTTCTTCAAGTCTTCAGGACCATCTCTTTCTTTCAGCATATTGTCCAATCTTTTTGCTTTATTGTCGTTTGTGGTTGGTTTACCCCATGTATCTTTACGCTTTTTTTTTTTTTTTGTTTTTTTTACCTTCATCTTTAGCTTCATCTTTAGCTTCTTCAATGGCATCATTTAATTCATAATCCTCCCATTCAAATGAACAGTGAGTCATCTTTAAAGCCAGTTTTGGATCAAAGTCAGCGGAAGGTTCCATTTCAATCATATGGTTTGGATCATCTTCCGGAGCTTCCAACAAACTCTGCAAACGGCCCAGCCCAATGATCATATCAATACCCGTACCAATGGCAATAGGTAAGAAAAACATTTGCAAACTTAAAACCTGAAATAACGATAAAGAGGCAAAAATGTTACCGGGCTGTCTACCTCCATTATTAACTTTGTACATTGCTAGAAATGTGACCAGTGAAGCAATACTGGGTAAAGATAAGGCCATGGCAATTAAGAAATTTCTTGATAATTGCATTTTCCTTACTTTAGAAATTTCCTTACCTCTAATATCTTGAATATTTTTCTCGTAAGCGTCTTCCCAAGTATAATATTTGATCATTTTTAAATTGTTTAGCACTTCTCTCATAATGGTAACTCTTGCGTCAGTAAAAATATTTGCAGCGATTCTGAAACCCAGAATTAATTTAAAGGCAAAAAGAGATATTACAAACCCAGCAAAGAAGATACCAATCCCAACCAGTGCAATAGGGCCTAAGTTAACAATCAATAAGACAATACAAATTGCCAAGATCGCAGGGAACCCGGCTAAAAACGGTTGAAAAGACAGGGCAAATTCCACTCTAGCCAAATCCGTTGTTATAAAAGAGGTGACTTTACCATTGGGGAAACGATGTCTCGCGTAATTAGAAGCATTGAACATTTTTTTCATAGCGGCTTTAGTCAAGATAGATTTTGCTTGCACACCTGTCAACTGAGAACTATGAAAGAAATGATTAAAGGTTAGCCCATTAACGAACATCATTATACATGCACCAATAGCATAACCGACACCACTATTTACGTGTGTATTATGAAACATTGCTTTTTTTTCAACAAACTCAATCAGCCTCTTCGTAATCATTGGGTTGAACCCAGAAGTACAATTAGACAAAACGGCAAACAGCACTGAAATGGAGTACTGCCTCTTAAACGTAAATAGCAAAGCTTTAAAAACGGTATGATTGGGCAATTTTGCATTTTCAATAACCTCCTCCTCGGTAGCCTCTGGATGCTTTTTACGATATTTCTTCCTTGTTTTTTCAAAATAGTAGATCATATTTTTCTCAAAATCTGCATAGAGGGTCTCTATAGACATCCTTGGGTCCATCTTGTAGAGATCGTTTGGTTGAATGGTCCTTTTGTAACCAACTCGAATGATCGGAAGAGCCCACCAAAGGAACACGTTCGATATGATATTTGTATGAAACATGGGGTACGTCTTTCTTTCGTCATCGTTTTGCGGTACCTCAGGCATTCTTTTGGAATGTAAGAATGAGAAGAGACGTTTCTGAGGATAGATGTCCGATTCGGTCACTTTTTCCATATCATCACTGTTCAAATAGGTTTGCGGTTTGTTTTTATCCAGGATATATTCGCCTGTGGGCAGCAAAGATTTGTCGTCCCAAACAGACGAAGCGTCTTTACCAACGTCTGAACTTACATCTGAAGATGCAGAACCCTTCTGGGTCAGAACTATGTTCTGGCCGTTGTTACTCTTTTCGGACTCCGAAGCTGTGTCGTCCATTTTAGCGGCCATGGTTGAAATGTAATATCAGAGAAACGCAGCTATAGTTCCTAGATCGTCTTTTTTTATGCCTGTGTGGCACTTTTTTTTCAGAGGAAACTTTTTACAAGGAGACTAAGGAAAAGAAATGTGTCCTTCTTGTAGTTAAGGTAGCGTGAAAAAAAAATAAAAATTAGAAAAAACGAAAAGACAGAGCTGTTTGTTGGTCTGTATATTTGGGATAACTGAAAGGACCTTATAAATGACACATTCTGACCAACATCTTTGTCCGAAGAGCTCCTTATATATCAATCCCTCTTTAAGAGCCATCCAAGGGACAGTCAGATCTCATTGTGAAGGAAAAACATTGCCACTTACCTGTCTTGGCTTTTTTTTTCCTCTTCCGCGGGCTCTGAGCCATGCCCGTGCATATCCGTGCTATTTCCATGGAACCAACGCCACCCTTACATATAGCCGTCCGCCACAAGAAAACGGGAAAAACGCACAGAATAGGAGGCAAAAAGTGCCAAATCCGCAATGAGGGCAAATAACCGCGCTTATCGTAAGGCAATGGGCAGAGAGAGCAGCAATGGTTGCATGATAGGAGGGGAGAGTCGAACGACTGGGAAGTCATCGCGTATTACAAGAAGCAGTGACTGCTTGATAGGAGCCTGTTTCAAATTTCTTTCTTGGAGACTTCAGTGATTCAGGAAAAACGCCAGTGGCGGCTATATCGGAAACGTCTGGCACATGGGGAGAAAAGGAAAAAGATGTTGTTTTGTCACCCTTGCCCCCCTGTTTGGGGGAGTGATGGTGATATTTGTCTTGTGTAATGGACTGTTTGGTTGAATGGGTTCCATCTATTGCGGGATTCCTTTCGTTTTAGATTGCGTCGGCTCTTCTTGTTCTTGTTTCGATGTGTGTTATGATGACTGTGTGGTTGTTTTATTGGGGAGCCGCCAGGATATAATCCTAGTTTCACGAGCGGGTAATGTTCTTGAAAATGCAAAAAAATGAAAAAAGAAAGAAAAAAAAATAAAAATGAAAATGAAAAATTTTGTTCCAGAAGAAGCAGTGATGAGATGACTACTCAAGGGTAACAAGAAGCAAAGCACAGCACAGCAAGTAGGATGGGTCTGGCAGCTACGAGAACGAAGCAGCGGTTCGGAATGGACCCAAGAAACACGGCGTGGAGTAACGACACGTCGAGGTTCGGGCACCAGTTTCTAGAGAAGTTGGGATGGAAGCCAGGGATGGGCCTCGGGCTCTCTCCCATGGACTCGCCCACGTCGCACATCAAAGTTTCGATCAAGGACGACAACGTGGGGCTCGGCGCCAAACTGAAACGTAAGGAGAGGAAGGACGAGTTCGACAATGGCGAGTGCGCCGGGTTGGACGTTTTCCAGCGGATTCTAGGACGTTTGAACGGCAAGGAAAGCGAGATCTCCGAAGAATTGGACACGCAGAGGAAGCAGAAGATCATAGATGGGAAGTGGGGGATCCATTTTGTCAAGGGAGAAGTCCTGGCAAGCACCTGGGACCCGAAGACTCACAAACTAAGAAACTATTCGAATTCAAAGAAAAGAAAGAGCGAGGGAGATGATGATGACGACGACGACGACGACGAAGATGAGAAGAGTGAGAAGAAGAAGCACAAGAAACATAAGAAGGACAAGAAGGAGCACAAGAAGCACAAGAAGGAGCACAAAAAGCACAAGAAGGAGGAGAAGAAGAAGAAGCTGAAAAAGGAGAAAAAGGCCAAGGACACGAAACGGTCATCGAGGTTGAAATCCAGCGAATCTGCGTCCAATATCCCTGATTCGGTGAACACGAGGCTGTCGGTGCGCTCCAAATGGATCAGACAGAAGAGGGCAGCGCTGATGGACTCCAAGGCATTGAATGAGATCTTCATGATAACAAACGATTAGGCATTTCGATTGTGTTACCAGCGGGCCTGTCCATTAGTACATTTCATTTAGTACGCACATCAAGATATATAGAGGGTAGAATTTTTTTTTTTTCTTTTCTTTCCCAGAAAACCGGTGCCCACGTACGACGCACCTCCGCCAAAGCAACGAGCTCCAACGTACATAATTAAGCTACTAAGTAATATAACAAAGACCATGATACTCGCCGCCCCGCACAGAGCCCTGCACGACATTAATTTTCGCTGCCCGTAGCGGTACCAATGCCCAGCGTTAGCGGTACAAGCCTCGTATGGAGGCTTGATACATCCTAGGCCCGCTCGCACTGACGCTTCCACTAACGCTACCCAAACCGCTGTTTCTTCTAATGCATGAGTGATAAACGGGCCCACTTCGTATCGTTGTCAGCAAATCCATCATCAATTAACGGCAAATCGAACTCGTTAACACCCGATTAGGAAAGACCCCAGACGCCGAGCCCGGCCCAATTGAGACACATCCACATACGGTCCTGCAGGAGGCCCTTTCCACAGGGCTTTGTGGCGTACAGGCACGTTTTTTTGCGCGACACCGTGCGGCGGCGGGCCCATCCCCCAGAAACGCGCGCAACGCACCTTTTTTTCCGTTTTCGTTTAGGTTGTCCCCATGCGGACAATAGGCACACCTATGTTTTCACTTGAGCTTTTTTTTCCATTTTTTTCCCTGTGGTGTTGTTGTTTCAGCACCGTTGTTTTTGTTTCTTTGTTTTTTTCATTCCTCGAGGAAAAAGATCTCAGTTTTATAAAAATGGTATACTGAGCAGTGGATTTGCATTCTTTTCTTTTCTTGTAACGGATATATTTTGATGGATTGGTCAATTCTTATCGTTTCTTGGTAGTCGTTTTCACAATAGGTCAAGCTAGATATTCAACTAAATCCAACTAAGTCACTCTTTTAAAAATCTACTATCGTTTTTATATACTAGCAAGCCCAAATAAAAACTCCAAATAAAATAACATGCGTCTCTCCAACTTGATCGCTTCTGCTTCTCTATTCTCTGCTGCTGCTCTTGCTGCCCCCGCTAACCACGAACACAAGGACAAGCGTGCTGTGGTCACCACCACTGTTCAGCAACAAACCACTATTGTTGTTAACGGTGCCGCTCCAACGCAAGTTGCTGCTTTGCAGGAAAATGCTGTTGTGAACCCTGCCTCAGCTGCTGCCGCTGCTGCCACCACCACCGCTGCTGCTGCCGCCGCCGCTTCTCCAGCTTCTTCAGCTGCTGTTTCTTCAGCTGCTGTTTCTTCAGCTGCCGCAACTTCTGCTTCCAGCCAAGCTGCTTCTTCCACTGCTTCTTCCACTGCCTCTTCTACCGAAGACGTCAGCGACTTTGCCTCCGGTGTCAAAGGTATCACATATAGCCCATACGAAGCCAGCGGTTCTTGTAAGAGCACCGATGAGGTTGCTTCCGACTTGGCTCAATTGACCGACTTCCCAGTCATCAGATTATACGGTACCGACTGTAACCAAGTCGAGAACGTTTTCAAGGCCAAGGCTTCCAACCAAAAGCTTTTCCTAGGTGTCTACTACGTTGACCAAATTCAAAGTAGTGTTGACACCATCAAGTCGGCTGTTGAAACCTACGGTTCTTGGGACGACGTCACCACCGTTTCCATCGGTAACGAATTGGTCAACGGTAACCAAGCCACCACAGCCCAAGTCGGTGAATACATCGACACCGGTAGAGCCGCTTTGACAGCCGCCGGTTACAGCGGTCCAGTTGTCTCTGTTGACACCTTCATTGCTGTCATCAACAACCCAGACTTGTGTAACTACTCCGACTACATGGCCGTCAACGCCCATGCTTACTTTGACAAGAACACTGTTGCCGAAGACTCCGGTAAATGGGTGTTAGAACAAATCCAAAGAGTCTGGACTGCTTGTGACGGTAAGAAGGATGTTGTTATCACTGAATCCGGCTGGCCATCAAAGGGTGAGACCTACGGTGTTGCTGTCCCATCTAAGGAAAACCAAAAGGACGCCGTCTCCTCAATTACCAGCTCTTGTGGTTCCAGCACATTCTTATTCACTGCCTTCAATGACTACTGGAAGGCCGATGGTGCTTACGGTGTTGAAAAATACTGGGGTGTTCTATCCGATGAATAAATAAACCCACTCAGTTGTAAAAAAAAAAATTATGATACCCATATATTTTAAAATTTAAAGTATGACTTTGATATTCATTATTTCTCTATTATTCCAGGACTGCTACCACTACTACTATTCTTTCACTTATTCCTCTTTTCCGGTATCCTGTTTGGTTCGTTTGTATTTTTTTTTGTATTCTTGTATGTTTGATTAAATACGGAAATACAAAGCTTTTTTTTTTCTACTGCACTTATATATTTACATAGGTGATATAGTTACACGTTCTAGCGCTGTTGTTATCTTCTTGGCGGGGTTCTTGATCTTTGGCGTTGTCTTCTTGCAGGCGGAGTTCTGGACCTGTCACGGTTGTTTCTTGGACCTCTTGGCGGGGTCCTAGATCTGGCACGTTTCCTGCCAGCAGATGATGGAGGCGGCCTTGATCTGGCGTCTCCTCTAGCATCCCCCTGTAAGAATAATCTGGATTCATGTATTTTTGGTCCTTGAGATGGTTGTGACTCTCTGGCCTTTTTCCTTAGCTCCTGGAGTTCTTCTTCCCGCTTCAGCCTTTCTTCCTCCTCTTGTGCGTCCTCAATTTCTTGAACAATCGTCAACTGACTTCTCATTTTCTCTGTCAATACACCTAGCCCAATGGCAGTGAAGAAATTTATAGAGTATCGGATGTGATCAGCATCTCCCTCTAGTGGGAACATTCCCTCGAGCTTTATGGAAGCCAGCCTTGTTTGCAGTTCATTCAACCCCAGTTCGTTCACTAACTCTTGAAATAAAAACTTGATAAAAATTCTGCCTTGCGGACACGAGTCCTCCTCTGTTAACTTAATAATGGTGAGACACTTCATTGGGAGAAACTCATAAGAAATCAAATGTCCCCAGAGTTTACCTAAAATACGCAACTGTTCAGTTTCGAAGTCTTCTATATCTTCCGTGTAGTTTTTTTCAAAGGTCTCATTATAGGCAATTTGCCAACTCCTATGAAACGTGATTACTCTTTCGGATAAGATTGAATAGAATTTAGAGAATGTGGACTCTTGCAAACTAGATTTAATGATGATATCCACCACAGTTTTCTTTAAATTGTTTGCGACCTTTAATCTTAGTAATTTATGGGCTGCTTCATCACCGGATAACGAACTTTTCAAGACCAGATATATTTTTTTTTTGAATTCGACGTCATTCGTAGACGTCATGTCATTGATTTGTAAATGTTCGGTCGTATCCTCGTTGGACTCATTATTTATCCATATTTTTTGTCGCAGGGCGTCGAACACCTTGGTCAATTCGTCAAATCTTGTACATTCTTTAAAATCACCTAGTTTGATGTTAGCTCTATCTTCGTCATTAACAATATAAGAGTGTGTGTTGACTGTATAGTCACCCGAATCCAAAACAAGTAAACCTTGAGATCCATTTTTGTAGTCGGTTTGTCTAATCTCAAACAGTTCTTCTAGGGACTCACGCACAGTTTTGGACAGGTCCTGTGTTTGCAAGATATATCTTAGCTTCTCCCATATCATATTATGAGTTTTCCTACTCACAAGAGCCAATTTCCAGCCACATGTCTTCAATACCGAGATGACAAATTGCAAATAATTCTTTTCCAGTAAAAGCAACAAAATCTGTAAGATGATAATTTCATGCGCCACGTCATAAAGAAACAGAATGGAGAGGCATTGAAGAATATTATCACACGATATATAATCTCTGTGGTTGAACTGTTTCACAAATGTCAACATCAATTCTTTAATTAAAGTTTCGCCTATCTCAGGGACATCGGAGTTCAACAAGGTGATTAAAGCGGCTAAAGCAGGAATTTGCCCTTTGTTCTGTTTCTTGAGAATGAAATTCACAACATTTTGGCAAACTATATTGCCACCAACGACAATGTTGACTTGGAATAGCTGTTTATATGAATCCAGCAAGTTATCCATCGTTAAATTGGATATTATGGGTGAAACGTGGGACCTTATCATTTCCCAGTTTTCCCTCTGGAACTCGACACCTTCCTCATCGTTAATTATGGTAGACATGCTGATCTTTAGTGTCAACTTTATATCCTTTTCCGATGTTTTCTTCTTGCAATAGAATACAATAGTAAATAATAGTGTTAAGTTTTTCAAGTACGTAATGAAGAAAGAAAAAAAAGAAAAAAAAGGACTTATCATAATAGAGAGGTGGTGGGAACTGAACACCTACAAGAAAGAAGTGTAAGATGGTCGAAGAAGGTTCCAGGGTCCTGGTGGTTCTTCCACATATTTTGCCTAACGCTACTTTACAAAGAATTATAGAGCAAACGGTTCCATTTTTAAGGAAATGGCAAAGCCAACTAGACGTGGTAGTTATTCCTGAGTTCAAGACTTCATTACAATTAGATTCTGCACTAGGCAAGATGTACAGTGCCATCCGAGATGTTCTTTTGCGCTATGAAATGATCAACAGTGGGATCAATGTCATATTCAACAACAAGCACTTTGCCAAGAGCAATCTGCAATGGAAGGTGGGTTTATTGCCACAGGGTTCCACTTTCGACACGTGGCAGCTGGAGCTAGAAAATGAGCAGTGTCACAACACGGAGCACTATGCCCTACACGAGGACACTGTGGAAAGGATAGTGGGCCCTAGGGATGCTAGTGAGTTCCGTGTAACTGCGTTGGGTGGAACATTTGACCACATCCACGACGGACACAAGATATTGTTGAGTATTGCTGTGTTCATCACATCTCAAAGATTAATCTGCGGTATCACATGCGATGAGCTGTTACAAAACAAGAAATACAAAGAGCTGATCGAATCTTACGAGATACGGTGCAGCCACGTGTCGCGATTCATCGAGCTACTGAAACCAAATCTCTCGGTGGAACTGGTCCCTCTAAAGGATGTCTGCGGGCCCACTGGGAAAGTACCTGAGATAGAATGCCTAGTTGTGAGTAGAGAAACCGTTGCCGGGGCAGAGACAGTGAATAAGACAAGAGCAGAGAAGGGCATGGACCGTTTGGTGATACATGTAGTCAATGTGCTTGGAGGCAGGGAGGAAGACGGCTGGAGTGAGAAGCTGAGCAGTACAGAGATCAGACGTCTTCTCCAGACATCTCATCCTTTGAACTAACACAATTAGTACTTCACTGGGCCGCACGTATAAACTTTTTATTTATATTTTTGATGTAGTTTTACCAATATTATCATTGTTATATTTTATAGATGGCGCGAGGACACAATAGAAATGAAAGGAAGATTTTATTCGATGACAACACCAAGACTAGCTAATAAAAAGAACGATAAAAGGCTACGCTGAGGTACACCATGCAAGTACAAGGGCCCGATACGAATGTAATGAGCACTGTGGCTCTAGGAACAAAAAAAAAGAAGACTGTCCAAGGCTTCTGTTCAGGAGGAGAGTGAACAAACGGATGTGAAGCTGGAGGTGAAGAAAAACAAGAAGAAAAAGAAGGAGAAGCCCATGACATGTGCTTTGCAGAAGACTGTTGTTGACAAAGGTATCGGCGTCAAGGATGTGAGAGATATGACGCAGTACCTGTTGCAGGCTGAAAACAACTCTCCCAAGTGGATAGACATTAGTAATAGATCAAGTTTACAAAAAATGGTGGTATTATTTATTCCAGGTTTGCAGCCAAGTGATTTTGGTAATGGCAAGAGTTCGTTCAGCGAAATCAGTGATGATAAGTTTAGGTATATTCCCGAACAAATTGCATCTAAGTTCCACACTTTCCCTGTGATGGCTCCCGGTTCAAAGATGACGCTGTTTTCACCATACAATTCATTTATTAATGTTGGGTTGTCCAAGCTGGAGAAGATAAATAAACTGAAGGAGCTACAAAAGAAAAAGAAGATCACCATCAATGATTTGGTTTTATCTGAACAGCAGCTTGTGGCCAACGACTACCCATTGACTTCTGGAGACTCTAATGATGCAGGCTGGGTGCAGACCGTCGAGTTTGCCCACGATGGTTCACACATATTCGCATTAGACTGTGAAATGTGTCTTTCTGAACAAGGTCTAGTTCTTACCAGGATTTCCCTGGTGAATTTCGATAATGAAGTCATCTACGAAGAACTAGTGAAACCAGATGTTCCTATAGTGGACTACTTGACCCGGTACAGTGGTATAACCGAAGAGAAGCTGGCTACCGGAGCCAAGAAATCTTTACCAGAGGTGCAGCAAGATTTACTGAAGATAATAAGTCGTTCAGATATTTTGATTGGGCACTCGCTACAGAATGATTTGAAGGTGATGAAGTTAAAGCATTCATTGATCGTGGACACGGCCATCATATACCATCATAAAGCTGGTGATCCCTTTAAGCCTAGTTTGAAGTACTTGAGTGAGGCCTTTTTGAACAAAAGTATTCAAAACGGTGAACATGATTCTATTGAAGACGCAAGAGCATGTCTTGAATTGACAAAACTGAAGATTTTAAATGGGTTAGCCTTTGGCATCGGTATCAACACGGAGAATTTGTTCACCAAGTTGCATCGTTTTGAAGTGAAAACCATGTTACTTAATGATATGATCGTCAAAGATCATAGCGAAGACGATTCTAAAGGCTGTTTGATCCGTTGTGTCGAGGATAATCAAACGTGGACACACATTCATGAAAATTTAAATAAGGATGTTAAACTTATTGTGGGCAGATTGAAAAATTTGGAGAGATCACGTAATTACAACAAAAAGCCACGAAAGGGAGATGAATCATTGGAAGAAGCCACGGTTCTTCGTGATATTGGAGAACATCTGACACAGCTTTACGAGGATTCCGCACCAGGCACCATGATTCTGGTCATGTCAGGAACAGGCGATACAAGGCCATGGAATAACCTCTCGACTGAATTAGATCTCATCCAAGATAAAAAGGAGAGACTAGACAAAAGACGTGAACGGGAACCTGAAATAGCAGAAGCCATAAAGCTGGCCCGAGATGGTGTGGCATCCTTTACTGTAAAATAATTTTATACGTATATACATATATACATAAGTGTGCATATTGCATGGTAGTTCAACTCATCTCTACATCTTTGCTGTCCTCCGGTTTCTCATTATTCGCACCTGAAGATAGCCCAGGTATAGCCTCGCTGCCACCGACGGCACCTCTAATATCGTCCACACTTAGCGCCTCACCCCCCTCGGTAGCGGAAGGAGCCCCATTGGTATTAGTCGTGTCGCCTTTAATGTGCGATGGGTTTTGGGACTCTTTCCTTATTGTTCTATCAAACAATTTCAAGTCCAGTATATCTTCGCAACACCCTTCCTGTAAAGCCTTCTCATTTTCATGAGCCTTCAACCACGTCTTGTACTTGAACGGGTATTTCTCTAAGTTATTCTCTAAGTTTCCCACTTGTTGCTGTGGTTGCTGCTTTGAGGAGCTTATTTTAGATGGTTGGTACCAGTCGTATCTCCAGGACTCTCCGCTGGTGGCACCACCATAATATGACACTTTATTGGCCTTGTGAATTAATGTCTGAGAATCCATTTACCTATTGTTTGCTTGCTGGTACTGTTCCTATTCCTCCCAGCGTTAGGCCATACCACCTTGTGCATTAGTGAACAATTTCATTTCGCGGCGATAGTTTTCAAAATAGTTTTTAAAAAGAATAATGGTATTGGCAATCAGAATAAAAGAAAGAAGTAGAACGAGAGGATAAGAGGCCATGGCAAAGCAGCAGGAGTCCAACAAGTCTGACTTGGCTAACGAGGATGATGCCTATGATGCAATCTTTGGCGGTGAGTTTGGTTCTTTGGAGATCGGGTCATACATTGGGGCGAACAAAACTACCAATACAAAAGACTATACGGAACATCTACCGGATGCTGTGGATTTTGAAGACGAAGATGAATTGGCTGACGACGATGATGATTTACCAGAAGAAATGGACATTGGTCCACACTCAAGTATGATGGATATGGGCGTGTATGATAACAATGAGAATAGTGCTGTAATGCGAATGGATTCTAATAGTTTGAATCTACAATTACCCGAGATTGGTGGAGACGTGTCTCGAGAATTTATTTTGGAGGGTGACGGAAGTGTACCTGCAACAACCAATGCATTGTTCATGGGGATGGATGCAAACGAAATCCATCTTGCCACTGAGGCAGGAGTTCTTGACGCAGGTAGTGGACATGAAATTGCCCATTCTCAACTTTCGCTCAACGAAGTCAATGCTGATAATATGCCAATGAACAGTAGATTCACCATGGAACCTCAAGAATATCAGATGTCGGATAATAAGCACAAGAAACCCACCAAATTGGATTTAATAAACCACGAAAAGTATCTTCTGAAAAAATACTTCCCTGATTTTGAGAAGGGAAAGATTTTAAAATGGAACAAGCTGATTTACAGAAGGTATGCGTCGTACCATTGGCATAGAGATGTGTCTAGAGTAAAGAAACCGTTCATGCCATTGAATTTGAAATTCAGGGTCCAACAAGATGACAAAAGGCTATTCAACTCAAAGACTACGTCGTATCTCTCTTCTATTTACCAAGGAAAAAACAACTTGTATCAAGACAGCTCTTCTACATCACGCAGAGGTTTGATTCATGTCTCTGTTGATGAACTTTTTCCTGTCAAAGAGCAACAAAAGAAACGCAAGATCATTCATGATGAAAAGACAATATCTGAAGACTTGTTGATTGCTACCGATGATTGGGACCAAGAAAAAATTATCGATCAGGAGGCTACACCACCTCTAACGGAACCATCGATAACATCTAACTTGAATTCTTCCGGTGGTTACAAGTTGAAGAACTTGATCGAAGATGTTGCCGAGGATTGGCACTGGGATGAGGATATGATTATTGACGCTAACTTGAAAGAATCGAAACATGCTGAGTTGAATATGAATGATGAAAAACTATTATTAATGGTCGAGAACACTGATAATTTAGTGCAGCAAAAGCAACAGTTAGATAGTCATAATTTAATATTACCCATTAATGAAACAACTTTACAACAAAAACTCAATTTGTCTAATGATGATAAATACCAAATTTTGAAAAAAACTCATCAAACAAAAGTTCGCTCTACTATATCGAATTTGAATATCCAACATTCTCAACCTGCTATAAATCTGCAGTCTCCGTTTTATAAAGTGGCTGTTCCTAGATACCAGTTAAGACATTTCCATCGTGAAAATTTTGGCTCGCACATTAGACCAGGCACCAAAATTGTTTTCAGTAAACTGAAAGCACGTAAAAGGAAGAGGGATAAGGGGAAAGATGTCAAAGAATCATTTTCCACATCCCAAGATCTGACCATTGGTGATACCGCTCCTGTATATTTGATGGAATATTCCGAGCAAACACCAGTTGCATTATCCAAATTTGGTATGGCTAATAAATTGATCAATTACTATCGTAAAGCAAATGAACAAGATACTTTAAGGCCCAAGCTACCTGTTGGTGAAACTCATGTTTTGGGTGTCCAAGATAAATCTCCGTTTTGGAATTTCGGGTTTGTAGAGCCTGGTCATATCGTTCCCACGTTATACAATAACATGGTTAGAGCGCCAGTTTTTAAGCACGATATTTCAGGAACGGATTTTCTTTTGATAAGAAGTTCGGGATTCGGCATAAGTAATCGATTTTACTTACGTAATATAAACCACCTTTTCACGGTTGGCCAAACTTTCCCTGTCGAAGAAATTCCTGGACCCAACTCAAGAAAAGTTACTTCAATGAAAGCAACAAGGCTGAAAATGATCATTTATAGAATTCTAAATCATAACCACAGCAAAGCTATTTCGATTGATCCCATCGCGAAACATTTCCCAGACCAAGATTATGGACAAAATAGACAAAAAGTGAAGGAATTCATGAAATATCAAAGAGATGGACCTGAAAAGGGGCTTTGGAGGCTCAAAGACGATGAAAAGCTATTGGATAATGAGGCAGTTAAAAATTTGATTACACCTGAGCAAATCAGCCAAGTTGAATCGATGAATCAAGGTTTACAATTCCAAGAAGATAACGAATCATATAATTTTGATTCGAAACTAAAGTCTTTGGAAGAAAACTTATTATTATGGAACATCACAAAAAACTTCATAAATTCGACTCAGATGCGAGCCATGATCCAAATACATGGTGTTGGTGATCCAACTGGCTGTGGGGAAGGGTTTTCGTTTTTAAAAACTTCAATGAAAGGTGGATTTGTTAAATCAGGCTCGCCCTCTGGTAATAACAATGCTTCGAACAAAAAGGGCACTAACACACATAGCTATAACGTAGCTCAACAACAACGGGCGTATGACGAAGAAATTGCAAAGACGTGGTATACACACACAAAATCGTTAAGTATAAGTAACCCGTTTGAAGAAATGAACAATCCTGACGAAATCAACCAAACCAACAAGCATGTCAAAACAGAGAGAGATGACAAGAAAATCCTGAAGATCGTTAGGAAGAAAAGAGATGAAAACGGTATCATTCAAAGGCAGACAATTTTCATAAGGGATCCTAGGGTCATCCAAGGGTACGTCAAAATCAAAGAACAAGACAAAGAAGACGTTAACAAACTGTTGGAAGAGGATACTTCGAAGATAAACAATTTGGAGGAACTAGAAAAACAAAAAAAATTGCTGCAGTTAGAATTGGCTAATCTTGAGAAATCACAACAGCGTAGGGCAGCTAGACAAAACTCGAAGAAAAACAGTGGTGCAACAAAGATGGAAGGTGCAATGGACAATGGCAGCGAGTCTTCTAGTGCAATAGACGGTAAAATAACAAAAAACAAAAGCAAAAACACAACAAGAAGATGCGCTACCTGTGGACAAATCGGACACATTAGGACAAATAAATCCTGTCCGATGTATAGTAGCAGAGATGATCCAATTTCACCAAAGTAGATCTGATATACAGACATATTTATTGTGTAAAGTTTCTGTAGTTATCTGTAAGTACCTCAAATTTTTTTTGTAACTATAACGAGATTAACTTATATCTTGTGTTCATGCGCTAGCAATGACTGATAGTAATCACTAGTTTGGGCAGATGTGATTTGAAACGTTGGACATCCCGGTTGAGTCTGCCACGTGCCATATAATGCACGCTTTGATAAAGTAAAGTATTCCTGTTTACGCCCTTTTAGTGTTAATATTAAAGCACAAATTCTACTCTCGAGAAGAAACGTATCGAAATTAAGGTAAGGAGTAAGTAGAGCACAAAGGACGCCTTAAGACAGTATAACATATCGTACCTTGTTATATGTTTAACAAATTGCAAATTAAGAGAGCAAGAAGTGACGGTTATAATGGATTCTCTCTCTCAGCTTTATGTCCTATTTTTTCTTGGGAAAATGAGATTATAGCTGAAGACTTGAAACCACTGGTTTTATACCAATTTATAAAATCTTGTTTTGGTAAGGAGCTTCTCCCTCCGTACAATGTATGCAACAGTTCTTTTATATATAATATTGCTATCGATTCACTCACTTTAATCGGAAGAGAGGGTTTTCTTTTTCCATATAGGCGACCTGTCATTTGATTTAAAAACATTTGTGACGCACACAAAATTAATAAAGGTAATCTTTCAAATATAATACAGAAAAGCAAAAACAGCTTTCTATAGAAGTCCAGACACATAGCCCTTAATAAATAACAACAACATGCTACACTTGAAAAGCCCAGACAGGATTGAAAGGAATGAGGATATATCAAGAACAGAATTACGGTCGTCCTCATTAACAGCCCCAATTCTGGAAGCTGTTCAAGAAGCTCAACCTTTCGAAGAAGCAACTTTTTCTAACTTCCAGAAGAAACACCCCCTTACAGAGAATTCAACTTGCAATGCCTATACTGTATACGATGCTAATGGCAACTTGAAGCCCATAAAAGATACATTTGGTAACGATATTACTATACCAGACATTTCAAATCCAACAAGACCAAGAGACGAAAGACCCATGGACACTATAAGAGGATTTGAGTACTCGATAACAAAAGACCCACGCTGGTTACAAGAATTGGAGACATCTAAATTGGGATTTAAAGTTAGATCTGGATTCTCCGCTATCAATCGAGATTCACAAGCATCAGTAAATTTACCTCAACTGGAAGAAAAAGTTATGGAAGATCAAAAGAGTACAAAAAAGCGCCCCAGGTGGTGGTTCTTTCGGTTATTTAGCTGGTAGGCTGTTTATATAAATAGTTTGAATATGTTCCTTTGCGTCTGACTATGTATTTTCTTGGATTCTAATTTCTACGGTGCCTTAACGGGCATTGAAAAAAAATAGAAAAATTGAAAAATTTTCAAGCTCATCTCATCTATGTAGTTAAGAATATAGAAATTCACTAACATACTTCAATTGATCTGATATCATTCAAGGTAGTAGTAGTGAGCGAAAATATGGCTAAAATACAAGGAAAAAGAACTAGGGCCCTTGGGTCATCTTTAGAGATGTCACAGATAATGGATGCAGGTGCAAATAAAATTAAAAGAAGAATAAGAGATTTAGAAAGATTATTAAAAAAGAAGAAGGATATATTGCCTTCTACTGTGATAATAGAAAAGGAAAGAAATTTGCAAGCCTTACGATTAGAATTGCAGAACAATGAGCTAAAGAACAAAATTAAAGCAAACGCTAAAAAATACCATATGGTGAGGTTCTTTGAAAAAAAGAAAGCATTGAGAAAATACAATAAATTACTGAAAAAAGTAAATGAGTCTGACGCTGATGATAAGGATCTGCAAGATCAATTAAGAGCTACTAAAGTTGAATTATGTTATGTTATAAATTTCCCTAAAACTGAGAAATATATTGCATTATATCCAAATGATACACCATCCACAGATCCAAAGGGTGTAAAATTAACAAATATGAGAAGAGAACAATTCCTCAAATTAGTAGCTGAAAGAATGGATGCAAACGCACTTGATGTATCTTTCAAAGACATTTTAATGGGTAAGAAACTGGATGAAGACTCTGTCGGATTAACTTTGTCTGATAAGTCAGACCGTAAGGGTGAATCCCATACGTCATCCGCAAATGACAAGAACGAATCAGTAGTCGAAGAAGAAGATGAAGAGGATGACTTCTTTGAATAAACACATGTAAATGGTTTGTATTTATAGAAATATATATATCTATATATATTAGGCAAAAAAACACTTATCTTTTGAAAGGGAACCAATTAATTCCTTTAGTTCATTAAGGCATTAATTTATGACTTAAGTCATAACGCAACCCTAACGCGTCATTTATCAAGACAAAGTTCAATTCGTCTCCACGAATTTCTTCGGGGATAAGCAAATCACAATGTATGATGACCTCCTTATTCATTTGCTTTGGTTGACATCTTTTAACCATTAACAATTCATCACCCTTATAGCCAATCAAAAACCATAATTCCTTCTGTATTTTAGGGAATTTATCACAGTATACTTCAAACCCGTTATTATGCTTGTTAGAAAAATGCTTACAATAAAAGCTTAGGACTTCGTTATTCTCTTGCTCGTTGAACTTTATATTGTCTAATACTGGCAATCTTTGGCAAACGTTGGCAAATTTCTTCTTTACATCTTCCTCATCTATCATTCCTGAGGTTAACTGGTTAAAAACACTCATCAGCTTTTTATACCCAAGTCTTCCTATTTCCTCCAAAGTCAAAAAACTTTTCTTGCTTTGTGGTGATGTTTCCATGAATCCCTGCTCGTTGAACTTGCAATCTTTGATTCTTTTCAGTTGTAGACCAGGTAATACACTTACGGGATCATCTTCATACCAATATCCTTGTTTGATACATTGCATCATCTTTATCATGGTCAATACAGTATGAAAATAACCAAGTTCACTAGCAACATCAATATAAGCTTGTAAAATACGCAAGGATTGATCCAAAACTGACACAGTATCTTGGATATAATCTGCAATTGGTAAGTCTACACGACTTAGATGAGCTTGTAATAGTAAAAATGTTTTGACATGAGGATCCCACATTGGCAATTCGAACTCATCAGTGAAAGTACTCTCGACGGAATATCTTGATTGCTGTGACATTTCCACGTTCATGATAATTTCACCGCCTCTCACAGGTAGCTCATTATATTCAACAGCCAATGATAACCATCTTAATACTTCTTGAAAAGTCGCATGATCATGAATTTGGTTCAATAACTGGCGTATCGTCAAGTGTGAAATATAGTAGTATGACGATATACTCAAGAACGGTGTGGCAACAATGTCATCTCCATGTAACAAAACACATTGGGACTTTTCTAAATTTTCCAATGTAGTGTCTATCAGTAAGCTCAAGTGCTCGCTAACACCTGCGGTACTTGTGTCCTCTTCAATACCGTAGTACGTTGGATTATGATGTGCTCTACGGAATAAAAATGTCCAACTCAAAAAATCCAGAGCTTCTTGCTTGTTGGTTATACTACCGGAAGTTATTTCTGCACCTAAATGATCATCCAACACTTTGTGCAAAGAAGATTCTACAGGGAAACCAACGTTCAAGAAATGTTTATAAAACATTTTCTTGGATTCCTTCGTATAAATTATAGCGGTACCTGTAGTATCATAGGCTGGTCTACCAGCTCTTCCCATCATTTGTAAAATATCTGTTAAATCCATATCTCTATAGCCCTCTATTTTAGCGTCGAAAAATTGGGTACCTTTGATGATGACCAGATGAGCAGGTAGATTAACACCCCAAGCCAAAGTTGATGTAGCGATTAGAATCTGGATTTTATTTCTCTGGAATAATTGATGAGAAATAGAACGATCTTTTTGTACCAACCCAGCATGATGTAACCCAATACCAAATTGCAATGATAACTTAAGAGTATCGTCGGTAACCTGGGACAAATAATACTGCAATTCTTCATCATCGTCAATATTTAGGAACCTACGTGGATTATCTTCCATCCCACACAAATGAATTAAATCTAAAGCTGTCAGTCTAGTTTGTCTACGAGATGCGACGAAGATCAGGGCTGGCTTATCCGGAGAGTGTTGTTTGATAGCCATGAAAGCTGGCTTATTCATTGTTTTCATCAAAGGACAAAATGCCAAGTTATCAGGAAAACCGTCAATGTACATCTTCAATGGAACTGGACGGACACTGGATGGGAAATTGTACAATCCGTGGTCTTTAACCCCCAACCAACCCGCCATATCATATGCATTCGAAACGGCTGTAGACATACCTAACAGTCTAACGGGTTGCTTGGTTTGAGAGGAAATATAATTCATACGGCTAACAATCATTTCTAAAATGGGACCACGATCACTTGCTAACAAATGGATTTCATCCATAATAATTAAAGACACATCTTGAACAAATTTACGGGTCTGCCAATTACGAGAAATACCATCAAATTTTTCTGGCGTTGTAATCACAATTGTTGCATCATGAACGTCTTTTGGATCAGGTAGAGAATCACCGGTCAATTCAACAACTTTGTCTCCGGTCACTGGTGTGATTTTTTTTCTCCAATCATCAACTCTCTCACGAACCAAAGCCTTCATTGGTGCTATATAAACAATCTTTTTTCCAGGAAATGTTTTGAAGGCATGCCATATGGCCAATTCAGCCACAATTGTCTTACCAGAACCTGTAGGTGAACCAATGAACGCATTCTCGTTGGTATTGTAAAGTGTATAGAATGTCATTGTTTGCATGGGATTGAAATACTTGAAAGGATAAATTGACTCAACCAATGGATTTTGGAGGGCAGATGTAGGCAAGGGACGTAATTTCAACAACTTGGTTTGAAGAGTTTCATTGAACGGTCTAATTAAATGCTGGAAAGAAATAGCATGAGTCGACTCACAGCCGATCCAAGTATCTGACACGATTTTGACGACAACTTGAGGTGGCAACGGGTCAGATAACGGAATTAGGAAATCCATTTCATGCTGGTTGTTCAACTGCCTTCTATTCAAGATAAATTTCTCGAAATGAAGAATCTGTGATTTATCAGATTCTTCCACGAAAACCAAAAAAACTGCGCATCACCATGAACCCTTGAATCCCATATGAAGTCTGGATCCAAAGTAACGTGTATTCTCATTACGTTTGTAGTAATAGGGAAGATCTCTGCTTCAATATTGATTTTGGGGAATCGACTTAATATTTTATAAAGCCTAGATCCCGCCTTGCTGTTATGCACTAACTCTCCGAGCTCCTCTGACTCTAGTTCTAGAAGATGTTCCATGGAGGGTTTGCTATCTCTGATACGTCTAATAATGTTTTCAGGCAAATCAAATTGACATAGAGGATGGTCAAAAGCCCAAAGCCTTTTCTCGATTGATTTGCAAATATTTAGCAAAACATTTGAGAATTTACCCCATCTTCTGTTAACGCCTATTAAGAACAAAGCTCTACAAATCCTTACAGAATTTTGAGCAACGTAATTTGAGTCAGACGATAGCGCTGAGTCAAAAATTCTACTTTGAGAAATATATGCCTGCAGTAACACATTTGTTTTACCTTGAGGAGTATCCAGCTGACCCCCAATTTGGCACTCTATTGATTCTTCAGAAAGTCTCGTCAATTCTTTGGATTCTTCCTCTCTGAATTTTATACCATCAAATTCACTACTCATACTGATCATAGATAACACATCAGCTTCAGTGGCTCTGGGATCACACATCTGATTGAATATTTCAACAGATTCGTTCAAGAGATAGAAATCTGAAGATACTCTGCCCAAATCCTTCGAAATAAAATGCATTGATATCTCATCAAAAACAATCATTTGGAGAGCGTGCAATCGTCTTGCAGCTACAATAATCATTTTTCGTCTACGTTCATATAGTTGTGGGTCATTTGCAACTTCTTCCCAATCAATCCCGTAAGTAAATGGATTTTTTCTCATACGGACAAACATGTATGTATAGCCGAGCCATTCAATGGCTTCGTCTACATTGGTTACACTTCCCAATGAAATTTCTGCATTCAGATTGTCAACCAGTTTGGAACCAAACCTCGATTCAATTGGATGTTGTTGAGTAATTAAAGAAACGTAGTTGTCCAAACGATCGGCAGAAGTGCACAAAATACCTGTACCATGAGCGGAACCGAAACCAGGTCTACCACCTCTACCAAAAATTTGAATAACATCTGAAATACCTAGGTCAATGAAACCACCTTTTTAGCATCATACACCTGTGTACCTTTAATAATGACACAGTCAGCAGGTAAATTAACACCCCACGCTAATGTGGCAGTACAACACAGAACTTTAATAGCACCGGCTTTGAACATTTTTTCGGTTAAATTTCTATCCGAACGTGCCATACCAGCATGGTGAACACCAAAGCCAAATTGAAAAATTTCCTTCATATCTTTATCTCTGTTCTTTGCCAACTGCCTGGAATAGTTATCTTTCGTTACAGGGTCGGGTGCAAAAAAATCAATCTCATGTTCGGCTTGTGCTAATTTGATAAACCCCTTCGCACTTTTAACAGTTTCTTTTCTTGCATGCACGAATACCATTACTTGGTACCCTCTTTGAATCATTTCGCTTAGTTTATCATAGGCAACCTTATCAATATTTTCTTTACTTTGCCTGCTACCAGCTTTACCCCTACAACCTAATAGTTGTTGCTCCAGAGGCTTTGGACGGAATGACTGATCAAAGTAAAACATACCAACCTGTCTATTCACACCCAAGAAATCCGCTACATCCATAAAGTTCGGTAATGTAGCAGATAAACCGACAATACGAATCATGGATTGAGAACTTTCAACCTGTCTCAAGGTACGCGCCACTAGGGTTTCGATAACCGAACCTCTATCTTCGTGCAATAAATGTACTTCATCAATGATTAACAGCTTGACTTTTGAGACTAAATCGTTGTCACCATTTGCCTTACGAGTAACAACATCCCATTTTTCAGGGGTGGTAACAATTACCTGAGTGGCCAAAATTTCTGCCTTCGTTAATTGCATATCACCGGTTAATTCTCTTACTTGAATATCAAAGGGCGCCAATTTTTTACTAAATTTGTCGACAATTTCAGCAGCCAGTGCTTTTAAAGGCGCTACGTAGACAACCTTGAAACTGTCATACTGTATGTCAATTTCGTTTTCTTCGTTGATCACAGAAAATTGTTTTATGGTGTTCAATATCGTAAGTAGTGCAACGTCTGTTTTACCTGCACCTGTAGGCGCACAAATCAACATATTTTCATTCGTTTTATAAGCCACAGGGTATACTAGCGATTGTATTTGGTTCAGAGTCTCGTAAGAAAATACAGTCTTACAAAAATGATCTAAGTCCTCTATTTTCAATAACTTTGTATACAGGTAGTTTTTATTGGACGCCTGGTCTGCGGCAGGAATCATAATTTCTTCATGAGTTTGATAAGACGTCCTCGTAGTCCCTATTGGAAGAGTGAATTTCTGCCCAGCGAAGGCCATCGCAGAAGTTGACCCCACTTCATATTTTCTGAAGACATGTGGATACTTGATTATTCTATCAGCGGGATTCAGTTTTTGATTCTTGGCATTCTCCGCATTTTGTAAAACTTGGTTCCTGATATCTTGTTGCGTCAAAAACTCTGATGTTGATTTCGCAGCATTTTCAATCAATACGATTATTGTTTCTATTGGCATTGCGATGATCATTCTTCTATGCTGCAACAACAAAGAAACAAGCTCTATGTTTCCCGTTCCCAGGAAATCCAGCAGTTCTTTCTCTAACTCTTGCTTTTCGTGATTATATACCATTTGAAGAACAGATTCCAGTAGAACATTACTGCTTAGTGATGTAGCTGCCTTTTTAATTAGCTTGGCAATTTCCTTATAGATTGCCACGGAATTATCTCTTTTGTATGAATCAATTCTAGACTGCAACTGTTTAAAAGAAATGTCCTGAAACTCATCAAAAATGTCGTCCCAGTCGTTTCTATCTTGAGAAAGTACGGTCAGTTCAGTCTTTTTGTTTTGTTCATCCTCTCTACTTCTCTTTAACTCATTATCAAATTCTGGAAATTGAATTTTCGACTTATCCAAATTAAAGGTTTGTGATGCATCAATCATAGATTGCATCGCAACCATGAATGATTTAGTAGAATCCGCAGAGTATACAGTTGTCATCTTGAACTATGGATGGATTCTTTGGGTTGGATACCTATCATTCTTATGAGCTTTAGACGCATCTCTAATGTGACTAGTTTCTAGTATATTTCATGTTTAATGCTAGTTTTTCAAAAGGTTACCCGAAGAAGAAGTTCAGTAAAGGTACACGATAGAATAGTAAGCTGAACTAAAATAAATAATATAAGAGTTTTGATATCGTATTTACTATCAAGAAAAACGCGCGCATATAAACTGATTTCGCCATAACTATATACAAACACTATGAGTTGCTTACTCCGAGAGGAATCCCATTATATCACCAACAGCGCCTGTTTTGTCCCATATAGATCTGTTCCTCCATATTATTTTTGCAATAGAGGAATGGACATCTTCTAGCTGGGAAACTGTAAAATCTTTGCAATGCTCGATTAAGCGTTCAGATATTTCTTTTGTTTGTTCACATGATAAAACGATATCTCTATTGTCCTTCTTCCTTTGTTGTGACTTCCAAACTTCCTTTGTCATAGTTGTAGCGTCTTGTTGACCTGTCTTTTCACTTTTGTGAGAAAGTTCTGCTCCCATACATGTACCGTTGTTAATGGGTAGACTTTCTGTCACTTGCTTTACTTCACACGTCACGGAAGCTGATTCACTAGGCCTGTCTTTCGTTTGTGACTTCAAAAGTGGATCGCTTTGTTTTAGTTGCCCTGCAGTCTGTTTATCATCATTAATCTGTTCATTTATTATGCTGCTAGATTGGATCGATTCTGATGGGCGTTGTTGATGTGCGCCACCGTCTTTCGGGGTGAGTACTTCTTCTGTACCAACAGTGGAAGGTGTTGGCGTTGCCTCCTGCCTCTTATATACTTCGGTATCAATTGATGCTGGGACTTCTCCGATATTGACAATGGAATCTGTATTAGGAGCAGTCTGTAATTGAGCCTGTAATTGGTTACCAGCAGCTACACCAAATTCGCCAACTTCATTAACATCTACCTCGGATTGCGGCAATATATTCTGTTGTTCTTCTTGTTGGGCTTCTAAGTCAATTGCTACCCTCTTTTCTTCGTCTTTTAAGAAAAGTTCTTGTCTCTCTAAATCCCTTTGGCGCGTAGCTTTGCATTCTTGAATGAAATCTGGAGTTGATATTTCTTCAATACCCATTTGTGCGTTGGCAAACATTTCAGACGCTTTGATCACACGTTCTCTATCGCCAATAGTATTGGCGTCTCGGTAAATTAGTTCAATATCTTTCAAAAATTGCTTTGGTTCTGAATAATAACCGTTCCAAAGTCTCTCCTCTACGATGTCCAAGTCCATATTAAAAAACCTCCGGCCCGTAGAAATCTCTAAAATCATATCCTTATCTTTTATATAGGCTGGTTGCCAACTGGGATCATTATTCGTGTCTGGTTCAAAAAGATGAACCAAGAAAGCATCGTCGATTGGTGGTTTTCTAAACCTTTTATACCTATTTTTGAAAAGGTCCATCAAGCCCGATAGTTTGATCTTTAAGACATTTTTCGATCTCATATCCTGATGTTGGAACGTCTTCAATTTCCTTCTTAGCACTTCATTCTCAGACAATGGTTCGCCATTCTCATCAAAGTTAGTAACTGTTGCATTTGAAATCACTTTTGGTAGCTCTGGAAGCGGCTTGACCCTTTTCCTTTTCATGGGAATATTGCTTGGTTTTGTCTTCAATAGTTCAATTAGATTGGAAAAGTATGCTGTTATGTTTTGAACGGAAGGCTTCTTTAATTGAAAGATGTTCCTATCAAATGCAAAATCTGACAAAATGCCGTCCTTAATTTCAGATATATCCAAATCCTCAGCAAGGCACAATAAAAGAACTCTTTCATTACTCTGTAAAGATCTGAACAAGCCTGATAAAACTAGAATAACATTTTCTGGGATGGTATTGATCCAAATGTCCATATTAGGAATGAATATAACTGAAGGCTGTCTTTTCTTTGCCTCCATGAAGCTTTGCACCACAGCAGCTTCAATGGTTCTTGAACTTTCCGAGACTAGAGAAGCCAAGTCCAAATTCTGTACGTTAAAGTCTTCTAGGTAGTTTAAAATAGCAGCTCCAACATATTGTTGACCATTGCCCTTAGGTCCGTTTATTAATAAACGAGGTTTACAGATTTGTGACTCTGCCATCGCATCGAAAAATTCATATGATTTGAATTTAGATGCACCTTTAAACCCTTTGTACTCATCGTCATCATCATCTTCTTCCTCACTGTATTCTTCGTAATCTATAAAATCCTGGAGTAGTGATGTAGTTTTTTTAAAATCAGAATCGTCCTTTTTTAACATATAGTCCAGTTTTTCCTTCAAATTATTTACTTGATCCGTTAATAATGGTTTGATCAATTCAGGTAATGGCTGAGGAGAGCTACCAGTAGATCTTGCGGATGACGGAACAATTTTTTTCAAAGCTAGCATGAAATCATTGACTTTGACTTTGATCTTGGAGGGATCCACTAAGAGTTTATCATTCGATCTATAAATTTGGGGAAAGTTCCTTTGTATACTTATAAGTGCAGCTTCAGTACATAAGGACCTTAAATCTGCACCACCATAACCTTTAGTCAGGATGGCTAATTTGTTAATGAACTCAGTTGACAACGGTGAAGTCCATTTTTTAGTTTGAATTTGTAAAATCTTGTAACGTGCTTTTACATCAGGCAATGGGAAGTAAAACTCTCTATCAAACCTTCCTGGCCTTCTTAAAGCAGGATCTACAGCATCGGGTCGATTTGTGGCACCAATAACGATAACTTGACCTCTATTGTCCATACCATCCATCAAGGCTAATAGAGTTGACACAATACTAGCATGAATTTGTTCTTGTTTAGAACTTCTCACAGGCGCTAACCCATCAATTTCATCGAAAAATATGATCGATGGTTGTTGCTTTTTGGCTTCTTCGAATAATAAACGAAGTTGTCTTTCAGCTTCACCAACCCACTTCGACAAGATGTCTGCCCCCTTACGCATGAAAAACGTAATCTTCCTTTCATCAGATGAGCAACTTGCAGCCAGAGCTCTCGCCATTAACGTTTTACCAGTACCTGGCGGACCATGGAATAGGACACCACGCGGAGGCGTGATATTGAAGTTTTGGTATAGCTCCGGATACAATAGAGGTAAAGCGACCATTTCCTTCAATTGGTCAATATAATTATCTAAACCACCTATGTCATCAAAATTGATATTCATATCAACGCCTAATGGATCGAGATCGGCAATTTCTGGCTTTTTCTTCTTTTTTTTTTTGAGCGTCCACTTTCTTTACTTTGGGTGTAGCGCCAAGAGGTAATATTTCGTCGTCAGAGGAATCTGAATCTAGTATTAGTTTGTTGTTGCTATTATCATTATTGAGTGCTGATGGGACTTGATTATAAAAGTTTGTATTTTTACCAAAAATAGTAGTAACATCATTACCACCAAATGGGCCACCTGTGGGGAAAAGCCGCCTTGTTGGACCCGAATTTTGACTAGCATTCCAACCACCACGGCCACGACGTGCAGGCGACGGATTATGGAAAGAGAGTGCATTGTTGTTCCTATTCATGAACTCTTCTGCGCTGGTAGCAGTTAGTGGTGGCGGTAATTTATAATTTACTGGTTTAGTTCTTTCACGAAGGAATCTTTTTTCTTTAACGGGACTGTCCTCTTGTAGTTCCCTAATCTCATCAGCCAGAGTCAATGCTTCGTTTCTGGTGTGTTCGTTATCACCTTCGTTTTCTTCATTTAAAGTCCGCGAATGCCTTGTCCTACTTCTTAGCTCTCTTCTAACCGGCGGTGGAGTTTCCGGATGATGCGAGGACCTTGTTCTTCGAGAGTTCGCTCTTTTTAAACGTTTGGAAGAAGCGGAATGGCTTATTGTACCTCCTTCTTCGCCGTCTTCATCGTATTCGTCATCCTCATCAGGGTCTGGCACTACAAACTTTCTATCGGCAGCTCTGCGCTGGCGGTTATTGTTTCTCGTGTCTTCGTCCAAATACTCATCTTCGAATGCGTCCGCTTCTTCCTCCTCTTCGTCATCGTCAACATCTTCCTCATGAAAGCTTTCATCTTCATCTTCTGGATCATGAATTTTTCTTTTCCTCAAATTTCTCTCATTGGGCAATTCGTCATCCACTCTAGCGTTTTTGTACGGCAACACAACATCGTCGTCCCCTTCATCTTCGTCGCCATTGTGACTGCTTTCATCATATTCATTACTTTCAGCCTCAACGGGCGTCTCATGTTTGGCCTGGTTTTGATCGGCGTCCATAACCTGGTCATCTTCCAAAAAAATCGAACACTTTCTCAATTTCCGCGTAGTTTATTTTTCTTAAAGAACGAGAAGTAGTATGAATTATGCCATTTTCATCTTTGATTTGGGTTTCATAACCGATGTTTGCATTATTTGTATCTTCAGCATCGCCACGCTTCTCGTCACTATCGCGTCTATTCCTTAAATTTCGTGTCATGTTCCTTCCTCCTATATTAACTGTGAAAAAAGAACGGTGAAGAAAGGGGAAGACAGTCGCAACTTCACTTTTTTTTTAGTGTTTAAACAACAATTGCCTAGCGCAGAATATGCAAAATCCTTTACAGTTCGTGCTTTTTAAAAAGGGCCTGCACAGTTCCAACCGCTCCTTTTCGTCCCAATATTGCTTTCTTGCTACCACTTTTGTCTTTTTCGCATACTTTGCCGTACAAAATAACAGGGTTATCCGTGCGCAGTGACAGAGTCCATTTTAAAATGCCCAAAAAAAAAAAAAGATCTGTCAGCGGCTAATCTGGCATCTCAACGAGCCCTGCCGTAAGCAATAAAGCCACACATAGATAGAAAAGGCAGATCTAATGGCCATCTGACTTCCACGAAACACCTTTAAATTATATCATTGCTTTTGAATTAGTACAGCGAAATTGTGTGGCCGGTTTAAATCACTTCGCTGAGGTTCCCTTGTCAGCTTATCTGGGCCTCTCCCATCAGAAGAGTGTTTTCTTAACGATCAAGTCACTGTTTTCCTTTTGCTTTTTCTCTTTGCCCCTTTTATTGGAGAGAAAAGAATATAATATACGAATGTATCACTCACCACGGCGCACCCTCCGTATCTCTTAATAGTGCCAACTGATTCAGAGGAATAAGAGGCGCCATAGCAAGAACTAAGCAAAAGGCAAAGTCCACACACAACCACTATAGAGTAAGATTGACCATGTCTAGAGATACACACGATGATGAATTGCCGAGCTACGAGGAAGTTCTTAAGGAGGAAGAGAGGTTACAGTCCCAACAGCAGCGACCACCGAGGCCACGGCCAAATGCGCCACCAAGACCCCAGCAAAGACCCTCCACCGTGCCACCAGCTTCGTCTTCCCACACGCATACACAGACTCAGTCTCACGCGTCCTCAAGTTCTCATGCACGCCCTCCAGCGAAACCGCAACAAAGCTCAAGCTTGCCCTGGACATACCCTCCTAGGTTCTACTGTACCAAATGTGGTAATACAGGGTACAAGATGAAGAACGGACGGTCTTGCAAGTCGTGTTGGAGAAGTTTTGCTCCTCAAAACAACATCACTGCCGCCCCTTCCCTTTACACAAACTACCAAGTGCCCGTGTACACCAGTGCATGGCAGGGCAACGGGCCCTTGTGCGTTCAACCAGGGGACCCTCGGCTTGGAGGTGTCTTGTGTGGCGAATGCAGAGGTTCTGGACGTACCAGGTTCCTCTTGGACGAAGATATATGTCCTCTGTGCCACGGCGTAGGCAGGATCATCACCCAGCCTCAACGCTATTAGCATATGAAATTTTCGGATTTAGATGACCCGGTACAGCTCCGAAAAAAACTGTGTAGTCCGTCTGAAAATATAGAAAAAGACGGAACCGAACGACTGTGAAAAGAAAAGCTTATTGCTCTTAATTTCATACGGTTCTTCTATATATACGTTTACCACCCAAATCCCACTGCATTTGCTTACTTTAACTTCCCTTCATTTATTTGTACCGTGGTAGGCACCTAATCCATACGGTATCCGTTAATATTAGCTTCTACGAACTCTCTATCAGTTGTGATTGTACGTGCGTGACTCATTTTTTCTTAAAGCCAATATAATCATTCTTTCCACTATGCAAAACATCCAAGCGGTACAGGAGATAGAAAGGCACGAAACCCCGTTAAACATTAGACCCACCTCTCCATATACCTTAAACCCCCCAGTTGAGAGAGATGGTTTTTCTTGGCCAAGTGTAGGGACAAGAGATCGTGCTGAGGAAACGGAAGAGGAGGAAAAAGAACGAATTCAGCGTATTTCGGGCGCAATTAAGACCATCCTGACGGAACTAGGTGAAGATGTCAACAGAGAAGGCCTATTAGATACCCCACAGAGGTACGCTAAAGCCATGCTTTATTTCACCAAGGGTTACCAAACAAACATCATGGATGATGTCATCAAGAATGCCGTCTTTGAAGAAGACCACGACGAAATGGTCATTGTTCGTGATATCGAAATCTACTCATTATGTGAACATCATTTAGTGCCATTCTTCGGTAAAGTTCATATTGGATACATACCAAACAAGAAGGTCATTGGGTTAAGTAAATTGGCCAGATTAGCGGAGATGTATGCAAGAAGGTTACAAGTCCAAGAAAGGCTCACGAAGCAGATTGCAATGGCGTTGAGTGATATCTTGAAACCATTGGGTGTTGCCGTTGTCATGGAAGCTTCTCATATGTGTATGGTTTCGAGAGGTATTCAAAAAACAGGATCTTCTACAGTGACTTCTTGTATGCTTGGGGGTTCAGAGCTCATAAGACAAGAGAAGAGTTTCTAACCTTACTAGGAAGAAGAAGTATTTGAAGATGAAAATGAAGGCACAGTATGTTGTATATGTATTAACTATGTGAATAAAAGATGTACAGGAAGAGCTTTGTTCGAACAGTCTCCATTTCAACACCGCCAAAAGACTGCGCGCGATCGGGTATTTTTTCAACAATTACTATGTACGTTCAATTTTATTCATATACCGGGGGACATCGTACTCGAGGGCCCCTATTGTTATCCGATCGATAGAGATAATTAAATCAGTAGATAAATAAATAAATAGATAAACGAATTATTAATAAATTATACTGGATCACATCACGTTCAGATGTTTAATACCTGCATGAGACAACTTTTCGCGAGTGATCTCCAATTCCGGAATAGGAAGACCATAACTCACAGTTTGTGAATCTGCCTGACTGGCATCTTTTTCCACACGAATAGTGGCAAACAGACCGTCAGAAGTCACTGGATAAGAGTTGAACTGGTCATTCTTCTCTAAGGTTGCCAACTTCTGCTTTTCTGTGATGATACCTGGAATAACGATATCTCCAACTTTCACGTTCAACTCTTTACTCAATTGAGGATTCTTCAATATGTTTTCCACGGGTATGATATCTGACCAGTTTCTCTTATTCATGAAACATGAATCGTTACGATTATGTGCACCATCCACTTGTTTGCCAAAGATTGGTACCGCATCTTCATCCGTTTCCGCATCAAAATGGTGCAAATGGCATCTTTTCTGTAGTAAGGTAGCCATTGCATCAGGTGGTGGGGTATTTACAATAGCACTGGCAATGATGTTAAACATTAACCGTTCATCTTTGGTTGGTTCTTCGATAACTTTGGCGTTTTCCTCTTCCTTCCTTTCGGACATGATGAGATGATGTCTATGTGTCTTTGCCCTAAATCTTCCAATGGATGCTAAATGAACATCACCTGATAAAATAGTTATTCTGACACCGTATTTGGCTCCAATGTCTTGCAATTTCATTACCAAATAGTTCCTTTCTTTCTTGTGATGTCTTGCACACCAATGGTCATTTAAATCATCCAATAACTCAACGTCTCCATTGAATTCATTAATCAAGCCACTAGAAATTATACCTTTCTTGGACAGATATTTGACTGGAGCCAATAACTTTGAGGTGAATAACCACTCTAACCAAACCAGTCTTGGATACGCAATGGGGATACCTAACATCACCAACAAGTGTCCACCTTTCAAAGCTTTCAACTCGCTTTCTACACGTTCCCAGATCAAAGAATAGCTTCTTTCTGAGAAAACTTGGCGTAGTTTTCTCTCAGTTCTACAATCCAGACCCAACATGCCCATTTTGGGGCCCAACCAAGAGAATATCGAGTGAGACCTTTCGCCAATGTATGGGCTCCCCTTTTCATTACCTAAAATCCACTGTTTGCTTTGTAAATAAGCAAAATCGTCTCCATCCCCTTAGAAGCGCTGACGTGGTGTTGGAAGAGCATATAGTATCTATAAGCCATTCTCCCCACAGTCACGAAATTCTCAGTCTTCATAAATGCGTCGTTGTAGGAACCATACCCATCGATGATATCGTGGTCATCCCAAACATTGATGGCTGGAATACACGCCAACGCTTTTACAAAACACTTTTGGGTGGTCTTGGACGTTGGAGTGGAACCGTACCAGTGACCATAGCCGTACCAATTCAGGTAATGTTCCAAGTAAAACTGTCTGATCTGGTCCCTGGTCTCTTCAGTCGTCTGGGTATTATACTTCTTGATAGGATCCTTGGTATCCAACCAAGCCTTGAAATCAGGAGCGTGCAATTTAATATTATCCGAGTAGATTTGGTCACCACCACCAAGAATAGCATGATAATGGACGTACTGATGCTTCCTAAGAACATCATACCATAGAGAGCCCTTGAATTTCGACGTGTCTACGCTTAACGAGAACCCATTACACGAGTATGAAATAACGTTTGAGTTCTGAGTGAAAGACGGGATGAAGAACCTATAGTGCGGCTCTGTCGAACCATCAATGGAGTATTTCACCATTTGTTCGTATTTAGCCATTGGTAATTGGATCTCGTATCTGTAGAACCAAATATCGTCACCCTTTAGCTGGTCCTTATGGAAAAGTTTATTTTCGAAGGAGGCTTCGCTAATTTCAGTGTCTTCACCATCAGAGGGCAAAGAGGGCCCCAATTGGTAAGTGATTTTCGGAATTTGTTCTTCACCTCTGACGACCATCATGATAGACCCCTCATAATGCTTTTCCTTGAAATCCATGTTAATGAGTCTCAACACAGGCCCGCAAATAATACCAGACTCTGGTAGCGGAGACGTCTCAGCACAGTCATCGCAGCCAGCAACGTCATCTTTGTAAAGCGCTTCTGCGTCCCAACCGTCAAACCAATTAGTAACACTCATACTTTTATCACTTTTTGTGTCAATTGAGCAGTAGCAGTTTCAGATTAGTCAAACACTATATAGACGTCTTTTCGAGATTGAAATCCCCCCTCACCGGCTGTATTTTCATTTTCTTTTCACTTTCTGCCAATGGACCCTTCACTATGTAGCCGTGCCGATAAAAATAAAAAAGGCTTGGCGTAACCCGACTGGACTTTCTGATTTTCAAGAGAAAAAAAAAAGAAAACGGGAAAACGAACTGTTTTGACTTTGAAACCTTTTGTTGTTGACACTCGAACAGAACTAAAACCAAGCGTGAGAAGAGGCTGTGAGTTATGAATTGCCCTATCTTTACACAGAATCAAGAGCGCAAAAGTTAAGTTCTATGCGTGGAAAATTCGGAACGGTTGGTGCAGCTAGGAAACAATGAGCGGCAGGGGCTTCAAGATCAAGTATGGAGAAACACTTTTGTCAACGTGGTTATGGACGTGGCTCTTACCCAATTAACCCCATAGCGGTTTGGACCGTGAAGGTTCCGGTTGCATAAATTTCATCTGTTATCACTTCCCATACTCCTGCTCGCTAGCCGCCGAGCCTTATAAGGCGTCGCCCGGATTTGGTTGCTTTTCTGAAATGTCACGCAGGACGGGCAAATTTTTGAGAGGCAGAAAAAAAATTGCTGTATCCAGATTATCGAGAGAGCAAAAGAAGAAAAAAAAAAATGGCTATGACTATTACGTCGATGATTTGCTTAGAAATACGTAGCTTTGTGGAGAAATACAACAAAAGAGGAAAATTTCAGACTAATCATGTCTTTACAAATCTCCTTTGATAAATCAAAGAGTCATCCTGCTCATTTGCAGTTGGCCAACAATTTGAAAATTGCCTTGGCGCTCGAATTTGCAAGCAAAGGTTTAAAGCTTGAAGTCGATGATGAGAACACATCTATGGAATTGCATCACGCAAAGGAACAATTTACCTTGTTCGATGCTAATGCCATCTTAAGATATGTCATGAACGACTTTGAAGATCAAGATTCTGACAAGTACCAATTCGCATTGGCATCTCTACAAAATTTGCTGTATCATAAAGAGTTACCTCAACAACATGTCGAAGTCTTGACAAACAAGGCCATCGAAAACTACTTGTCTCAGTTAAAAGAACCTTCAACTGCGACAGACTTAATTGTTTTTGCCAATATTTACGCCTTGGATCCCTCTTTAGTTCAGTCTAAGTTCCCAGAGTTGCCATCTAAAGTGCAAAAAGCTATCAGTTTGACTCAAAAACATGTTCCTCGTGATTCTTCTTCTTTCCACAACACTGGTGCAGTGAAAATCCAATCAAACTTGACAGTTAAACCAAAGGATGCTGAAATCTTACCCAAACCAAATGAAAGAAACATTCTTATCACATCCGCATTACCTTATGTCAATAATGTTCCTCATTTGGGTAACATTATTGGTAGTGTTCTTTCAGCAGATATCTTTGCTCGTTACTGTAAGGGACGTAACTACAACGCTTTGTTTATTTGTGGTACTGATGAATATGGTACCGCTACCGAGACTAAAGCTTTGGAAGAAGGTGTTACACCAAGACAATTGTGTAACAAGTACCACGAGATACATGGTGACGTTTACAAATGGTTCCAAATTGGATTCGATTACTTCGGTAGAACTACAACTGAAAAGCAAACAGAAATTGCTCAAGACATTTTCATGAAGTTGGATTCTAACGGTTATCTAGAAGAGCAATCCATGAAACAGCTATATTGTCCAGTGCATAACTCCTACTTGGCCGATCGTTATGTAGAGGGTGAATGTCCAAAATGTCACTACGATGATGCTCGTGGTGATCAATGTGATAAGTGTGGTACTTTATTAGATCCATTTGAGTTGATCAATCCACGTTGTAAATTAGACGATGCTTCTCCGGAACCTAAATTTTCCGATCATATCTTTTTGTCATTGGACAAGTTGGAATCTCAAATTTCTGAATGGGTCGGAAAGGCTTCTGAAGATGGTAACTGGTCAAAAAATTCAAAGACTATTACGCAATCTTGGTTAAAAGATGGCCTAAAACCACGTTGTATTACAAGAGATTTGGTTTGGGGTACTCCAGTGCCTGTAGAGAAATATAAGGATAAAGTTTTGTACGTTTGGTTCGACGCTACCATCGGTTATGTTTCCATCACTGCTAACTACACCAAGGAATGGAAACAATGGTGGAAAAAATCCAGAAAACGTTTCATTGTATCAATTTATGGGTAAGGATAACGTTCCCTTCCATACCGTTGTTTTCCCCGGTTCCCAATTGGGTACAGAGGAGAACTGGACCATGTTACACCATCTAAACACCACAGAATATTTGCAATATGAAAACGGTAAGTTCTCTAAAAGTAGAGGTGTTGGTGTCTTTGGTAACAATGCTCAAGACTCTGGTATCTCTCCAAGTGTATGGAGATATTACTTAGCATCTGTGAGACCTGAATCCAGTGATTCTCATTTTTCGTGGGACGATTTCGTTGCTAGAAATAATAGTGAATTGTTGGCTAACTTAGGTAACTTTGTTAATAGACTGGTTAAATTTGTTAATGCTAAATACAACGGTGTTGTTCCAAAATTCGATCCTAAGAAGGTTTCTAATTACGATGGCTTAGTCAAAGATATCAATGAAACTTTATCAAGTTACATCAAAGAAATGGAACTTGGTCATGAAAGGCGTGGTTTAGAAATTGCCATGTCACTAAGTGCTCGTGGTAATCAATTCTTGCAAGAAAATAAGCTCGACAATACTTTGTTCTCTCAATCCCCAGAAAAGTCAGATGCTGTTGTCGCGGTCGGCTTGAATATCATTTACGCAGTCAGTTCTATTATTACACCATACATGCCTGAAATCGGTGAAAAGATAAATAAGATGTTGAATGCACCAGCTTTGAGGATCGGGGATGAATTCCACCTGGCTATTCAAGAAGGTCACAATATCAATAAGGCTGAATACTTGTTCCAACGTATTGATGAAAAGAAAATCGATGAATGGAGAGCCAAATATGGTGGTGGACAAGTGTAAAATAGCTAAAGTCATAACTTTAGCTGCTTGTTCTTTTTCTTTCTAAAGATTCTAAAAGTTTTTATCGATATATAGATTTTATTTTATTGTACACAAGTTTTAACAAGTATACCTTGATGTTTTCAGCTCCTGGTTGCTATTTGGTGTATTCCATATGTAACTTTAAACTGTGGATAGTGTGATATTCTGATAACTAACTTTTGTTTACCGTATATAGGATTCATTATATTAACGATGTTGATGTAAATAATCGAAAAATAAAAAAAAATAAAAATAAAAGCATCTTAAGTCGCCTGATAAAAGCAAACAACACGGATGTTTGGAAAAAAGGTTCCCAAGGAATAATGACAGCGAAGCCTGATCTGTACTCCAAAGCAGCATACTATCATCTTCGAGAGAATGAAATTACCAATATTGCGTCAAATGAAGAAGATGGCCAAAATGATTCGACTTTCCGATGGAGGGACTTACATCTGCATGTGTATCATGGGTTGAAATTTACCGTTCTATTGCTCACGGTAGTCCCAGTATGCATAATCTACAGCTCTATGAAAATTATCGTCCAACGCAAACGTTCGTTTTGCCTTGATCATGTGAATAGAATCTTTTTAAGACAAAGTTCATGGATTCTTGATGAACGAATTTGTCAATACGTGCTGAATCCTTTATTTGTTTGTTTATACCCATCCACCTTTTCTATTCCAACGTATGTCAGCTATGACATTCCCTTAGAGGATCAGGAATCTTTAGAGAACAATATTTTTCGAAATCGTGCTTTGAATGCACCTAAAGCCGTTAACACGAAGTTTTACACATACGTAATGCCCCAAGAATTTGACCCCAGTACAGATCCCGTTTTAGTGTTCTATCACGGTGGTGGTTATGCGCTAAAGCTAACTCCTACCTCGCTATCGTTCTTGAGTAATATGCGAAATGCATTCCCCAAGATGGCCATCCTTGTGCCAGATTACACAGTTACTGCCACGGATGAGCAATCCAAGAAGTATCCTCTACAAGTTCTACAAAGCGTGGCCATTTTCGACTACATCACCAAGACTATGGGCTGCAAGAACGTGATTATTATGGGTGATTCAGCAGGCGGTAACGCGGTTTTAAACATTGTTTTATATTTGGAAAAGTGTCATAGAGATGTCTATCCAAAAAAAGTGATAGCTGTAAGTCCTTGGGCCAATGCCACTTTCTTCCATGAAGGCGAAAAAGAGCACATGCTGCGGACGCAGCAATGGGATGGTCTGTGCTTAAAGAGCCACTCGATGTTTGGAAGAATGTTCGTAGGCAACAACCCAAACGTTGATTTCACTAATGATCCTTTTGTCAATATTGAGAAGAATTTTGAGACAAAAGTATGGCGAGAAATCTTAAAAAAATGCTCTGTGATGATTACTTACGGGAGTGACGAACTGCTGAGTTTGCAGAATGAGATCTTAGCAAAGAAGATGTGTGAAGCCAGTGACGGATCAGACTATTTCACTTCCAAAAACGTGTTAGTCGAACATCAAGGTTTTCACACCGGCCCCATAGTTAACTACTCTCGGAATATGGACCGGTGGACGAGGATACCATCTATTTCACGTATTCTCGAGTTCATGCAGTCCTAAATTCGCAATCCCCTCATTTACTTAGTTTCTTGTATATATGTGTATGTGAATACGATTTTATGCTGATTTTCCTTTAGTGCAAGCAAGAGTGAAAAAGTCGCCCGGACATCGCCAATGAAGAAGATCAAAGGTAGTTTTGTCTTGTGGAAGAGAGCAGCAAAGGAGACGATTAGAAAGGGCAGAGGCTTTGTAAATTATGACACAGGAATTTATTGATAAGGTGTCCGCATATCTGACGGAAGATATAAGTATTACGCCCATCTCGCAGGGTGCAGAAGCCATTGTTTTCTCAACGACCACTCACCCATATCTACCAGAAACAAAGGGCTCTCATGAGAAGTATATCATCAAATACAGGCCGCCAAAACGTTATAGACACCCACAGATAGACCAGGCGCTGACAAAGCACCGTACCTTGAACGAGTCACGTCTGCTGGCCAAATTACACTTGATTCCAGGACTCTCTGTCCCTCAATTAATAGCATGCGACTCGTACAATGGATATATCTGGCTGGAGTTCCTCGGAGAAGATCTTCCAGAAGGGTACGGTTTCAGCAACTTGAAGAATTTTTTGTGGATGCACGACAAAGACCCATACAGTGATCTTGTGGCAGCTACGTTACGCAAAGTGGGCCGTCAGATTGGTTTATTGCATTGGAATGATTACTGCCACGGCGATTTGACAAGTTCCAATATTGTTCTTGTCAAAAATGGTGCTGAATGGATGCCCCATCTGATTGATTTCGGTCTGGGGTCTGTTTCGAACCTGGTCGAGGATAAAGGGGTAGATTTATACGTATTGGAGAGAGCTATCTTAAGTACACATTCCAAACATGCTGAAAAGTACAATTGCTGGATCATGGAGGGATTTGAAGCGATCTACCTTGAACAAGGTGCGAAAGGTGCTAAGAAACTGAAAGAAGTTAGTAAGAGATTTCAAGAGGTCAGACTGCGTGGGCGTAAAAGAAGTATGCTTGGATGAATTGCGTGTCATCAGAGCTTTCTGTAAAACACACTGCATTTTTATATGTATATACATAATCTATATTGATGTATCTTTTCAAACATGTTTACTATTAAAGCGAATCGGAGACATTGTGATTTTGACAAACTTGGACAAATCACTTTTAGAAGGCTAACTGAAAGAAAAGCAACGGCAAACCAAACGACCAAACAACCGGAAAAGTGGATAACCAGCAATGGTAGACTCAATCAGCCGTATTGCATCTGCATTGGACACGGCCAAAGTGATAACGAGGGAAGCTGCGGCGGTGGCTACGTCCAAACTGGGGGAATCCTCGTACACTTATTATTCTCAAAATATCAATCCTCAGCAATTGGTCACTCTGTTAAATTCTAGAAACTCTAGAGAGGTTAGAGATGCCATGAAAAGGATCATATCCATAATGGCTTCGGACGATAATTCTATCGATGTCGAATTATACTTTGCTGATGTGGTGAAGAATATTACCACTAATGATACCAAAGTGAAAAGACTCATTCATCTGTACCTGCTTCGATACGCTGAAAATGACCCAAATTTGACGCTACTGTCCATCAACTCTCTTCAAAAATCATTGTCTGATTCAAGCCCCGAATTAAGATGTTTTGCCATAAGGGCCCTCTCTGATATGAAAATGTCATCACTAGCACCCATAATCCTTCATACTATCAAGAAGCTAGTTACAGATCCATCAGCAATGGTTCGTGGTGAGGTCGCTTTGGCTATTGTTAAACTCTATAGAGCTGGAAAGAGCGAGTACCACGAAGAGCTACTAGACGTATTAAAGGATTTAATGGCAGATACAGATCCCAAAGTGATATCCTGTGCAATTCTCACTTTGAAAGAATGTTACGATGATCACTTAGAACTACTACACGGACATTTCCGTCGGTATTGTAAACTGATTAAGCAGTTGGATTCATGGTCTCAATCGTATCTGATTGAAATACTAATCAAATACTGTAAACAATTTTTGCCAAAACCCACTGTCGTTGATAAGTCGTCAGAAGGCTCTTCAAGAACCTGTTTATTACCGGAGAATTACAATGAAATAGAATACCCTCTTTACGATGTGGTAAACCACCCTGATCTGGATTTATTTCTACAGAGTTTGAATCGTTTGGTTTACAGTTCCAACCCTGCTGTAATTTTATCGTGTTGTAATGCCTTATACCAGCTGGGTTCACCGATGCAAATGAAAAATACAAAATTCATTGAATCCTTGATTAAAACTTTGACTACAACCACAAATCAAGGCAACAAAGAGATGCTTTTGCAAGCAGTTCATTTTCTATCTGTTTTAGACCAAACTTTGTTTTTACCTTCCATCAACAAATTTTTTATTTTTCCCAAAGACCCCATTGTTGTATCTGTTTGGAAGATTCAAATTTTGTCCACGTTAATTAACGAATCAAATGTTAAGGAAATATTTAAAGAATTGAAATATTACGTGGCTAATGCTCACCTTCCAGAGAAAGTAGTCATTATTGCAGTTAAAAGCCTGTCTCAATGTGGGCAATTGTCAACTGGCTGGGAATCACGTGTGATGAAATGGTTAATTGATCATATGGAAACTCACAAGCTGTCTGCTTCTATCTTAGATGCATACGTAAACGTTATCAGAACGTTAGTACAAAATAATCCTACGAAACATCTGCGTATAATTTTCAAACTGGCTGATTTATTAACAGCACAAATGAGTCTAGCCGATAATGCGCGTGCAGGTATTGTTTGGCTATTTGGTGAAATTGCCTCGATTGAATTCAAGATTTGTCCAGACGTATTGAGGAAGTTGATTCCAAATTTTTCACAAGAAGGTCCTGAAACAAGATGCCAAATCTTAGTGTTAGCAGCAAAACTGTTGTCATATGACATTGATAATTTTAAGCAAGCGCAAACGACTAGAGTTGAGGACGCTGAAGCAGAAGAAAATGACCAAAATCATATGTATTACGATTTTAGCAATTCTCGGATCTCTCAAATGTATAATGCGGTCCTCTACCTGGCGAAATATGATGACGATTTTGATATTAGGGATAGAGCAAGAATGATTTCGTCATTATTTGATTCAGGTAAATACGAAATTGTTTCCTTATTATTACAAGCACCTAAACCTGCGGCGAGGAGTGATGATTTCATCATCTCTCTCAGACTGGAAACGCATGATTCCAAAATTAAAGATTTTTTCAGAATGCTTCCTTGGAATAAAGAAATTATTGAAACAGACAATGATGTTAGAGAAACAGTTGCATTGAAAGATTATAACAAATACAAAAAGAGCTTCTCGTCTCAATCTTTCATAAGCTCCAGCTCAACAAGATCATTTACATCTACTTCCAACACAAACTTGACAGGAAATAATGAAATCAGCAATAATGGTAATAGCATCTCTGGTAAAGGTAACACCGGCACATTTGCGTCTCAAGATGGTAAGAAATATCGTTTACAAAGCTTAGATGAATTTTTCTCTGACATTCCAGAGAGGAAAAGCAAGCCCAAGAGAATTATGAGACTAAAGGAAGAAAGCAGCGGTGAGGATGAAGACGAATCGGAAGAGAGCAGTGACGAAGAGGAATCTGAAGACGATGGATACTCCTCCTCGTCTTTGGAAACGTCTTCTTCTCTTTCGGATGCTTAAGTAATCAAATCAATACTTATATATATATATATATATATATATATATATATATATCCATGTATACCTTTTCAGCAATTGGCATGTTTTGGATAGATAGTAAAGCAGCAGCTGGTAAAAAAAAAGAGGTTTACATGAATTTTCGTATAGAAGGTAAAGTACATAATTAAAAAAGGAACAATTACTAGTTGCAAACGCACTCGTTACGAGGGGCAAAAAAAATATGTGGGTTGAATGAAAGTTGTTGTATCTAGTACATGTATTTGAATTCAGGGTTTTTATCGCTTAACCTTTCATCATATGGAATAGGTTCACCCAATTCATTACAACGATCGATAATCGCTTTCTTCTTGTCATTTTCCCTTTTATATAAGAAGATTTGTAAGATAGTCATGAATATGGAGAAGACTTGGAAGGCTAAACTAATGGACAAACCCTTAATGTATCTTGGTTTGTCTTTGGCGACGAATATTTGGCCGGAGACTAAACCTGAACCAGACCCCATGAACAGGTTGATACCTAAGGCGGTTGCTCTCTTGAAATAATTACCGGTGTTACCACTTAACCACAAACAGTTACAAGCGGCATTGACGTAAATACCCATACAAAGGATGAAAACACCAAAGTATCTTACACCGTGAACCTCAGAACCAAGAACGATGGCTATACCAATCGATGTGGTTAGACAGGCGCCTAGGATAAATGGAGATCTTAATCTTATACGATCCGACCAAACTGCACAAATGAAGAAGACAATTGCCGTGAGGAAAAAGATGGGGACGGTCATTAGTTGGGCTCTAACGTTTGTGAACCCCATACTGGTAATGATGATTGGTAGGAAAACCGTTAGACCGAAAGTGGTCAAATCGATACCGAATAGGGCCACAGCACTGACCCAAGTCTTGATATCTGTGACGGCTTGTTTGACTTGGAACCATTCGAATTTTTCGTCTGGATTGAAAGTGTTCATGGTCTTGTATCTTTCAACGATGTATTCTCTTTCTTCCTTATTGAAAAACCATGAATCTTCCAAATTTTTACTCAACCCGAAGGCATAGAAAGGTACAAATCCCAAGGAGATACAACCTTCCACAATGTAAATGTATTGCCAGTCTTTTAGAGCGCCACTAATCTTGGAACATCCGTAAGCGATCAGTCCACCAAAGGATGAAGACAAACAGGCTGCACTGAAGACGAAGGCGAACCTCAGGGCGTATTGTTCTCTTCTATAACAAACTGAAAGATACATGTTGATTGCAGGATAAATCATACCTTCGAAGGCACCGAGTAGCAGTCTGACCACGACCAGTTGAGCATAGTTCTTCACCCAAGCGGTCCCGAGTGAAATAGCACCAAAACAGGTCAAACAGATACTCATCATTAATGGCGGACCCATGATTTTTAGAAGATTGGTACCTATAGGGTCGAAAAGCACATAAGTCCCAAAAAATACAGTGACACATGTGTTGTACTGTGTCCCGACAAGGTTAATATCCTTGGAGAGCCCTGCAACTTCTGCGTTACCAATGTTGGATTTATCCAGGTTGGAAAGGAAGTAAAGTAGCCCCATGAGCGGAATTAAGTAAATGTCCATCTTGCGCAAAACCTGCTTTTCCATTGGGTGGGAAGGAGATGGGATCCCATCGTCATCTGTGGTCGTGGCCATGATTTCTCTTTCGAGGGCTAGGTCCGACTTCTTGTCATGGTTACGATTGTGCAAGTCAGCATCACGCGCCTCATCTTCCTGGAAGGTGATTGCCGTGGGTTTTCCCTCTGAATCATCGTTGGTGGCTGATATAAAAAGCACATCGTCCACCAAATCCTTGGGCGACTTCATTGCGAATTTGTTGGCCATCTATATGTAATGACAATAGTGCAATGCTCGAAAGTGAAAAACTATTTCTTTTTTTTTAAAAAAATGTATAAGCCTTTTGCGCAGTCGTTTTTTTTTTTTTCAGTCGCTGTCTCACTGGAGAAAAATAGCTTCGAAAAAAAGGCGACAAAGAGGGGGAACTATGAGTATACGACCTCTAAGACAGTAAATGTAGACGTATAACTTATACTATGGGTGTCTTCTGTAATGACAAGCAAACGTAATCAATGGAATAATAAATCACGAGTACAGTAGAAAAAAATGAAATATAGAAAAAAATGACGAACAGGAAAACAGATAGATGGGCGTGGTTTATATAGTTTTGCAATTTTTTACTTAATCGAAGATGAGAGAGGTCCTTTCGGGTGTGCGGATGAGCGCGAGACAATACCGATCAAGTATTCAGGGAAGGCATCGACGTTCTGAAAGATAGCGTGTGTGACGCATAGGATTCTGTGGTAAATCGCGAGCATGCCCGGCTGTGATATGTAATCATGATAGCAAGTAATAAGCGATCGGGTGTTCGGTGTTGTTTTGTTGGTGCGACCGTTTCTTCGCAAAGAGAGTGTGACTTCTCGAAAGGAGACACACAGGGAAAAACCAACAGAATACGAGCAGGAAAAATAGAAAACTAAAAAAAAAAAGAAGAGGAAGAAAAAGGAGAAGAAAAAATTAGTAGAAGCCGGCCACGGTCGCAGCAGCTTCCTATTGGCGCGACAAGATGAGAACGCTGGCGCAGAGGAGTGGGGCACCCATTCGATGAACTGCGCCAATGGCTTTTCTTTTTTTTTTGGCAACCCACTTAAATTATATCACTGGCAATAATATACTCTGACAATAAAATAAATAAAATAAATAAATAAATAAAATGTATGGACGACACACTGGCTTGTGTGAACGTTGTTCTGTAAGATACACACGCCGGGCAGAGGCCCTCTGGCCATGTGCTATACGGGCCATCCTGCGAAACCGGTGCTGTTTGTGCGCATACGTTTGCCCTTTGCCATGGTCGCCATTTTCCGTTCCTCCTTGGCCAACACGGCGACGTCGTCCGGAATTAATTGGGTATCGCTTTTTTCTACTGACTTTTCCCATCCTGCCCCCAATTCCACGAAATTAGTGCGCGGGGTGGATGGGTGCGTCACACCATTTACTGACACTTGGCCACGCAAGCGACAGTAGGGTCTGTTGGAAGCATGGGCGCGGGAGAAGTGCGTTTTGGGGCCCTAGCACGCCAGGTGCTGGGCAGCGGCGGAGCAAGAGTGGAGGCCGCTTAAATGCCAGGATGCAATAGCTGTACGAGCAGCCGTTGCCTGCTCCAAAGAAATAAAAAAAAAAAATATGTGCACGCGCTACTCTTGCTCTTCTATTATTTTCAGGAGTTCGGGAATGATTCATGTGGCGTGATCTAGGTAATACCCACACCTTTTTTTTTCTTCTTCATTGTTAATGTTGTTTTTTTTTTTCTATCTGTGTGCATTGGTGTGGCCCATTCGAACCCTACCGGGGGCATTTGCAAATGCAACGAGGCGGAAAAAAGAAATGGTGACGCACATGAAATAAAGGGATTTGAAAAAATCGTAATTGTAAATCATTTAGAAGGATTCTACCTCATCTCATCTAAGCTAGACATAGTTGAGAAAGAAGGTCGATTCGCGTATTACGAGACATGGGTGTTCATTCATTTTGGGATATTGTAGGCCCCTCGGCGAGACCCGTAAGGTTGGAGTCCCTGGAGGACAAGAGGATGGCAGTGGATGCCTCCATCTGGATCTACCAGTTCTTGAAGGCTGTCCGTGATCAAGAGGGGAATGCTGTGAAAAACTCCCACATCACCGGGTTCTTTAGAAGAATTTGCAAGCTGCTGTACTTTGGCATTAGGCCTATTTTTGTGTTTGATGGTGGTGTGCCCGTATTGAAAAGAGAGACTATACGGCAAAGAAAGGAAAGAAGACAAGGGAAAAGAGACAATGCGAAGTCTACCGCCAGGAAGCTGCTCGCTTTGCAATTGCAAAATGCCTCGAGCGACGGCGCCAAGAAGCCCGCCCAACAGAGTAGCAGTGGTGTTCAAGTTTTCAGGCCTCATGACGAATGGGATCTGCCCGACATACCGGGGTTTAGATACGATAAAGAAGATACAAGGGTGGACTCGACAAAGACTTTCGAGAAACTGATGAATTCGATAGACAGCGATGGATTGGAAGACATTGATTTGGAGGCAATAAACCCCGCCTCCGCTGAATTTCAAGAACTACCCAAGGCCACCCAGTACTTGATATTGTCGTCATTAAGACTCAAATCCAGGCTAAGAATGGGGTACACAAAGGAACAACTGGAAACGATTTTCCCCAACAGCATGGATTTTTCGAAGTTCCAAATAGATATGGTCAAAAGAAGGAATTTCTTCACTCAAAAGCTTATCAATACCACGGGGTTCCAGGATGGTGGAGCTTCTCAACCAAACGGTGAAGTGGTTAATAGAATATCCGGCCAAAAGGATAAAGAATACAAGTTGACGAAGACTGATAACGGATGGATACTGGGGCTAGGCTCAAGCGATGGTTCTGAAGTCCAAAAGGCAATCGTAATAGACGACAAGGATTCAGGTGCACTATTAAAGCAATTGAATGGTAGTGTTGGAGACGGTGACGTGCTCCAATGGGATAATTTGCAGGAGGACACTTTCAAAGTTTTGCGAGATAAACCTACTGGCATAACGACAACGCCGCAAAAGAAGGACAACCGAGTGGAGGATGACGAAGAAGACCTTGACGAAGATGAGTGGGAAGATGTGGAGCTCAAACCCAAGGATGTCAAACCGATAGAAGATTTCTCTATTAAGGCAGCAAGACTACCTTATTTGGAAAAATTTGTTTACAAGGCGGGCAGTAAATCGTTTTTAGATAAAAGGCATGATCAGGCATCACCTACTAAAAGCATCACAACAACAAAAATCAACAGAATCAATTTGGAAAACGGCGCAGATGAAGATGATGAAGACTACCTGAAACAAATTGAGGAAATTGAAGTTATGGAGGCAATGCAACGTTCTAAGATGGAACAAAAATCTAACCCAACAACCGCAAATGCCGAAAGAGCTTGTTCGCCTATAATACAGTATGGATCGCTTGGGGTACAACCAGATCGTTCGCAAAGAGACCATGTCGCCAATTTGAATAATAAATCAGGATCCGTCATTGAAAAAAACAGCAAGGCAACTATCAGTGAGTTCATACCGCCGTCCCTCCCAGAGGACCAGAAGATGTCGTTGACAGAAGGAGAGCAGAATTTAAATTTCATTTCTAATAAGATACCGCAATTTGACTTTAACAATAAGAACTCTCTTCTTTTCCAAAATGACACTAGTAATAAAAAGGACGAAATTGCTCAAGAGTCCAAGGAGAAGACTCCGGTTCCTGAAATGCCAAGCTGGTTCTCTTCAACAACCTCTCAACAACCATATAACCCTTATAGCACCACCAATTTTGTTGAAGACAAGAATACCACAAGTGAAAGAGGAAATGGGGTTGGGGCGACCACTGGTGAAAAAAACTACGAACTCTTGACTGGTATAAATGCAGCAGAGATGCTGGAAAAGGAAAACGAAAATGAAAACAACTCGAGCAATGCAAGAAATAATCAAAAGGATACTGACCTGGAGGTATTATCAGATAAAGTGTCTGAGGACATTCCCGCTGAATCCCCTATTGAGACTGCTGTAAAGGGTAAAGAAGACGCAAATGAAAGATCTATAAACAATGAGCACAGGGAACCCCTTGCCTTTGATTATGATTTTTCCGAGGACGAAGAAGATCACATAGTGGAAAACATGAGAAGGGAACAAGAGGAATTTGATACATTTAGGAATACTACATTGTTGTCTTCGGATGGAAGAAGCGTTGCTGATAATGCCTTTGTGGAAGACGAATTATTCGAACAACAGATGAAGGATAAAAGAGATTCTGATGAAGTGACTTTGGATATGATCAAAGAAGTGCAAGAGCTACTCTCCAGATTTGGTATCCCATATGTTACAGCTCCCATGGAAGCTGAAGCACAATGTGCAGAGTTATTGCAATTAAAGCTTGTTGATGGTATAATTACTGATGATAGTGACGTTTTCTTATTTGGCGGTACAAAAATTTATAAGAATATGTTTCATGAAAAGAACTATGTTGAGTTTTACGATGCGGAGTCTATTTTGAAACTGTTGGGTTTGGATAGGAAAAACATGATTGAATTGGCGCAGCTTTTGGGGAGTGACTACACAAATGGATTGAAAGGTATGGGGCCTGTCTCGAGTATTGAAGTGATTGCAGAATTTGGCAACTTGGAGAAGTTCAAAGACTGGTACAACACTGGGCAATTTGACAAGCAGAAACAGGAAACGGAAAACAAGTTTGAAAAAGACCTGAGAAAGAAACTGGTAAATAATGAGATTATTTTAGACGACGATTTTCCAAGTGTTATGGTTTATGACGCGTACATGAGACCAGAAGTGGACCATGATACCACGCCGTTCGTTTGGGGGTTGCCAGACCTGGATATGCTACGTTCATTCATGAACAATCAATTAGGCTGGCCATATGAAAAGTCCGATGAAATCCTTATTCCTCTAATTAGGGACGTTAATAATCGTAAAAAGAAGGGGAAACAAAAAAGAATCAACGAGTTTTTTCCTAGAGAGTACATAACCGATGACAAGAAGCTGAATACGAGTAAAAGAGTAACAACAGCAACAGGTAAACTGAAAAAAAGAAAGTTGTGATATGTGCTTTGCTATTTCTTCATTAACAATTATATATATTAGGTACCTATTATAAGATACGTCTAATTCTTCTGTAAATGAATAACTTCAACTGTGACATGAGCTGCAGCCGCATGCAAAGCAGTCGACAGTGTTTGCGGCACAGACGTTTGACACTTAAGCACCCACCCAAACACGCGCAGCGTTATTTTTCACAATCTTTGGGGATCTTCAAAAAAAAGCATTGAGAGGATAAAGAACATTGAGTCATCTCTGAATATTTCTGGAGGACCACCGCTCTAGAATGGGGTGCGGTAACCATCATTCTTTGCATCAAGTGTATCTCAAGAAAAATATATGAGCTAAAGGTAAGGCATTGTAAGGAAGCGGAACAGAAAGTAAAGAAGAATACATTATGAGTGATCGCAATTCAAGTAATAGCCTGACCTTGAAAGAACGAATGTTGAGTGCCGGTACTGGATCAGTACTTACCTCTTTGATTTTGACACCGATGGATGTCGTGAGAATACGATTGCAACAGCAACAGATGATTCCTGGCTGTTCATGTGATGGGGCTCCCGAGATAAGTAACACTGTTGAGGCGGGATCGAAACTAAAACCTTTAACCAACGTCGGTGGACAAAACCTGAATAATGCGAAGATATTTTGGGAGAGTGCATGCTTTCAGGAATTGCACTGCAAGAACTCGCCATTGAAGTTCAACGGCACTTTGGAAGCATTTGCGAAAATCGCCAATGTAGAGGGTATAACAAGTTTGTGGAGGGGTATCTCTTTAACTTTACTGATGGCCATTCCAGCGAACATGGTATATTTTAGTGGTTACGAATACATAAGGGATATCTCTCCTATAGCTACGACGTATCCGACGTTGAACCCTCTCTTTTGTGGGGCTATTGCGAGGGTTTTTGCAGCAACTAGTATAGCACCTTTAGAGTTGGCGAAAACCAAATTACAAAGTATACCAAGATCTTCGAAGTCCACAAAGACTTGGATGATGGTCAAAGATTTAATAAGTGAAACGAGGCAAGAAATGAAAATGGTGGGTCCGTCTAGGGCTCTTTTCAAAGGTTTAGAGATAACTCTGTGGAGAGACGTTCCATTTAGCGCAATATACTGGAGTTCGTACGAACTTTGTAAGGAGAACTTATGGCTAGATTCCAACAAGTACTCGCGGAAAGATAGCAACTGGATTCACTTCATAAACAGTTTTGCCAGTGGCTGCGTAAGCGGAATGATAGCTGCTATTTGTACCCATCCCTTTGATGTCGGTAAAACGAGGTGGCAAATTTCTATGATGAATAATGGTGATTCGAAGAGAGTTAATAGATCCAGAAATATGTTCAAGTTTCTAGATACCATACGGCGTAGAGAAGGTTTTGCAGCTCTCTACACAGGCTTGGCTGCCAGGGTGATTAAGATAGCGCCAAGTTGCGCCATTATGATATCTAGTTACGAGATTTCCAAAAACATATTTGGAGACAAATTGCATCAATAACCAAAGACTTGTGAATATAGGTATGTAGTAAAGAAAAAGCGTATGTATTATTATCTCTTGATACAATACCAAAAAAGAAATGAATCGTATCTAGTCAAACCGTTTCTAGGCTTGGTAGGTGGAGGAAGAGATATTACCGCCGTGCCCAGTCCAATTGATATGAATGTCCCTGTCTACCGGTAAATTAGCAGAAGCACATTCAGGCAAAACCCTAAAGGTATGCGCACCAAAATAATCACGTTGAGCTTGCAATAGATTGGCAGGTAGTCTCTCGGATCTATAGCCGTCGTAAAATGCTAACGCGGTGGAGAAAGCAGGAGTGGGGATACCGTAAGTAGCAGCAAGAGCAATGGATCTTCTCCACCCAGATTGGGCCTTAGTAGCGGCGGAGGCGAAGAAGTCGTTAAATAACAGATTCTCCAAATCAGCATCATCCCTATAAGCTTTAGTAATCTCAGCTAAGAAAACAGATCTGATGATACAACCACCTCTCCACATTAAAGCAATGGCAGGATTGTTTAGTTTCCAGCCATATGTGGCAGCCGCTTCACGGATCAACATGAAACCTTGGGCATAGGAGATGATCTTGGAAGCGTACAAAGCTTGTTCCAAATCATCGACAAATTGTTGTCTGTCCTTAACTGCATCCTTTGGAATTTCCGGGCCTGGCAAGACTTTGGAAGCTCTAAGTCTTTCATTCTTCAAAGCAGATAGACAACGAGCAAAGACAGCTTCGCCGATCAAAGTGACTGGCATGCCCAAATCCAAGGCATTGATGGCAGTCCACTTACCGGTACCCTTTTGGCCAGCAGTATCCATGATTTTTTCCACCAATGGCTTGCCGTCGACATCGTCGAATTTCAAGATATCTCTGGTGATTTCGATCAAGAAAGAGTCTAGGACACCCGTGTTCCATTTGGTGAAAACCTCACTGATTTCCTTATCGGTAAACCCACCCAATCTCTTCATAATATCGTAGGCTTCGCAAATCAACTGCATGTCACCATACTCGATACCGTTATGTACCATCTTGACGTAGTGGCCTGACCCGGCAGGTCCCACCCATTCGCAGCACGGCTCACCATCGGATTTAGCAGCAATAGACTGAAAGATGTTTTTGATGTGAGGCCAAGCTTCTTTGGACCCACCGGGCATTAACGAAGGCCCAAAACGGGCACCTTCTTCGCCACCAGAGACACCGGAGCCCACAAAGAGGATACCTTGCTTTGTAAGTTCTTCGTAGCGCCTGTTGGAGTCTGGGAAATGGGAGTTACCACCGTCAATGATAATGTCACCCTTATCTAGGTGTGGAACAAGCTCCTTTATTAAGATATCAACTGGAGCACCGGCCTTGATCAAGAGCATAATCTTTCTTGGTCTTTTTAATTTAGCAACCAGGTCTTCAATTGAGGTAGCACCAATTATCGATTTTCCCTTTGCCTCATTAGCCAAAAACCGATCTACCTTCGACTGTGTTCTATTATACGCAACTACGGTAAACCCGTGGTCTGCTGCGTTTAAGATTAAGTTTTGGCCCATCACGGCCAAACCAACTAGACCTAAGTCACCTACTGCCTTTGACATATTGTTTCTTTTACGTTTTTTTCTTTTAGCTTTCGACTATAAGCCTCTTTCGTCAAGATTCTGTTACACACATGTGTGGTTAGTATGAAACATAAGTATATATATATAACCCTAGCTCTGAAACGGTGATCCGAGAACCGAAAACCGAATTAGGGGGGAAATAACCTCCGTGAGCGAGCTTTTGTTGAGTCTAAGTACTAATTTTTCGGGGTTATTTGTTAATAACTCTTATAGGAAACGTTTAATTCCTGACGTCTTCTATTTTATTTTTCATTAAGGCGATTATCACCGCCTTAGATAAGCGGTGCGATAAAATTAGGGGGCGCCATGGAAAAAAATATGCCACCTGCCAGAATTGAACTAGCGACCTTTGCATTACAAGTGCAACGCTCTACCACTAAGCTAAGGAGGCAACTTTTTAAAGTTCTTTATTATATAGGACCTTTTGCAAACAGTTGGACAAATGTCGCAGCATCACATAATAATTACCACACGAATGAGGAACTTCCTCCATAGTAAAAAGTGGTTCATATTACGAGTAGTAGCTAGAATTGCAATGGAGAGGACAAAAACCAGATGAAAAAGGCGTAAATATCGGCACATGGCCTTAATTGAGTCCGAACAACGAATGAGCAAAGGCGAACAAGCATGGGAAGCCCGGTTGCGGCTTTACCAACTCCGAACTAAATAATATATCTTGTCGGTCTTTGATTGTGTGGGGCAGGATCCCGTTTCTCGTTTAGTAATTTGCTATTGTCTTTTTTTTTTTTATCTTTTTGATTGTGGAAACGCGCAGGCCTGATATGGTTTGTCAAACATCCCTTCGAACATTTGAAATACAACGCTAAAAGGAACATAAATAACTGTGAGGGTGTTTCAATTCAGTTCAGTGATCCGAATTGTCTTTCTGGTGAAATCATATCCTCGATAAAGATACGCTCCCATCGAAAGCTATGCTTACTCGACGTGTTTTGGTGAGAGGTTTGGCGACAGTCAAGTCTTCAACTCCGAAGTTGACTGATGTGCTAATCGTTGGTGGTGGCCCAGCTGGTCTAACTTTGGCCGCATCGATTAAAAACTCTCCACAGTTAAAAGACTTGAAGACGACTTTGGTTGATATGGTGGACTTGAAGGATAAGTTATCCAGTTTTTATAATTCACCCCCAGATTACTTTACGAATAGGGTCGTTAGTGTTACTCCTAGGTCTATCCAGTTCTTGGAGAACAATGCCGGCGCCACTTTGATGCATGATAGAATTCAAAGTTATGATGGATTATATGTTACGGACGGTTGCTCTAAAGCTACTTTAGATTTGGCAAGAGATTCTATGCTTTGCATGATTGAAATTCTGAATATACAGGCCTCTTTGTACAACAGAATTTCTGAATACGATTCCAAAAAGGACAAGATTGATATCATCGATAACACAAAAGTCGTCAGTATCAAGCACAGTGACTCCAATGACCCATTGTCTTGGCCCCTAGTCACCCTTTCTAATGGTGAAGTGTACAAGACCAGATTATTAGTAGGTGCCGACGGGTTCAATTCTCCCACAAGACGATTTTCTCAAATTCCGTCAAGAGGCTGGATGTATAATGCGTACGGTGTTGTGGCAAGTTTGAAGTTGGAATATCCTCCATTTAAATTAAGGGGTTGGCAAAGGTTTTTACCAACGGGCCCCATTGCACACTTGCCTATGCCTGAGAACAATGCCACTCTTGTTTGGAGTTCCTCTGAACGTTTATCGAGATTATTGTTATCGTTGCCTGCAGAATCGTTTACCGCACTTATCAACGCGGCCTTCGTCTTGGAAGACGCCGATATGAATTATTATTATCGAATGTTAGAGGAAGGTTCTATGGAAACAGATAAAATAATTGAAGATATTAAATTCAGAACGGAAGAAATATACTCGACGTTAAAAGACGATTCAGAAATTGAAGAGATTTATCCGCCAAGAGTAGTTAGTGTATTAGATAAGACAAGAGCACGTTTCCCGTTGAAGTTAACGCATGCCGATCGTTATTGTTCAGACCGAGTTGCTCTTGTTGGCGATGCTGCACATACAACACATCCCTTGGCTGGACAAGGACTAAACATGGGTCAGACAGACGTCCATGGTTTAGTGTATGCCTTGGAGCAGGCCATGGAAAGAGGTTTAGACATCGGTTCCTCGTTGAGTTTAGAACCATTTTGGGCAGAAAGATATCCGTCCAATAACGTTTTATTAGGGATGGCGGACAAATTATTTAAGTTATATCATACAAGTTTCCCACCTGTGGTAGCCCTGAGGTCGTTTGGTTTGAATTTGACTAACAAGCTTGGCCCAATCAAAAGTGCCATTATTGACACACTAGGTGGGAATGAGAAATGAAGATCATATATGTATATATAGGCTAGGTTTTATTCTCTTCAATATTTATGCAATTACTACATGGAAATAGAGCAAAGGAAAACACATGTAAAGGATTAAAAAGTTTTTTAACATAAAATGAAAAATGCTTGATTGCAACCCTATATAGTAGATTCATGAAACATTCGTGACTAAAAATGAATAAACTAAACTATTCTAAGAAAATGAAATAAATGACAAAAAAAAAACCGAGGTTTTTTTTTCCGGGACTAAGAAGATTTAATCATGAGCTTCTTATAACTTGTCACCGTGGTGGAAGTTAGCACCGGCGAAGACGGCGTTGCTACCTAATTCTTCTTCGATTCTCAACAATTGGTTCAATTTAGCCAATCTTTCGGATCTAGCTGGAGCACCGGTCTTGATTTGACCAGTTCTCAAACCGACAACCAAGTCAGCAATGAAAGTGTCTTCAGTTTCACCAGATCTGTGGGAAACCATGACACCCCAGCCGGCGGCGAAAGAGTCTTGAGCAGCCTTGATAGATTCAGACAAGGTACCGATTTGGTTAACCTTCAACAACAAAGCGTCAGCGGCCTTCTTTTCAATAGCGGTGGCGATTCTAACTGGGTTGGTGACAGTCAAGTCATCAGCAACAATTTGGATACCAGCGGTCTTGAAGAAGTGGGACCAAGCTTCCCAGTCATCTTCGGCAAATGGATCTTCAATGGAGACAATTGGGTACTTCTTCATCAAGGAGTGGTACATGTCAGCTAATTGAACACCAGTCAACCACTTAGACTTGTCGGATTGTGGGTTCTTGAAGTCCAAGTCGTACTTACCGTCCTTGTAGAATTCAGAGGAGGCACAGTCCAAACCGATTTGAACCTTACCGTCGTGGCCAGCAGCCTTGATAGCGTCAACAATCAAGTCCAAAGCTTCTTCAGCAGTTTGGATGTTTGGAGCAACACCACCTTCGTCACCGACGTTACCGGCGGAAGAACCGTATCTTTGCTTAGCCAACTTCTTCAAGTTGTGGTAGACTTCAGAACCGATTCTCAAAGCTTCGGCGAAGGTCTTGGCACCAGTTGGAGCAATCATGAATTCTTGCAAAGCCAAAGCACCACCGGCGTGGGAACCACCGTTCAAAACGTTCAAGAATGGAACTGGCAAAACGTATGGAGAAGTCTTAGACTTAGACAAGTCAGCCAAATGCTTGTACAATGGAACGTTCTTTTCAGCGGCAGCAGCTCTGGAGGCAGCCATGGAGACACCCAAGATGGCGTTAGCACCCAACTTGGATTTGTTGGCGGTACCGTCCAAAGAAATCAAAAAGTCATCGACGGCCTTTTGGTTCTTGACATCTAGGTTAGCCTTGACGAAAGCTGGAGCAATGACGTCGTTGACGTTCTTGACAGCGTGCAAGACACCTTGACCTAACCACATGGATTTGTCACCATCTCTCATTTCCAAGGCTTCGTGAACACCGGTGGAAGCACCAGATGGGACCATGGATCTGAAAACACCCTTTTCGGTGGTAAGTTCGACTTCGACGGTTGGGTTACCACGGGAGTCGTAGACGGATCTAGCGTAAACTTTAGAGACAGCCATTTTGAATTGTGTGTTTGTGTGTTGATAAGCAGTTGCTTTGGTTATATTATAAACTAACTAAGAATAATTATAAGACAATGAATGGGAAATAAGAGAGAGAAGAAGAAACAAAATTTGTATACACTGCGATTAGCAAAAGCTATTTATATGTTGAATACCTGGAGCTCATGTGTGCCAAAAAAAAAGGCCACAGTGTCCGGGGGAGAAACCTACCTTAAGGTGGCCAAGGATCACGGAGAGTTCTTGACTTGCAGGGTCGGCTAGCTAAAATTAGGTGAGGTGACAAGATTTCCATACAGTTTTGACCTTGAGACGTTGCTGCTAGTTGAGGCTTGCATATTGTGCATACTGCAAGTCTCATGCTGCAAATTAAAAGAAGATCGCTCAGGTAATCGCTCAATTAGTGGATGTCGTCAGGGGCGTGGAAGCCGTTTCCCCTACTAAAGAAAACGGCAGTCCGCGCTGCGCGGTGTGTGGGCGGAGGCTAGTGGAAGCTCGTTCCCCTCGGTGACCCGGCTCGAAACTGCAATTTCGTTCAGGTATTTTGGCACTTATTTCTCTTTCGGTGTGGCGTCAGTAATGATTTCGGCCCGTTCCGCGGCATGAGAGAAATAGTGACATTTTTCTCCGCTGCGCTAAAAGACTGCCTTGACGATCGCACGTGCCGGCCTTCAAGATGTGTTTCATTATTGTCCCGCACCACGACTCGTGCATGCGTCAAAAGAGGCCTCGGGTTGTCGCTGTGCGGGAGCTACTTACGCCCGCACATCATCTTTTGAGCAGCGGGAACACCCGACGTCTTCGATGCAGAAACCCGGCCGAATTCTCTGGTCATTGTCTGTCGGTTTCCACGGCGTATATCAGTTTTGCAGTATGAGAAGGCGAAGCTTTATGGTGTGTTTGAAAGAAAAAAAAAAAAGATGATGTCTGGCCACAAACTAGTGTGGGAAAGTAAAAGAAGATGTTACTGGTGAGTTTTCTCTTCTCTGCGATGTGGCTGCACGGGCCAGTTGGTTCTCTTCAAAAGTTGGGGGACAAGCATTGAGGGTGAACGGGACTCTTGATCATCGCTGTTTGAATGCAGTAAGTAAAAACGGTGTAGCTTGAGTCTTCTTGATACCTGTAATCTTAGCTTGCGTTCGCTTAAGCGTGTCGTAGTAACTACTATATGTCAATAGATAATGACAGCCATGTCTACATTGCGTTAGGCGCTATTTTGTCTAATTCCTCTTTTTATGTATGTCTTTTACTTTTTCTCTTTGATTACCATTCTACAATGCCAAAAAGTAAAATCGTAAGAAAAAAATCGAAACTTGTTGATAGAAAACATATAGCACAAAAGTAAAGGAGAAACTAATTTATTTTTTGAAGGAAAGTAAGAATGTGGAGGACACATTAATAGAGAGAGAGTGTGTCCGATATGGCGTCAGAGTGGCCGAATGAAATATTTAGTAGAATGGCTCTTTATCACCTTATACGAGGCCAAACTTTCTAGCATACAAGGAAGGATATTAGAAACTAAAATCGGTGGCAAAAGAATAGGCTAGGAAACCGCTTAAAAGCGTCTACACAGCAAAAACACAAGTCAAGAGGAACCTAAAGCTCATTTGAACAACACAATTAACAAATATGTTTTTAACTAGAAGTGAATATGATCGTGGTGTAAGCACATTTTCGCCAGAGGGTAGATTGTTCCAAGTTGAATACTCTTTGGAGGCTATCAAATTAGGATCTACAGCAATTGGTATTGCCACGAAAGAAGGTGTAGTACTCGGTGTTGAGAAGCGTGCCACCTCTCCATTATTAGAATCAGACTCCATCGAAAAAAATTGTGGAGATCGATCGCCATATCGGTTGTGCAATGAGTGGGCTCACAGCAGATGCTCGTTCTATGATTGAGCACGCGCGTACCGCCGCCGTAACACACAATTTGTATTATGATGAAGACATCAATGTTGAATCCTTAACACAATCAGTCTGTGATCTTGCTCTAAGGTTCGGTGAAGGTGCCTCTGGAGAAGAAAGACTGATGTCTAGACCATTCGGGGTTGCCTTATTGATTGCTGGCCATGATGCCGATGATGGCTATCAGCTTTTCCATGCAGAACCATCCGGAACCTTTTACCGTTATAATGCTAAGGCCATCGGTTCTGGTTCTGAAGGTGCCCAAGCAGAACTTTTAAACGAGTGGCATTCTTCTTTGACTTTGAAAGAAGCTGAGCTTCTTGTTCTAAAAATTCTAAAGCAAGTCATGGAAGAAAAACTAGACGAAAATAATGCGCAATTGAGCTGTATAACAAAGGAAGACGGATTCAAAATATACGATGACTCAAAGACTGCCGAATTGATAAAGGAATTGAAGGAAAAAGAGGCCGCAGAAAGTCCAGAAGAAGCGGATGTTGAAATGTCATAAATATAGTTACATAAAGATATATACAAACGTCACATTAACAAATTTAACATGAGAAAAATCTTCTTGAAAAAAAAAAAAGAAAAGTACACCTAATTAAATCGTCTATCAATTATCACAACGTTATTTTCACAAAAAAAAATTAGTGGTGGGAAGGATTAGGAGAAGTTGCTTGTGGCCATTAATCAATCAGATGAGAGTATTCAGGTATTTCTTTAACTTTGTTGTTAAAAAATTTCTCCAACCTATTAGCATACTTGTAGTAAGATGTGTTTTCACCATTGTACAGTCGACAATTATTAAATACCAGTCTGGCATCATATATGAAGTCTTCCATCTTTTGATATTTATTGTTTTCTAATTTTATTTCCATCGTGCTTAAGTCCATTGGTTCTTTGATAAAGTCATAGTAGTCAGGGACCTCCTCTTTATTAACGGGTTGTAAGAAAGGCCACGCTGCCGCATGATTTTGTAATTCTGTAAGTATATTCTGTATAGCTGCATCGTGAGGACCACGTTTCGGACGTTGCGCCAATGCGTCCATTTCTGGGGTCCAACCGGCTTCTTTTAGACCAGGTATAGTCATCGGGTCGATTGGTTTGATATTGTTTAAGTCTCTGAATTGGTCCAGCCCCGGCCTTACAATGTGAGATTTTGAAATCGTCCTTATTTTCCTTCGTAGTGCCGCTTCCTGCAGTAGCAGAATCTTCCCTGCATCTAAATATCGTATTCTTGGTAACATAGAGCATTGCATCAATGTACCACCTTCGTAATCTTTAATATACCCCATCCATACGCTTTTGTCTAAGGTAATCTCTTTGGTGAAACCTTGCTTCTTGAAGTAACCGATGGCATAATTATCCGCATATGTCAAGAAATATTTTATGTTGGAGGTATTTCTGACGTAGTCTTTCAAGTGGTTCATTAAATGCGCACCGTAACCTCGAACTTGTTCCGTCGAACTAATGGCACAAAACACAATCTCCGCAAATTCCCTTTTATCAAAGGGCCGATACGTTATACCACCTACAACAGTCAATGGTTTCCTAATGACAGCCATAGAAAGATGACTCCGGTCGTAAACCAACCTGGCAATATATTCTTTGGGCATCTTTGGTAATTGCTTCTGAAAAATGTTTTTTAAACCGGTAAGAACCATCATGTTCTCTTTAGAATTATCGTTATTTACCACCCTAAATTCGATTTTCCCTTCATTTTCCTCGACCACACTGGGTCTTTCTTTGAATGTGTATTCAATACCATCGAATTCAAATTTGACAATCCCCTTTTCCACATCTGTAATCACTTCAGATCCTCCAATTCTTTCGGTTTCCTTCCCAAAATTTCCGTTATTCACTTTGTCTGCGGCTTCTTTTCCATTGGGCCCATCCTCTTCTGGCTGTGTGTCTTCGTCGTCATTTTCTAATTTTACCCGTTTGACTTCCGGATCCGTCGTAGCTTCATCTGATTGATACTTTTCAACCTGATGTTTTGTAACCATCTAATGTAGATTATAAAATTAAGCTAACTAGAAACTTCTTGGGCGGTTCCCGGTCTGCTGTATATCAATTCTCCAACTATATTGACCACTCGATTTTACATTAATACACAATGTTTATTCGCATTTGAATTCGAAAAATCGTGAAACGTATACAATGACAAACATACGCCTTACTAGAAAACGAAAAAGGATAACTAGTATTGACATATATCGATATTCACAGTCACAATATTACGCAAAGTTACGGATGAACTATTAAGAAGCAGTGTGGAGTGCTTGAGAACGCACATTTCTACATAAATAAGGTCGGAAATAGTTGTTTCTTTCGGAAAAACACTGCAAAGAGTTACTTGATTCATATTCTTCAATAAGTGAGAACAACTCGGAAAATGCATTTGAATATTGATTGAAGAGTAATATAGTAGAGAAATCTGTGACTCTTTCCTATGATGGCCTGAACTTAGTAAATATCATGCATTTGCCTCCGGCTACTGCCCTAAATGCTTCCTATTGTAGTATGTAAGTCGCCTTTGGTACCGATTGTCAAGTCGATCTGCTACCGATTAATTTCCTTGATAATAACGCAAAGCTCTGCAGGAAATGAGCAGGGAAAGACAAAAATCATGCAGGATAGAACCAGCACCAAGTGCTTAAAATCTTTTACGATTTTTCTTTTTCTTATCAAAAAGTAAACCGAATGTCTTTTTTGTAGACTTCTGCGGCACCCTTTCCACATCTTTATCATCTTCGTCACTGCCATAAACCTCGGGGGTACTCCTTGCCGGCACTTCTTGTTTCTTTCTTAATCCTTCTTTTTCACCTTTCCTCATTTTTCTTTTCAATGCAACCATAGCTTTAGTATCGTCTTTGGTTATCCTATACATATCGTTTCGCTGTAATCCTTGATCGTTTCTTTTCTTTTTCTTCGCCAACGAACTTACCTTTTTGTCACCCTCAATGAACTCCCCAATCGTATGTATATCTTCTTTGGTAGACAGGTCGTCTTGTGTCTTGAAATGTAAACCAGATCCAATCTGAACAACAGGGAGTTCAAAAAAGGCCTTCTTGCTATCCTCCAACTCCTTGTAATCCTCTATTACTTTACCATGTTCTGGATCGTTGTGATCTTGCCTTTTGTCGCGTTCCTCTGAGTCTTTTAACCAGTCTAAAACCGTAGCAGTATTGTTACTGAAAGTTGATTGAAGTTTGGCTTGCAAATTGAGCCTCTCTTGAATATCTTTGGCCCTGCTCATACCAGATACTCTCCTACAAAATAAAATGGTATTCTATCTGCTCGAACGGTATCTCGGTTATGAGCAGAAAGTTATTTCATCTTCAAATAAATCTCAAATTTTTTTATATGTTAGTTTTTTCAGCGATCGCCAAGCTCATCGCTGAAAAATTGCCCGCCCATAAAGCACACAAAGCAAATCTTCAAGAAGAGATGGATTACTTGAAATGACTTGAATCACGGTTGGCTTGTAAACATCATTGTGGCATTAAAGAGTATATTACCATGGCATAGGCTTAATATGTGTACTAACCATCAGTCTAGAAAGACAACGTTTACCCAAAACAAGTTATCTTTATGAGATCAGGATCCAACACTGGCAAACGAGATGAGCTTTAATATAAAGATCATTTACAAAGGGGGAAGAGGCATTTACTTCCGCTTATTTGGGGCTTTTTTGCGGATCTGTTCAAGGAATTGTAGGAATTGTGAGTCTTGTGTCCTTGCCTTTTTCTCCAATAATCAGCCTATATATCGAATATTCATTATATGATGCACGCTAAGAAAACTGTCCTACTGTTGCTTAACAAGAAAAAAAGAGTTTATGATGTAACGCCTTCCTTAACTTGGTTTCCCTCTGAACACTGGCTGGCAATTTTTGGAATTCAATATCTCGAAGTAACTGTAGCAACTAGCAAGTGCAAAAAAGTGCTCCTTAAATGTCTCCATCGTTCTCAACCATAGATGATGTAGATTATAGGACAGATATTAATACGTTTTACCATTTCTTTCCTATTTCGTGTTTAGTTATTTATCTTCAATAAAACGGTGGCAACAACTTCGGCGGTTAAAGACTAAGAATAAACATACCAAGATATAGAAACTTTAGAAAAGGCTCGGTAAAAGTGAACCCGGATGGAAACTAGCGCCGATGCCCACATTCCCTGATCTGTTGCTAAAAGAAGGATTCCTGATTTCGTCTTTTATAATGATACTATATTTATGGCGGGTGAAACGGAAATGACGGCTAAGCTTTTGGGCTGGCCATGCATTCCATATGACGGTATCCAATAAGATCACTGCTCTCCCTACACAATATCAGGCCTCAGATAAGCAACTACAAGAACACAAGATGCAAAAATGTGATTACTTTGGGGAACATAGCCTTAAGATTTCAGGAATGAGTTTAAAGGAAGGCTTAGAGCGAACTACTAAAACTTCAATGATAATAAATCAAGTAGTAGCAATGGCAACTACCTCTGTCTTCACATTTCAAAACATTGAACCGTCCGAGGAGTTAAAACATAAACCAATGGCCGGATTTGCCTTTTCATAAGGGCTGCTGTAGGGGCGATTATTGGCTTCTACGGTTACTAGGTGAAAAGTAGAAAAAAAGAAAGCAAAAAGAATCAGCCAGATGCCTCGCAATTACAAGCAAATTTAGGCTTGCGTATTGTTCCGGATGGCCCTATTTTGAGATTCCATGATTTTCGATTTGTAAGAAGAGGTACATTTTTTTGCATTTCCGAAACTACGCTATTCCCCCGATAGAAGAAAAAACACCGCAACTTTACAGTTACGGGGTAAGGAACCGGAAGTTATTTAATCATGCTCGGGGCTACATTTTACATAATCACTAGAGCTTTCTAGAGGATTGAGATGATTAATGTCTTAACCTAACTAGGATGCAGACAAACCTCATGGAGACGGTCGGTTATTCAATTTCTCTTGGTTTAATCGACACCCCCCGTCCTCATTAATTGTACGGTTCTTGTCCCGCTGATCCGATTACTAGCCGAAGACCTAAAATTGGCGCTTGATCCTATTTATTCTCTTCCCGGGAATAGCTGAGCAAAAGGCAAAAAAAAACAGTCGGAGTTCCCTATTGGGCGGGATTTGGTAGATCTCTTCCGTGCATAAAGCCTGCCGTTATTCGTTATTTCACGTTATCATTTTCTTTGGCCAACCACTGCGCTATATATATATCAAGCGCAATACAGGAAGTTCCCTTAAAAGTAGACACGTAATAAACAATACTTTTGAATAATCGCTCTTGCCGAATCGTTATATTTCCTGATTTATTTACTGTTTTGAAAGCTGCAACAAAATTAAGGATACGATATACTCTAATTTATAAGGCCTCCCAATAAAGGTCGCAACCCAAAGTCACAAGTTTTCTTTAATTAAAAGTTATATTGCGCTTCAATACAACCAAACTGCAATTAGAAATTTCGAAAATGGTTACCCCAGAAGACACATTTGACGAGACATTATCCAGTGGCCCTGAAGATACAGACATTTACAGCCAACAAACAACTGCAAGTGCAGAATGTGGAGATCAATCACTAAAAAATGAAAGGAAAAGTTCTACGGGGTTACAGTTGGAACAACTGGCCAATACAAATTTACTAACTATAAGAATCAAATGGAAACTACAAGAAGAAAATGACTTTAACAAGTCTAGAATAACTGATGTGATTATGGACACAATACAGCATTATAAAGGTATTTCCGTGAACAATTCCGATTCAGAGGCATATGAATTTCTTGCAGATAAGAAAAGACTACAGATTCTCGAGCAAAACAAAGACATCTATCTTTACGAGCACGGAACACAAGAATACGAAAAATCTTACAAGGATAGCGAAAAAGATGAAGATGATTGGAAATATGACACTGTTTTACAAGCACAATTCAAATATCCCAGATCCTTAGAAAACACATGTGCAGATATCTCAGAATTGCTGAGAAGTGATATCAATGGTCAATTTCTTGATAAATGGTCCATAGGTGTAAACAAGCATGCATTGACGTACCCTGGAAATATATTTGTCGGCGGAATTGCAAAAAGCTTGTCTATTGGTGAATTGAGTTTTCTTTTCTCAAAATACGGACCCGTCTTATCAATGAAATTGATTTATGATAAAACGAAAGGGGAGCCTAATGGATATGGTTTTTTTTCTTACCCACTAGGTTCTCAAGCCTCACTCTGCATCAGAGAACTCAATGGTAAGACAGTAAGTGGGTCTACACTATTTATCAACTATCATGTCGAGAGGAAAGAGAGAGAGAGGATTCACTGGGATCATGTTAAAGAAAACAACAATGATGATAATTACAGGTGTCTTTTCATTGGAAATTTGCCTTATCACAATACAGAAAAGGAGGAATCATTAATTACACCAAAGGATGTTATAGATGTAATCAAGAGAGAGTTGTCTAAAAGGTTTTCAGATTTTGATATCATTTCGTATTATTTCCCCAAGAAAAGTAATGCAAGAAGTAGTAGCTCTGTTAGCTTCCAAGATGATGGATCTGTAGACTCGAACAAAATTTCCAATATTACAGCTGGAGCTGCTCAAGAAGAAGATATGTTGAAAGGTTATGGCTTTATTAAACTTATTAATCATGAACAAGCCTTGGCTGCCATTGAAATATTCAATGGTTTTATGTGGCATGGAAACAGACTTGTTGTTAATAAGGCCGTTCAACATAAAGTGTATAATAACCACAATAATCATGATAAGCAATCTTCAGTTAGTAGCCATAACGATATGGAAGCCTTTGAATTTACTAAAAGTCCATCGTACGATTACAATAATTATACATATGATGGATACTACTTCAACAATATGAATATTGGCAACAGTAGTGACAGCTCTAATGTACGGTATTTTGACTCTGTAAAATCGACTCCTGTAACAGAAAAGATGGATTTGTATTATCCTTCAAGGGAATCCTTTAGTGAGGGTCGTGGCCAGCGTGTACCAAGGTTTATGGGTAATAAATACGATATGTACCAATACCCGTCCACTTCTTGTGGCTTACCTATACCAATGAGCAACCAGCAAGAATCAAACCTTTACGTGAAGCACATTCCTCTTTCATGGACAGATGAGGATTTATATGGCTTCTACAAGACTTTTGGAGAAATAATTAGCGTTAAGGTTATTACTGTCGGCGGTAGTAAAAATAAATACCGTCAGCAATCGAATGACAGTTCTTCGGATAGTGACTTACCGGTAGGATCATCAAGAGGTTATGGATTTGTTTCTTTTGAAAGCCCGTTGGATGCAGCCAAGGCCATTTCGAATACAGACGGTTATCAAGTGAGCAAAGATCAAGTGTTATCTGTCTCGTTCGCACAGAAACGTGGTAACTTGCCTTCTGGCGACGACGACGATCAATCTCAAACTGATGAACCATTAAACTATCAAGTTTCACAACCACACAATGAATATCATAAAACGTATCCAACAAAGTATAACAGAAAATTCATGAATGCCTTGATGAACCAGAATCACCCGCAACAGCAAGTCTCGAGAGAAAATTATTTCATGCAATATCCTACTAATAGTCCAAAGGCTGTGAACAGTTACAACTTGATAAGCGCAAATCAAAACAACCCTAATTGGATGATGCCAATGTTCCCATCATTTGGATTCATTCCACAAGTGCCGCCAGTCCCTTACATGATACCTCCCCAAAATCCAACAACAAATCATATTCCTATAATGGCAAACGGTAATAATGAAGAAGAAGAGTTTTCCAATGGTGATTATTCTATGGATTTTTAAAGTTTACCAAATTTGGTACTTTTTTTCATCTATTCTATTTCCCTGTGATAGTTTTTTCTTTTTATTTTCATATATTTTATTCGTATTTTTATTATTCATATTTTTAATCTCATTTTTTTTTTGGGTTTAAAGGATAGTAATTGCCGTTTGGTGTCATATTCCTCTAAGACACAATTCTTATTAAAGCATTAAGGCTAGGAGATGGCGAATTCACATTGCACAAGAACAATATGTAACATCTTACAATTGATACTGACTTACCATCCGTTGAAAATGCAACGCAGGAAGACGCATTGAGCTGTAGTGGCGTTTTTCCACCATCGGGATACTTGACTGCTTTCAGGAATGCTACGCTTTTTGCAATCTAGTCGATATCGTTTTCAAAGGATACTTTGCTGCATTCGATTGTCGATTGACAGAAGCAATGATGAGAAACATTGTCAGCATGCAGCAACAACTGTAGAATAACAGCAATCAGAGCAATATCCTTACGAAAGTTCTATCGCAGCGTCTGTGCTCACTTCCTGTGGTAAACGTAATAGGGGTTTTGCTAAGGTTAAAAGCGATATCGCTTATAATTTTCGCTAGAATAGCAATCTCAAGCTGATATGAAGCATGCGGTTTTTGCCAAATACCTTGCCTATATTAAGAAATATATCGTATTCGTACAAGGAAAAAACTTAAATTGGCGATGTTACAACCAACCTCGAATTATTCAACCGTTTCTGCAAGTGAACGTAAAAGTATTCGAAATGAGAGGCTGTTAGATTCCGATACCGAGCAAACAAGAACATAGTTAGCTTTAAATCTCTTATAGTAAGAAGCAAGTTTTACTTTTTGAGCACCACCTTACCGCGAAGGTGTACAATGGGCACTGAACGAACTACACCCTCTTGATTTTTTTTTGCATCCTGTATCCTTTTTTCGATCTTCCTGCATTTTTTTATTTTTGTTCTCCATCCCAATACGGAAAGCTGAAAAAATTACATCTTTATGGAAGCCTCTCCGGATGCATCTAAGAAAATGCTCTAATCTTAAAACTTTAAATGCATCGCCAATAACCTAAAAAGCCTCGGAGAAGAAACTCCAGGAGGTAACATAATCACAAATACGTCCGAATGCTTTTCTATAGCAAGAAAGCAAGGAAGAGGCCCCTCGCAGGGCATAAAGTAGGCATCAAAACTTACGCAAGAACAGACTAAGAGGCAATTTCCTTCTTTCAAGTACCAGGTTTCAAGTTTTTCAGGCAGAGAGCGAAAACGGACAAAGAGGGGGAGGGGGATGGGGGGAGGTGCTTGCATGTGAGAAAAGTACGTGGCAACAATCTCTCGGGTGTTTAGAAAAGAAAAGCATAATGCAACTGAGTTTATTAAAGTTAGCTCCTTCTTCTTTAAGACGGAAGCACGCGGAAGAGGAAAAAACTAGAAAACGAAAAAGAAAACGAAGGATAGAATAAAAACGAGTATATTGTTTACGTTTTCCTTTTTTTTTGTTGAAATGTTAAGCGGATCCTTCTCAAGAGATCTGCTGTGCTTTTTCAATTAGAAATTTAAACTTTTTTTCTTCGGGAGAACGGTGAAGAGCAAATACAGCGGAAAAGAAAATTGGCTATAATTTACGTTTAATTAATATTTTAAATTTTTTATACTATTCAAGCACAGCTTGTAATTTTTTTTCTTTCCGTTTTTAAATATGTACATTCTTTTCATTTGTAGCTAAATACGCAAAATTATAGAGAATGTCTTGATTTTTTTATTTTTTTTTGCCTCCATTGACTGTTCATATGTGGTCTAACGGAACCAAACATTGCATTTATGGGCGTTATATCCAGGGACATAAGGTCAGTAAGAGGCTGAATTATTTGCAACTTCGGTTTTCGTCATTATAGGCATACTCTTAGGGGTGATGGTAGAAGTCAAAGGTGTTAAGGATGAGGATGTGTTTGTAGTTTCTTGTAAGGGCAAGGGTATCGTCCTGAAGGATTGCATCGACGTCCATTTGTTTTCTAACTGTAGTATTTCTTCCTTGGAATTCTGTAGAAGAGACAAACTTGTTCGAAGATCTTTATTTAGGGCGTCATTCGTCTGTATTGTATTTTCATCTGGCGGTAAGTCACTTGTATGCCTTTTTACCAAATCAGTAATTGTAGATAGAGAGTTCTTCAGCGTTTGTATATGGTTGTCCAAAGACTGTCTTTCACTTATGTCATTTTTTTTCTGTAGTATTACATTATTGTTACACATTGCCAAACTAGGAGAGTCAGAAGCAGAGTTGCAAACAGAGTTGGTAACGGAGTTAGAAACGGAGTTCAATGTAGGAGGGATTGGCGAAGAATAAGATGAATACGAAGGAATCATGGGGAGCTGCTGCGTGAAAGATCCTGGATGATACGGCATTGGGTAATTGACGGTTGGCAGGGGAGTGGTAGTAGTCTTCAGATCTTCTGTCGAGGATAACGTTCGAGATTTTTTTCATTGGAGGGCCCGTCAGCGATTGCGAAGAAACCAGTTGTTGCTGCTGCTGCTGTTGTTGAGGCCGCAGCATGTCGTCCTGTGGGGGGAATTGGTTTGGATAGTCGTACGAATTCATCATTCTTGCCGAGATACTCTGCCTTCGCATTATATTGACCGTGGGTTGTTGAGGAGGCAGTGAAGACATAACATAGGGTCCGCTATTTAGTTGCTGTTGCTGTTGCTGTTGTTGTTGTTGCAGGTATAGTTGCGGTGGGCCTTGAGACAATGAGTATTGGTGTGCACCATTAGTCATAAACATGCTTGTGGGTTCTGTTGAGGCGCCACGAGCAGATTGCTGAGAGAGGACATTCAATCTTGAAGCGTCGACGTAACTGACAGATATGGGCGATAGAATATTTTTTCGTTTACCATCTTTGCCCACACCTGTGCTTTTCCTTTGAATTTTGTTCAAGACACCAGCATTGGCTTCTTTGAAGAAAAATCCAGACGGGTGGGTGAACTTCCATTCAACAAGTTCTTTGGTGTTGCCGTTATTGGCAGAGGTTTGTTCAGGGGAAGGGTGCGACAGCTTATGGAACCCGTACATGTGCAATTGACGAACAAAACTATTGACGTTGCCGTGCTTGAAATAACGCTTCAAAACGTGTGTGCTGAAGTTAGGGTCGTACGGTTTCAGGAAGAAAACCATGCTATCCGTTGGAGACCAATATATCCATTGGTTTACCTCCGGTTCCAAGAGGATTGAATGAAGCTGGTGAACGAAAGTTTTAGGCTGCATGTGGGCACCGGTCCTCTATTGTATCCTTTTTTTTTCTTCAAAAACCTAATTCAGTACGTGGATAACGGTTACTCGGTCAAAAATGCACGGAGAGATCCAGATCTAAGCAGTGACGAGCTATCACCAACAGTGCCGTAGATATATATATATATATATAGACATATATATATACAAATGTACACCAGAAGACAATAAAGCAGCGATGTTTGAAGATAACCCCCGAGGGAAGAAAGACGCAACCGAAAGGAAAGCATGGAAAAGCTTTGAGCAATTCATTACCTGATTACTGTAACGCAAATGACTACCCTAAACGTGATAAGTTTGTTTTTTTCCTTCGATATGGGTATCATCTGCCTTCTGCTTACTGCGCTACAGACGGACAAGTGGGGAATTTTTTTTTCGGTTCTTCCTTTTCCTTCTCGAAAAAAAGCTTAAATGTTTCAAAGACAAAAAGGAAAGCTACACCAGAACCAGCGTAGAAGGCCGTCGCTGCAGAGACGGGGGCGCAGGCCCACCGCCAATATACGTAACAAGTTACTCAGGGCGGATCATTTCACGTCATACGTAGGCGCGGATATGCACCAATCTGCAAATCTCGCAGTCCAGCACGAGCCAAAACCAGAACGGGCTCTCGGTGCTAAGCCGGCCCGCCCGTTGTTGACGCACAGATCTATGCGCAGGCTTTCTCGCGCGGCCCACGGAGTAATTCCGTTCACCCAAAAGACAGGAAGAAGGGGGGCGGCAAGCCAGGGGCAAGGGCAAGGAATGGGAATTACCGGCGTGGCTAGTGTATTTTTGCTCCGCGACGTTCCGCTTCGCCGTCTCCTAGCCCGTGGGCGGAGCGGGCCAGGCCTCATTCTCGACCTAGGAAACGCTGCGTAAACCACGACAAAGGGGCAAAATTGACCCTTCCATGCAGCTGGCCCAGAGCATTTTTTTTTTTTGTCTTTACGGCCGTCAGAAAACCCTGTTGCGTCCCTTATGTAATTATGGTAAGGAAATTACCCATTCATGCTGGGTGCGGATGGTGCGGAGTCATATTGACAAGATAAACGCGACGTAACGCGACGCAACGCAACGCGAAGCAACGTAACGGTCTAAACCGAGTCGTAGGCGTTTTTTTAAGGCTACACATGACCGCGGAGGTTGTCTTGCATATGGAATTTTAAGGTTGGATTCCTTCTCCGGTATCCCCTATCCCTTTTCGGTCGGTAGTCTCTTCTAGAAGAGTTGAGTTAAGCTTCTGGTAAGCCTACACCACGCACGCTGCGGAGAAGAAAAGTTATTATTTATTTTATTAGTATTTAGTAAAGCTTAGTTAAGATTTAAGGGAAGGGGGAAAGGAAAGAAGCGCCTAGCAGTCCTGTGGGATTAGGGCGCCGGCGGCATCGTCCAAAAACCATGTGACTCTGGTTCCGATCATTTCATTGACCAACACGGTGGGCAGCTCGCTGTTCTTTATAATCAGGACATCATGCATGATGTCCTTCTTGGAGCTCCCCATGGCGAGGAAGCAGACGTGCTTTGCGTCTGCGATCACGGGCAGGGTGATAGTGATCCTGTCCCTGGGCGGCTTGGGCGAATTGTGGCACCAGACAGCCTTGCGCGTCATTTCCTCCACGAGGTAGTTGAATGCTTCGCCGGGGAACAAAGAGCAGGTGTGTCCGTCGTCGCCGCATCCCAGTAGGACTACGTCGAAAGACGCCGGTAGCGACGACGCGTACTCCTCGGCGATCTTCTTGTTGGCCGTTTCGCCACCGCCGATCAGGGACTGGTTGATGGTGTACACGGTGGGGCCCAGGTTCAAATGGTCGCCTTTATGGACCAGCGGGTCCAGAACGGTCTTTTTGAACTGGCCGTAGTTGCTCAAAGGGTCTTCAAAGGGGACGAGTCTTTCGTCGCAGAAAAAGATCCTCCATTGCGGCCACTTTATATGGGGGAAAGTGTCTTTGTTGTTCACCAGGCCTTCGTACAGTACTTTGTTCATAGAACCGCCGCTGATGGCGATATTGAAAACTGCGTCTGAGCCGCCCGCTAACGCCGAGTCCTGCTTCTCAAGGATGTACTTGCCAAACTCACGTACCAAGGCCTTGTCTTCGTGGAACCTCTGTAATTTCACCATGATTATTTTCTCGGGGTGTTCTGTGGGGTTAGTTTATAGATTGTCTTTTCAGAGAATAAAAAACTTTTTTTCTTTGCTGTTTAGCCTTCTCTCTTCATCACCTCTTAAATATCGAGGATCTCGCACTTTTCTCTGCTTAGGGGACTTCGTTTTTTCTTTTCGCAAGGGATAGAAAAATCCCTTAGGAAGAAGGCAAGCAGATACTACGTAAATCTCTAACTAGCAAGCACACTTTCAAGATTGACAGATGCGGAAACAAAACTTGCTAAATGATTACTTACAGTATATATACGTTATATATTTGCGCTTTTCTCTTGCTGTCCTGCTAGACATCCACGCGTCCGAGCACGACCCACTCTTCCACAGGTCCGACGCAGTTCACCACCTTGAATGTACCTGGGATGTTCCAAGACAGCGGCGAGGAGACGTCGAAGTCCCACCTGGTCTGCACCTCGTTGGACCCATCGGCGTTTCCAGAACCCCTACTTTTCTCTCTGGTAACCAATTGCACGTCCAAGGCGTCTTCGATTCTCTGTTGAACCACGCGCAACGACGCCTGGCTCACTGGATGAATATCTGAATATAGCAACGAGACGTGTGGCTGAAACTCTTCATGCACCCACGTAGCGGCACGGCTACTTCGTGTCTCAGTATCTATTTCAACGTACATCTCCCTCATGATCTGCGCTATCCCATAAAGTATATTATTCTTGTTACACTCGAGTACAATTTTCTTGAAATACCCTTTGCCTATACTGCACCCGTTGAATGAAACCAGGGGCACTGCAGCAGCAGCGGCAGCGGCAGCGTGGGAAGCCTGTGCCTTACGTCCCTTCTTCGTGGTCGTCTGGTGAGACCTTATCGATTGTATAGCGGCCGCACAGGAAGTAAGGATCTTGTTGACATCATCTCTACTGTTACACACCAAGTGGGATGTCACTGTTATATGAGGCTCGAAGACCGGCGAGTTCGGGAAGAGCGTCTGAAATGAAAATATAAGCATTTGTAGCGTCTCGTAAGCCACGGATCCTTGCGGTGGACAATACCATAAAGCTATCGCCATTCTGTTTCGATATTAATATTTGTTAAATGATTATGACAGAGAAAAATGGAAATTAGCAATAAAAGAGAGGGGAGGAGGGAGGGGAATCCAATCTGGCTGTCGTGTATTTCAAAGTGAGTCTGAAATGTCTTCTAGTTTGTGTCTTGGCCCACCCATCAATTGGATTTCCTCTATGAAACTTCATTTGCCGTATATCATCTCCATCGGATCTAGCTTCGCAGACCAAGAAAAAAATAAAAAATCCCCCTTCCGCGCCAAGCACTCAATGAACTTACAATACTACGTGAATGAACACATACAGAGTGCGAAGTGACAAGTAGCGAGTCCTTCCATTCGTTAGTCCGTGTGAACATAAGACAGTGCTTGGAGTAAGAAGAGCTTGCGCCTACTCACAGTAGCAAAGAACGTTCTTGACCTTGAAAGATGCACACCAACCAACGGAAAAACCGATGTGCAGAAGGGGTTCACTTTTCTGCTTGATCAAACGTCTTCTGACCGGAATGAAGCACCTTGGTGAAAAGCCAACCTTAAAGGCTCAAATCAACTTTTCGATTTTGCGATGCCCTTGTATAGTTATTGTTACAGGCTTTTCGCGAAGCATGATTTGTAGAAAAACGAAAAACAAAAAGCTTGAAGACTATATTATGAAGAGCTAGAAAACAAGCTCGTTGGGTAAGGTAAACAAGAAAGGAAGAAGTCTACAATCATAAACCGATGCCGGTGTGTAAGAGTTGTCACGGAACAGAATTTGAAAGAGACCTTTCCAATGCTAATAATGATTTGGTTTGTAAGGCATGTGGTGTTGTTTCAGAAGATAATCCTATCGTCTCGGAAGTGACGTTTGGTGAGTCGAGTGCGGGGGCTGCTGTCGTCCAGGGTTCATTTATCGGTGCGGGACAAAGTCATGCCTCGTTTGGTGGTTCTAGTGCTCTGGAATCAAGAGAAGCTACTTTAAACAATGCGAGAAGAAAATTACGTGCTGTCTCTTATGCTTTGCATATCCCGGAATATATTACCGATGCTGCTTTCCAATGGTATAAGCTTGCACTGGCTAACAATTTTGTGCAAGGTCGGCGATCTCAAAACGTCATCGCGTCCTGTCTTTACGTGGCGTGCAGAAAGGAAAAGACTCATCACATGCTGATCGATTTCTCTTCAAGATTACAAGTTAGCGTGTATTCTATTGGTGCTACATTCTTGAAAATGGTCAAAAAGTTACATATTACAGAATTACCGTTGGCTGATCCATCTTTGTTTATCCAACATTTTGCTGAAAAATTGGATCTTGCTGACAAAAAGATAAAAGTGGTTAAAGACGCCGTGAAATTGGCACAGAGGATGTCCAAAGACTGGATGTTCGAAGGACGTAGGCCCGCCGGTATTGCCGGGGCGTGTATTCTACTAGCGTGTAGAATGAACAATTTGAGAAGAACGCATACGGAAATTGTCGCTGTTTCACATGTCGCTGAGGAAACGTTACAACAGCGGTTGAACGAATTCAAAAACACGAAGGCAGCAAAACTGTCCGTCCAAGAGTTTCGGGAGAATGACGTGGAAGACGGCGAGGCTAGACCACCTTCATTTGTAAAGAACAGAAAAAAGGAGAAAAAGATAAAGGATACTCTAGATAAGGAAGAAATGTCTCAAACTAGTGAAGAAGCATTGAATAAAAATCCAATTTTAACACAAGTATTGGGCGAACAAGAGCTATCTTCCAAAGAAGTTTTGTTCTACTTGAAGCAGTTTTCAGAAAGAAGAGCTCGTGTTGTAGAAAGGATTAAGGCTACTAACGGAATAGATGGCGAGAATATATATCATGAAGACTCTGAAAGTGAAGGTGGGAAGCGCAGAACATCTGAGATCGATGCTGAAGAAGAAGAAGAAGAGGAGGAGGAGGAGGCGGCGGAGGCGGAGGAGGAAGAAAGAGATGAGTTGAATGAAACTAAACATAAAAACAAAAAGACAAAGACAATAACAAAAGGAAAAGGAACTGGTCATTTCCAAGATGCCATTGATGGCTACTCCCTAGAAACAGATCCATACCGTCCTCGTAATTTGCATTTATTACCCACATCAGACGCATACCTTTCGAAGGTTTGTGACGATCCCGATAACTTGGATGATGTTGATGATGAAGAACTTAACGCCCACTTATTAAACGAAGAAGCCTCCAAACTAAAGGAGAGAATATGGGTTGGCTTGAATGCAGAATTCTTACTAGAGCAAGAGAGTAAGCGATTAAAGCAAGAAGCTGATATTGCTACCGGTAACACCTCAGTAAAAAAGAAGCGTACGAGACGCAAGAATAGGAATGATGAACCTACTAAGACTGTGGATGCGGCCGCAGCTATCGGGTTGATGTCAGATTTACAAGACAAATCAGGGTTGCATGCAGCATTGAAAGCAGCTGAAGAAAACGGTGATTTTACAACTGCTGACAGTGTGAAGAACATGCTACAAAAGGCGAGCTTCTCTAAAAAAATTAATTATGACGCTATCGACGGTTTGTTTAGGTGACCAATAGTTTAAAAAAACAAAAGCAAAAGTAAAGTCAAAAGCAAAGCTAAACGATTAGCGCATCTCCATATTCATAGTTTATCTGTCGGAAATATGTCGAGTAGAGACACAGGAATTTTAGAAGGCTCGGTTGGTTCTTCAATATGTGTAACTACTTAATTTTAAAGAATTCGATATACTATTATCATTATTTATCTCATTGTAGTCGGGTAAGGCAGAATATGTTTTCGCTTTTTTTTCCTTTCTTTTTTTTTTGGTCGGCTAAGTGAAAAATTTTAAAGTCATCTCATCGCAAAATATACATTGTATATGGAGTAGATAGGAGGTTTTATGATAGGAAATACGTTATCTAATTCGTTAACTAGTTAGTGTTAATCTGTGTATTAGGAAAGCTACCGATAAAGACAACCAAAAGACATCAAAGATGGGTAGAAGAAGCAGAGCTGCTATGCTCCCAACAAATATTATTCTTTTGCAGAATTTGGTAAAACGTGATCCAGAGTCCTATCAAGAAGAGTTTCTTCAACAGTATGCACACTATGAATCCTTGAGGGACATATTTATGCTAAATGGTCTTACTGGTGGTGATTCAGCCGCCGCCACTAACGGGCTGGTTGTAGGAAATGGTTCATCTACGATGGCAGGGAGTAATGGTACCACTATCAGCACTTCAACTTCTCAACTTATTGAATTGGTTGGTTTCGTATCCCAAGTCTGTTCATGTTTTCCACGTGAGACTGCAAACTTTCCCTCCGAATTAAAGCAGCTTTTATTGGAACATCATAAGTCATTGCCATTTGAATTGAAGGAAAAAATCTTAAGTTGCTTAACAATGTTGAGAAATAAAAACGTCATTACCGCTGAGGAATTGATTCAAAGTTTATTTCCATTACTGGTGGCCTACTCTTCCCATGGTAATTCCCTTGGTGCCAATTCACATGCTAAAGAGTTGAGAAAGATCATCTATACGAATTTAATCTCCTTATTGAGAAGTTGTAACACTAATGGTAAGAACCAAAAATTAAACAAATCCACGCAGGCAGTTTGCTTTAATCTGTTAGATAAACCAGATTCTCAAGGTGTTTGGGCCACAAAATTAACCAGAGAGCTTTGGAGACGTGGTATCTGGGATGATTCAAGAACTGTAGAAATTATGACCCAAGCCGCATTACACCAAGATGTTAAGATTGCCATGTCGGGTGTAATGTTTTTCTTAGATGCTGATAGAGAGCGTGAAGAAAATTTTGAAGAAAAATCGGATGATGAAGATGGATTCGATTTAGATGCGTTAAAGCATAAGATGCAAGTCAACAAAAATCAGGTAGACGTGGTAAAAAGCTAGAAAATGCCATAAAAACTGTTAAGAAAAAGCAGAAGAATGGTCCAGGTACTCCACAAGGTTACTTGAATTTCAGTGCCATCCATCTTCTAAGAGATCCACAAGGGTTTGCTGAAAAATTATTTAAGGAACATCTTTCAGGTAAGACAAAAAACAAATTCGACCTCGAACAGAAAATATCCTTGATGCATTTGCTATCAAGACTGATTGGTACACATAAGTTGATTGTTTTGGGCATTTACACATTCTTCTTAAAATATCTAACTCCAAAGCAAAGAGATGTTACTAGAATTATGTCAGCGTGTGCTCAAGCTTGTCATGATCTTATTCCACCTGAAGTTATTACTGTCATGGTTAGAAAGATTGCCGATGAGTTCGTATCAGATGGTGTCGCCAATGAAGTTGCTGCGGCCGGTCTTAATACCATTAGAGAAATATGTTCTCGTGCCCCATTATCCATTGATGAAATCTTGTTGCAAGATTTGGTAGAGTATAAGGGATCTAAAGCTAAAGGTGTTAACATGGCTGCCAAGTCGTTGATAGCGCTATATAGAGAGGTTGCACCGGAAATGTTGAAGAAGAAAGATCGTGGTAAGAATGCCGCCATGGAAGTTCAAGGAGCCAGGAGAGAAGGCAAAGATTCAAGAAGACCACAATTTGGTGTTGAAAACAACGTTCAAGGGATTGATGGTATTGAACTATTAGCCAAATGGAAGAAAGAGAATGGTGACGAAGATGAGGACGAGGATGCAGAGGCCAACTGGGAAATAGATGCTGGCGGTCGAGACGGAGATGTCGATGGTGAATGGGTCACCATGGACAGTGACAAGGAATACGAAGTCAATATGGAAGACAGTGACGAAGAAAAGGATAATGTTGAGGAAAAAGAAGTAGATTCCGACCTGGAATTAAGCGACGATGATGAAGCTAAAGAAGAAAAGAAGAACCAAGAAATAAAGGACATGGATCCCGAAGCTGCTTTCCGTGAAATTGCTTCCACCCGTATTTTGACACCTGCCGATTTCGCCAAATTACAAGAATTGCGTAATGAAGATAGTGTTGCTAAAATCATGGGTATTCACAAGCAGGACAGACGTGAAGAGCTAGTCGATTCAAACACACTAACCGGTCCTATCAGATATAAACAGTCACGTGAAGAAAGACTACAAAAAGTGCTGGAAGGTCGTGAAGGAAGAGATAAGTTCGGTAGTAGACGTGGTAAGCGTGACAATGTTCGTTCTACTACCAACAGAGAAAAGGAAAGAAGAAAGAATTATGTCATGTCCATTCACAAGAGATCAGTCAGAACTAAGCAAAAAATGTCATTACGTGACAAACAAGTAGTGTTACGTGCACATATCTCGAAACAAAAAAAGAAGGGGTACTAGATAACTTCTCATCAGAGCCATATTCATACACATACACATATATAGATATATCCACTCTTTTACATTGTACAAGAACCCGGTTATCGTGGGTGGAATATCGAATAGATACTAAACATATTGTACTTTTTTTTCTTTCAAAATGCACCAAATATGTTAACTGCAATGGCATCGGGAATTTTCGGATTTCCCCGCAGCGCCGGAGCGAGCGCTCTAAAAGTTGGTTTGTTTTAGTTGCCGTGTAGCCAACGTCTTTGAGGTTTTATATAAGATCGGTGTTTTCCTTATCGATATTTCGAAGTTCTTTCTTGAAGTGGAAACAGAGTAAGCGAAAGACAGAAAATTCGAATAATTCTTGTTCGGTTTTCAAACGTCGAGAAGCAATTGGTTTGAAAGGATAGAGTTGGAAGGTATAAGAACAAAACAGGATGCTTTCAAGAAAATCGTTATCCCTACTGTCGAAGTGTGGGCAGTTGAGCAAGCTAAGTGCGCAAACTGCGTGCCAAGCAAAGAGGCACTTGTCTATTCACGAGTATAGGTCTGCTGAGCTGTTGAGAGAATATGGAATCGGCACTCCAGATGGGTTTCCTGCATTCACCCCCGAAGAGGCTTTTGAAGCAGCTAAGAAATTGAACACTAAGGAATTGGTCATCAAGGCACAGGCATTGACCGGAGGTAGAGGTAAGGGTCACTTCGACACCGGTTACAAGAGTGGTGTTCATATGATCGAAGGTCCTCAACAAGCAGAAGAGGTTGCAAAGGAGATGCTGAACCACAACTTGATTACCAAACAAACGGGGAAAGCCGGGAAACCTGTATCTGCGGTTTATATAGTAAAAAAAGTAGACACTAAGCATGAAGCCTATTTGTCTATTTTGATGGATAGACAAACTAGAAAGCCTATGATCATTGCATCCAGTGAAGGTGGTATGAATATTGAAGAAGTGGCCGAGAAAAATCCAGATGCCATTAAGAAGTTTTCCATTGAAACCTCAGAGGGGTTGAGTCCAAAAATGGCCAAGGATGTGGCCAAGAGCCTTGGTTTCACTTCCGATGCACAAGATGAAGCAGCAAAGACCGTATCTAATTTGTACAAGATATTCATGGAAAGAGATGCCACTCAAGTGGAGATCAATCCTTTGAGTGAGATTGAGCATGACCCAAACCACAAGGTCATGTGCACAGACGCCAAATTCGGCTTCGATGATAACGCCTCGTTCAGACAAGAGAAAATATACTCTTGGAGAGACCTATCACAGGAAGATCCTGATGAAGTCAAGGCAAAGAAGTATGATTTGAATTTCGTCAAATTGAAGGGTAACATCGGATGTCTAGTCAACGGTGCCGGTTTGGCCATGGCAACTATGGATGTCATCAAGTTGAATGGAGGAGATCCAGCCAACTTTTTGGATTGCGGTGGTGGCGCCACGCCCGAGACCATCAAGCAAGGTTTCGAGCTGATCTTGTCCAACAAGAACGTGGATGCGATCTTCGTCAATATCTTTGGTGGTATTGTTAGATGTGACTACGTTGCCTTGGGACTTGTGGAAGCTGCCAAGGAACTGGAGGTTAGAGTTCCCATTGTTGCCCGTTTACAAGGTACTAAAGTAGAGGAAGGTTGCGAGATCATCAAGAAGTCAGGTGTGAAGATTTACTCGTTTGATGAACTAGACCCTGCCGCTAAAAAGGTTGTCGAATTGACAAAGAGCTAAATTTGTCGTCCGTCAAGTGACAAAAGATAATTAGCCGGTAAAAAAAATTAGTCTATTTTAACTATCGATAAGGCTTTCTCTCCTATATATATGCCTATATATATTCTTTAAAAAAAGATTTCTTATTATTGACTTTTCTGTTTTTACTTTTACTTTAATGTAATTTATAATTTAATTTTTACATTTAGATGTAAAATATGTGAGTTAAACTATGGAAAGGAATATATAATGGGTCATAAATTTCATCGAAAAAAGAATATGCGAGTTCGAGGAGATGATTTCTTTTATTTAAATCAATGTGTTATAGACGGATTAGCGCTAATAACACCGTTATTCATTGGGCCAGAGGCGGACTTTGCCGCGACAGCCGCAGGCGTCTCCCCCTTTATTATATAGTGAAGGGCTTGTTTGTACGAGTCCCCATTCCGTATCCTAAAGTTGGCAATCCTTGTTAGATGGTACCCGGCAGTGCAACCCAGGAAGAAGTTCACGGAGGCGAGCAGGTAGTTCTTGGGCTTGATGACAAACGACCAACGCGTCCAAATCAGCGCTGTGGCCAATAAGGACAGGTTCTGTACCCCCGATACCTTCTCCACGGGTCTCTTTATATCGTTTAGCCCTGCAAAGACCAACCCCCATTTCAAGGTGGGCGCCCAAAAGTGGACAGTCCTGGGCCCCGTCTCACTGTTCATAAATCTTCTAAAGGCAGAAGTAAAAGCTGATGCTGACATTATTAGGTGTGTGTTAAAAAGCGTGTGTGTTTAACTGTTTTTCAAAAGTAGCAGTAGTAGTAGTATTAGTAGTAGTAGTTTCAGAGACTGGTAGTATTCTCTTTTTTATATTAAAAAAACTCTGTTGTTGTGATGTGTTCGATGAAAGTTTCTCCAATATTTAAAAACAATATGACTTATCGTTTGAAGAGAAGCAAACCTTGCAGCCGCGTATATATATGACTTGCTGACGCTAGTTTTGCGCTTATACGTGCTCTCCTTAGCCGTTCGCCTTGAATGACCCAACCAAGGAGCGGCTCAGCCCGGCCCGTCCACGGAATGACGCAAAGCCGCAATTTCCGATTGGCGGGATAAATAAAAGCGGGGGGGCTTCCAAGTGAGGGGTTTCAGCGGGGTAATTGTCCCAAAAAAGAAAAAAAAGGGACTGAGGTTTACCCGGATGACGAGAAAGAGGGTAACCAGGTATTTTTTTTTCAGTTTTTTGCAATTTTTCAGTTTTTTTCCCAGAATGGCTTTGTTTTGGTTTTGCTTTGACAGAGGGGAAGATTAGGTTTCTAGCTGCGTGGGAAAAGTTTCTTGTTCATACTCGAGGTAGAAGTTCGCTCCTCAGTCTTGCTTCGAGCGGTTTAACTTGGAAGGGATTCAGGTAAAGAAAATCAGATTCTGTAACAACAGTACCATTTGTTGCCCTTTTATTAAAAGCCAGAGCAGCAATATAACATAAGAAAGCTAAAAGACGTGACCCTTTCCGCTACCCCTATAATACATACATATAACGTGTTTGCTGAATCATGTCTTCATCGTATACCAAGCTGGTGAAGGGGGCGACTAAGATAAAGATGGCCCCCCAAAGCAAAAGTACGTGGACCCCATTCTCATGGGCACTTCGAATCCCCGTGAGTTCCAAGAGATCACGGACGCCTTGGACGTGAGGTTGTCTGATACGGCGTGGACCATTGTGTATAAGGCGCTGGTTGTGCTGCACCTAATGATCCAGCAAGGCGAAAAAGACGTCACGCTAAGGCACTATTCTCATAATCTGAACGTGTTCCAGTTGAGGAAAATCTCGCATACTTCCAAATGGTCTTCCAACGATATGAAGGCGCTGCAGAAGTACGATGAGTACTTGAAGGTCCGTTGTGAGGAGTATGGAAGACTACATATGGACCACGTACGAGACAATTATTCCTCGTTGAAATTGGGCAGTAGAGATCAACTGAGCATGGATGAAGAGTTGGACCATGTCGAGTCGTTAGAAATTCAAATAAATGCTTTGATAAGAAACCGATACTCTACTCCGGATCTGGAAAACCATTTGTTATTGTATGCATTCCAATTGCTAGTACAAGATCTATTAGCCTTATACAATGCCCTTAACGAAGGTGTTATTACGCTGTTGGAGTCATTCTTTGAACTATCCATCGAGCACGCTAAGAGAACGCTTGATCTTTATAAGGATTTTGTGGACATGACAGAGTATGTGGTGAGATATCTGAAGATAGGGAAAGCCGTCGGTTTGAAAATCCCAGTGATTAAGCATATCACCACGAAATTAATCAAATCTCTGGAAGACCACTTAAGGGAGGAAACGAAAAGACAAAGAGGCGAGCCTCTTCAACAACAACAACAAGACAAGAAGCCATCTGCTATCGTTAGCAGTAGCAGTACCGCCAATTACGATACTAACAACAGTAATAGATCCCTAGCGCAGCAGAAACTGGAACAGATAAGAGAACAAAAGAAGCTCTTGGAGCAACAACTACAACAGCAGCAACTGCTCATTTCTCCCACCGTTCCACAGGATGCATACAACCCGTTCGGCTCGCAACAACAAGATGTAAATAACGATACTTTTTCTTTCGAGCCAGCACAACCTCAACTGACCGCCCAAATCCCACAACAAACCGGTAACCCATTCTTGATACAACAACAACAACAACAACAACAACAACAACAACAACTACAACAACAACAACAACTACAACAGCAACAGCAACAACAACAGCAACAACAACAACTACAACAGCAACAACAACTACAACAGCAACAGCAACAGCAGCCAGTCCAATTGGCTGCCGCATCCACGATGCTGCAACAAGCGCAGGTACCAGTAACACCGAATTTGAATGGCCAGCAAACTGGGATGTACGCCTCCAATCTTCAGTACACTCCAAATTTCACTGGGTCAGGGTTTGGTGGCTATACAACTACCGATAGCAACCAAATGGCAAGTACTATGGACCCAACGAAAACAGGCTCTAATAATCCGTTTTCATTGGAAAATATTGGCAGAGAAAAACAACAACAGCCTCATGAATCCCCGAACCCATTTACGCTACAGCAAGCAAAGACTACCCCGATTCTTGCTCAACATCAAACTGGTAACCCATTTCAAGTACAAAACATGATGGCAGCACCAATGGGGACATATATGACTGGTTCACCGGCTGGGCAAGTACAGTATGCCTCCACTGGTATACAGCAACAACAAGCTATGCAAGAGCAACAAACTGGGTACGTCATGATCCCCACCGCGTTTGTTCCCATTCAACAACAACAACAACAACAACAACATCAACAACAACAGCAACAAGAAAATTCGAATTTAATAGATATATAATGAATGATAGATACTGGAGTTTTGTTCTTAACGGGCCCTCCTTGCATATTATACACTCTCATTTTTTACGTATATCTTTTTATATTAGGGAATCAACATCCGTACATGTAAGCTTTACTAAACTATACTTACGCCGCTAATCTGGTCTTTTCTATGGCTTTGCTTGCCAAGGTATTCTCATCAACTGTGGTTATATACTGTTACCCGAAAATATATAAACATCTCCGTTGAACGCGACGAACACACATATCGGGATTCCTCAATCCAGACACCGCAGAGCTCCCTCCAGCTTCCACTATTTTAGAATCTTAGCTTCATATTTTCTTCACTTTATTTTCACAACCGTGCTCCTGGATAGCGGTTAGTAAAAAAATTAATAGCTCATCAAGAAGTCTTGTACGTAAGCAAGAGTAGTAGTGTTATACAATGCGCTATTGAGTATCAAGCTTGCCGGTAATTATCAAACGCATAGGTTGCTTAACGTAATTCTTAATCAATGGGGTCATTGCCATCTTCCTAATATGCTGGCTATATCTCTTTGGATCCTGTAAAAAACGCAATCACGTTTTCACGGTTTGTTTTTTTTTTCTTGCGGAATTGCGGAATTTCCCAATTGGCAGCGTTATCCGATTTGACATCGACTTGCATCAACTTTCAAAAATATAAGGATGAGAAAGTTGAAATCGGGTTTTTCCATTGTCGTCATCAACATGCTTTTTTAAATAAATAAATACCATTTTTTTTTTTTCATTCTTTTGTTTTTATTTTGCTCTATTTTCATCTTAACTATTAAATTCTTCTGCTCTTCATAAAGGAGTTTTTTTAATTATTTTCTTGTTTAATCATCTTTTTTTTATTTTTATTTGTTTGACTTTGATTCTTAATTTCTTTTTAAAAACTAAAGTATCTAAAGGATATTATTGCTTTCTACCAACAAAAGCCTGTTAATTCTATTTGGATTGTCGTCTACTCAAGTTTCGCCTAGTACATAAACGATAAACGAATTTGAAGAAAGAACAACGATATAGGGAGGAAAATTTTTTCTATTTTTTATTTCGACATAGTCAAAACAAATATTAGACAAATTACCCCATTTTAGCACTATCTGGGAAGATTTTATTTAAAATTATCTGAAACGAAACAATTAACAAAGATGCAATCTCAAGATTCTTGTTACGGTGTTGCATTCAGATCTATCATCACCAATGATGAAGCTCTTTTCAAGAAAACCATTCACTTCTACCACACTTTAGGCTTTGCCACTGTCAAAGATTTTAATAAATTCAAACATGGTGAAAACAGCCTCTTATCTTCAGGAACTTCTCAAGATTCCTTAAGAGAAGTTTGGTTAGAATCTTTCAAGCTAAGTGAAGTGGATGCTTCTGGTTTCCGTATACCACAACAAGAAGCCTCTAACAAGGCTCAAAGTCAAGGTGCTTTGTTGAAGATACGTTTAGTGATGGCTGCCCCAATTGATGAAACTTTCGACACCAATGAAACTGCCACAATCACTTATTTCTCTACTGACTTGAACAAAATTGTCGAACAATTCCCAAAACAAGCCGAAAAATTGTCTGACACTTTAGTATTCTTGAAAGACCCAATGGGTAACAATATTACTTTCTCAGGCTTGGCTAACGCTACTGATTCCGCTCCAACTTCTAAGGACGCTTTCTTGGAAGCCACTTCTGAAGATGAAATCCTTTCTAAAGCCTCTTCTGATGCTTCCGATCTTTTGAGACAAACATTGGGCTCTTCCCAAAAGAAGAAGAAGATCGCTGTCATGACTTCTGGTGGTGATTCTCCAGGTATGAACGCTGCCGTTCGTGCCGTTGTTCGTACAGGTATTCATTTCGGTTGTGATGTCTTCGCTGTTTATGAAGGTTACGAAGGTCTACTAAGAGGTGGTAAATACTTGAAGAAAATGGCCTGGGAGGACGTTAGAGGTTGGTTAAGTGAAGGTGGTACTTTGATTGGTACTGCTCGTTCCATGGAATTCAAAAAACGTGAAGGTCGTAGACAAGCAGCAGGAAATTTGATCTCCCAAGGTATCGATGCTTTGATTGTCTGCGGTGGTGATGGTTCTTTGACCGGTGCCGATCTATTTAGACACGAATGGCCATCTTTAGTCGAAGAATTGGTTGCCGAAGGTAGATTCACTAAAGAAGAAGTTGCTCCATACAAGAACTTATCCATTGTTGGTCTTGTTGGTTCTATTGATAACGATATGTCTGGTACTGACTCTACCATTGGTGCTTATTCCGCTTTGGAAAGAATCTGTGAAATGGTCGACTACATTGATGCTACCGCTAAATCTCACTCTCGTGCTTTCGTTGTCGAAGTTATGGGTAGACATTGTGGTTGGTTGGCCTTAATGGCTGGTATTGCCACTGGTGCCGATTATATTTTCATTCCTGAAAGAGCTGTTCCTCACGGTAAATGGCAAGAAGAATTACAAGAAGTTTGCCAAAGACATAGAAGCAAGGGTAGAAGAAACAACACGATCATTGTCGCCGAAGGTGCCTTGGATGATCAATTGAACCCTGTTACTGCCAACGATGTTAAAGATGCCTTAGTTGATTTAGGATTAGACACTAAAGTTACCATTCTAGGTCATGTCCAAAGAGGTGGTACTGCTGTTGCTCATGACAGATGGTTGGCTACTTTGCAAGGTGTTGACGCTGTTAAGGCTGTCTTAGATTTCACTCCGGAAACTCCTTCTCCATTGATCGGTATTTTGGAAAACAAGATTATCAGAATGCCATTGGTTGAATCTGTTAAATTAACTAAATCTGTCGCCACTGCTATTGAAAGCAAAGATTTTGATAAAGCAATTTCTTTAAGAGATACAGAATTTATCGAACTATACGAAAACTTCTTGTCTACCACCGTCAAGGATGATGGTTCTGAATTGTTACCTGTCTCTGACAGACTAAATATTGGTGTTGTCCACGTTGGTGCTCCATCTGCCGCATTGAATGCTGCCACTCGTGCTGCCACTCTATACTGTTTGTCTCACGGCCACAAACCATACGCTATCATGAACGGTTTCAGTGGGTTGATTCAAACTGGTGAAGTCAAGGAATTATCATGGATTGATGTCGAAAACTGGCACAACTTGGGTGGTTCCGAGATCGGTACCAACAGATCTGTTGCCTCAGAAGATTTAGGTACCATTGCTTACTACTTCCAAAAGAACAAGTTAGATGGTTTAATCATCCTTGGTGGTTTCGAAGGTTTCAGATCTTTGAAGCAATTACGTGATGGTAGAGTTCAACACCCAATCTTCAATATCCCAATGTGCTTGATCCCAGCCACTGTTTCCAATAATGTTCCAGGTACTGAATACTCACTAGGTGTTGATACCTGCTTGAACGCATTGGTTAACTACACCGATGACATTAAGCAAAGTGCTTCTGCTACAAGAAGAAGAGTTTTTGTTTGCGAAGTTCAAGGTGGTCATTCAGGTTACATTGCTTCTTTCACTGGTTTGATTACCGGTGCTGTTTCCGTGTACACTCCAGAAAAGAAGATCGACTTAGCTTCCATTAGAGAAGACATAACTTTACTACAAGAAAACTTCCGTCACGATAAAGGTGAAAACAGAAACGGTAAGCTATTGGTCAGAAATGAGCAAGCGTCTAGCGTATATAGTACAGATTTACTTGCTGACATCATTTCTGAATCAAGCAAGGGTAAGTTTGGTGTCAGAACTGCCATTCCAGGTCATGTTCAACAAGGTGGTGTTCCATCATCCAAGGATCGTGTCACTGCTTCTAGATTCGCTGTTAAATGTATTAAATTCATTGAACAGTGGAACAAGAAGAACGAAGCTTCTCCAAACACTGATGCTAAGGTTCTAAGATTCAAATTTGATACCCATGGTGAAAAGGTGCCAACAGTTGAACACGAAGATGACTCTGCTGCTGTTATCTGCGTTAATGGTTCTCACGTCTCCTTCAAGCCAATTGCTAACCTATGGGAAAACGAAACAAATGTTGAACTAAGAAAGGGTCATGAGGTTCATTGGGCTGAGTTCAATAAGATTGGTGACATATTATCTGGTAGATTAATGTTGAGAGCTGAAGTGGCCGCTTTAACCGCTGAAAACAAATGAATGATTGCAATGAAAAGTTTAAGTTAAGCAAAAAGAGGTAAAAATGGCATGCACTTTATTTTTTATACAATTGTTTTTTTTGTGAAAAGACTTATTTATGTATCTGTTGTTTTTTTCTTTTTTATCCTCTATTTTTGTCTATTTGTCTTTATTTTACTATTTTTGTTATTATTTTTTTTATATAATTTTTGTACGATATGATACACATAACAATGAGCAATGAATATATTTCTAATATTAGTCTACAAGAAATGTTTTTAACTATGTTATCAACTCCATTTTGTATACGCAACGCAACTCATTGATCAGTCAGTTTATGCTAACAGCATTATGCACGTATCATGGCGCACCGGGCGGCTTTTAATTGGCAATGGTTGGCGAGATTGGTATTTACGCTACTCTTGCATCACATACTGCCCGGCTTCCATGGTATAAGAGTCAGGCGAGGGCCTTTGTTTTTAGTCATATGACTGCCCACAGTTTTGCTATTGGCTCGCGTACATTACTTAGATTAGGTGTTGACCTCTTCCGTTTCTTTTTTTCAGTTTCCACAGGAAAAATGGAAACTAATACCGATTATCGGAGATGGAATGACTAAATATTTCTAAAGATCTTGGCCAAGGTTTGAACTCTTGAAAGCAAGTCATTATATATTGGAGTTGTGTGAGAGTCGCAAGGTTAAAGTAGAGGACTTCTTCTGGTTTGAAAAGCAAGTACTAAAACATCAGAAAAGGGACCACACTACATATCATGTCTAATGTTTGCCATACAAATCCAATAGACCAAGTTATACAAAAAGGTCACCGCATACAGAACGGTTCCTTGATACCGTCAAAACCTACCAGGTTCATCCACAGAGAATCAAGAGCACACCATATCGATAAAGGTCCACAAGTGGAAACGTCCTTTTGCATCATGCCAGCGATATGAAGAGTGTTGAGGATGTGGCATTTCAAAACCGCCCTTCTCTAATGGCTTTTAAAAACCATGAAGAAGAGTCCAGTAGCTGGGTTCCACAGTTTTCGTCAATGGAAATCAATGATCCGTTAGAGTTCAGTTCAGAATATAAAAAGTTGTATTCAGGCTACGAATCACAGCAGCGCCAGAATGTAAGTAGACAACAGTTTCCCATCACGAGTTCTATGGTGCGGAAGACGGCAAGTAATCTTCCCTCACGAAACATGTTTCGACAACACCGCCAAGAAAATCGCAACAGCTCAACGGATGCCTTCAAATTCGACGCGGAATTTCAAAATTTAGAGAACGAGATTCAGGAAGTGCGGTACGAGCCAATATTACAAGAAGATGAAAGCTGGCTAGACCAAGACCAACTGGAATTACAGAGGATCGCTACAGATATAGTCAAGTGCTGCACCCCACCACTTTCCTCTGCATCCTCCACCTCCACTGTTTCCTCTATCGACTCAAAGCTATCCGAATCGAAGTTCATACAACTGATGAGAGGAATCAGCAGTGGTGACGTGACTTTGAAAAAGGAAGCAAATGGGGATTCCACAAGCGAGCTATTCTCACCCAGCAACGGGGAACTGGTGGGAAATGGGCACATTCCCGTTGAGAACCAAAGTCATCAAGGCGCATACAATTGATATTGACGGTTTTCTTAAATATATCTCTTATTACTGTTACATATAATATGTAAATGTATACATATAGCCAAGACTATCATCATGTGCGCACATGCGCGCATACGCGTTCTGTGCTCTAACTAATGTTGTAACGCCAACGCCAATCATGCAGATGCAAGCCCTACCTGCTGTCAAAATCATCTTTGCTTCTCGTTTAGAAAATATTACACCCTTTTACATGATCATGCTGATGTAAGCTGCACGAAATGACACGCTCTTGTGAATTTTTCTTCTTTGGGTGTATGTGAAAAAAAAAAGCTTCCAAAATCCGAATTAGCCTCGAAAGAAGGAGTTGGCGTTGGGAAGGGTCTTCGGAATACTGATTGGCTTTGAATTTTGATTTTGGTGTTGTATATTCTGTTTTTTTTTCAGTTTCAAAAACGTATACACGTGAATTTTAAACATGACCTAGACTGAAGAAAAGAAAGTTTGATTTGGATGAAGCGGCCCCCTTGAGCAACCATGGTACCTTTCAAGTTGACGAAGAAAGCATCCACAGATACAGATTGTTCAGCAATTTCAGCGCAGAGTTTGCCTAGAGCGATGCCCTTTATAGATAACCAAAATGGTACGCGAATAGTAACCCCCACAGCGCCTCCAAATCAACAAAGGAATATATCAGGGGCGTCTACCGCTTTACCTTCGCCAATGGAGCGCCAAGATGCAGGGAAATATGTTTGGAACAGGATCAAACTGAAAAACTCTCCGTTCCCCCGTTACCGTCATTCCGCCTCACCTATTGTTACAAATGATAATAGGATTTTTGTGACTGGTGGACTTCACGATCACTTGGTGTATGGTGACACTTGGCAGATAACTGGCAATTTGGATGGCACTAGCTTTGTTTCCAAGACGATTCAGATTGGTCAGAACACGCCCCCCTCCCAGAGTAGGACATGCTTCTACCATTTGTGGCAATGCCTATGTAGTCTTTGGAGGTGATACGCACAAGCTGAATATGAATAGATTGTTGGACGATGATCTCTATCTTTTCAATATCAATTCTTATAAGTGGACGATACCGCAACCTGTCGGCACTAGACCCTTGGGCAGGTATGGCCATAAAATTTCTATTATTGCTAACAATCCGATGCAAACCAAATTGTTTCTTTTTGGTGGACAGATAGATGAAACCTATTTTAATGATCTAGCCATGTTCGATTTGTCATCATTCCGTAGGCCAAATTCCCATTGGGTGTTTTTAAAACCTGTTAGTATAGTACCTCCTCCTCTAACAAACCATACAATGGTAACATTTGATAACAAATTATGGGTATTTGGTGGGAAAACTCCGAATACGCTAAGCAATGAAACATTTTGTTACGATCCAGTACAAAATGACTGGTCTAAAATTCAAACGACAGGTGAAAGACCTCCAGCAGTACAAGAGCATGCTAGTGTGGTATATAAACATTTAATGTGCATTTTCGGCGGGAAGGATATCCAAAACGCATATTCCAATGATGTTTATTTCTTAAACTTAATAACATTCAAGTGGTACAAACTCCCTCGTATCAAGGAGGGCTTACCCAAGGAACGATCTGGCCATTCTTTAACGTTGATAAAGAATGACAAGCTTGTTATCATGGGCGGTGACAAGTTCGATTACGCTAGTTCAGATATTCACGATCTTCATACTTCATCCACTGATCGAGGCGAAGGAACCTTATTATACACCCTTGACTTGTCGCATCTAGGTGAGATTTGTCCAGGTATAATGGGTGAATCACTATACAACGAAGGAGACATTTCAAACCTTTCTTATGGAAAATCTGCGAACTCAAATTCAATTGGAAATGAAAACCAAGAAATGATAAATATTCTAACACCGAGATTACCTAATCCCAAGACCTTCAGCCCAAAAGATGTCAACGGGGCGACCGGAAGTAACTTTAACACTGTAGATGTTCAAACGACTGAAAAGCGACGCGATAAAGAGGAAGAAAGTTTACAGTCTTGCGAAATTGACGAGACTACAAACCCCAAAATTTTCTTGCATGATGATAAATTTGCTTTCATTAACAAAAGGGTTGGGTATAATACCGAAAATACCAAAAATGAAGTCCCCGTTCTACAAGGGTTGGCAATAGATACAAAAGAATATAGCCCTCCTCTATTTGAAGAAACTCAAAACGACAAAGTAATTCTCAAGAGTGTATATGATGATTTAACTTTGCAAATTAAGTCAATACACCTTGAAACACAACAGAAAGAACTTGAAACTGCGAGACATATTTCCGAGTTAGAGAAAGAAGTTCAAAGATTAATGATAATAAAAGAGGCTTCAAAGGACTCTAATTTCCAGATGGCAAGATTCAAGAATTTAGAAATTCAAAAAACGTTTTTGGAATCTAGAATTCAAGATTTACAAGAGTTAGTAGAAAAAAACTTTCTCAAGCACAAGAAATTCATGATCAAATTGTAATTCGGAATACAAAACTAGAAGCATTCATCGACGAGAATGTTATTGAAAATGAGATTATCGACTGGGAGAGGAAGTGTGACGTTCTCAAAATTCAAAATGAAAAACTCAAACGAAATGCACAAAATGAGAATGCCGAACTTCTCACTCGCATGATAGGTTCGTCCAACCGTTTGAATCGGTTATTAGCGATGCGGCCCATCGAGGCCACAACACCTTCGAACGAGGGAGAAAAAGGAATTGAAGGGGTCGAACCGCTGAGAAAGATGGACAAGGTAATAGGTGAAATACACGAAACCGCTAAAGTAAAAAAGCAATTGAAGGATGAAAGGCAGAAGCTAACCGACGAAAAGACTGCTTTGCAAGCTGATCTTCTGGCCAAGAACGATAAACTGGAAGCGCTTAGAAAAATATTTGACGGAAGCTTAAAATCAATGTTGTTGACCCAGAAGGCTATTGACTTGTCACGATCAGAGCTTGAAAAATACAATCAATGCACGGATGATTTGCAGCAACAAATCGAAAAATTGAAAAACGAACAAACCGAAGAACAGGGACAACATCGTACTGTCGTCCATAGCAATTCAGAAACAATCCACAGAATGAAACTCAACAACCTCAAGACGGAGCTATATATCTCGAAGGAAGATAGAGACACTCTCAAAGAAGAAGTACTAGCTTTGAAGAAAAGACTTTACACTCTTGAAACACAACAATCTCAGTAGGGTGTTCTACACTTGCAAAAGCATAAATAAAAATATAAAGAAACACATTTATATCTATAGGGACACTGTTTTAAACATTAAACATCGATGAGTTGGGCTTCAGTGAGTTATTAAAGGCTGGTTATATATGGAATGTAATTTCATAGCCGCGCTTATTATTGTCCGCCGGGTAAAAACTGGTTTTCTAGGGGGATTTTTAGGCTGAGCTTACCTACAAAGCCAAAAGGACCCTTAACGAAAACGAAATTATTCAAAAGAAGGAATAGAAGTCATATAAAAAATAAAAAAAAAAAAGGTTGTCGGGCTGAGCACATACAGTAGACGCTCTAACTTCAGGAACAAGATTTTTAAAGCATAATAAAGAGTAAGACACAATGGCAACTGCAAAGGGATTTACTAAGCACATCTCATTTGATGATCTAGCACCTTCTCTAATTGATGATCAAGCGACTATTATTAAAAATGACAGTCACCATATTGGCTTGAACAACCATTTCTTGCATATACCTCCTCAGTTCAATCCGATCTATAAAAATAGTTTGAATGGCAGTCAAGGTTCTGATGAACTTGCTGTTGATGACAATCTGGATTCGCCTGAAGAGGAAGGACTTTCTCGACAATCCCGAGTGGAAAGTCCGACACCTGGCGTCCCTCAATTGTATACCCAGATGTTTTCCCCTGCAGCACATGATCCTTCCAAAAGCTATCTAAGGTCGCCCAGTAATGGAAGAAGTAGAAGTGAGTCTCCAATGTTCCGGTCGAAAAGAGGAACTTCAGTAAGATTGCCTCCTCCCCCAAAAGTATCTGTGTTAAGAAAAACTCAAAAAGCCGCTGATGAACAAGGGCCTATTGAAGATATTGACATCGGAGACATAGATTTCGATCTGGAAAGAAGGATGAACAGAATGACAGAAAAAAATACACAAAAAAATTCAGGATCAAGGAGAGGCTATACTCAAGCTGCGTTTGCCAACCTTAACGAAGTAGAAGATAGAATAGAAACAAAGTCCATGGTGGATTTATCTGAACATGCAGATAATTCTAAGAAAAGATCCAAATCGTTTGCTGGAATGACAGACGAAGAATTAACCAAGTTGGAAGAATTTTATATAAGTAAAGGAAGGTCAAACAAAACTAAAATAGATCAGTTTGATTTTGGTGAACAACTCCCGGTCTATTTGGACACAAGCGCATCAAAACAAGATTCTAATTCAGACGATATAACGGATCCTTTGGCAGCAATTTACCCATCAAGGCCTACAATTGTTCATAATGCAATCTCAATGACCATTGATCACCCAGATTATGAAAATTATGTATCCAAGAGAAAACACAAACTGAACTGTAAAGAGAAAGAAGATGATATGGATTTAAGAGTTGTTTCATGCTATATATCAGGCAGGAGGTATACATGGTCGTCAGTAGATTGGTATGTTGAGAACCTGGCAAGAGATGGTGATCATTTAGTCATTTTTACAACAATCCCGGAGTTCGAGGCCAAAATTGATAGTTTGGCATATAAGGAAAAAAGAAAGCACCGCTTAGAAAGAATGGCCAGCGATACTAGTGAAAACATCACTACGGCATCACATAGTCTTGCGAGTGTTGATTCATCGGTTCCGCTATCTACCGGAATAAGAATCGAAGCTATTCACGATGAGGCAAAGAAGACCTGTAGGAACATTTTGAATTATTATTCCAAGAGATTGGCAACCAAAATTGTTAGAATTAGTATTGAGATGGTGAAAGAGGACTCAACAAGATCGGCCATAATTCTTGCGACTTCCTTACATAGACCGAATTTACAGGTAATTAGCACCGTTAGTGCGAATATTCAAATCAAATTCAGAAACGGGAAAGTTAAATTGCCATTCTTTTTAATGAGACATTTTGCGATGCCGGTGTTTGTTGTCCCATTCGAATTCATCAAACCGGAACTTTTGATCAAGCCCCAAGCAGGAGAAAACGACAACGGAAAGAAGGAAGAAGAAGTTGATGATTTAAAAACGAAAGTAAAAAAAGAGGAAAGATTGCAGTGGCTTAGCGGGTTGATCAAAAGAACTTTAGACAATCCGTTTGCCAACACTAACAAAGCGGTGGACTCAGATGATGAAGATAATGACAGTGACGAGTCAGTTGCCTCCATAAATGAATATTTCCCAATTGCACCAGAAAAAAAGGAAGAAATGGAGTTTTTCGATAGGATGGGATATGTAAGGCCAAAGCCTTCCAGGCAAGTACTATTGGATGATAACACTCTCATGAAATACGATAGTTCAGGCAGGAAATTGACACCCGTTGAGTCAAGAAGTTCAAAGCGTAGTTCCAAGCGTAGCTCAAGGATACAATTTAATAACAACGGTATTTATAAAGTAAAATCCATGGTTGATGACGTTTATGATCATAATGCAGCCTCTACACCCCACACCAAAAGTGCGTTAAAATGGGATAGTGAAGACCCAAAACCAAGATTTACCTCACATCCAATGAGGAAAACAAAATCAGCGGGCTTATCACCAAGAACGTCATCCACATCATCCTCTTCAGGGCAGCGGAAGGTACACCACCACCACCACCATCACGTTTCAAGGACAAAAACCGCAGAGAGCAGCAAATCTGCTGGGAATAGCAAAAAGGAAGTTTTTCGTCTTCAACAACCGAACATCAATCCAAAAAGTCTGAAAAGAAGAAAACCAGTAAAATTGGCTCGATCTTCAAAAAAGTCTTCGGTTGAACTGATTGATGTAAAAGAAACAGAAAAAACAACCAAATAAGCACACAAATAGTTAGGACAGCCCCGCGACAAGGGGGGAGGGGCTTTAGGGCATTATTCTATACATATATTTTGATAAAGACATAATATTTCTTTCTTTCACTATTATTAGTATATACTGTGTAGGATGCATCAGCCGCGCAAAAGGGGGAGACTATTAAGGTACCCTTTAAAAGGGATAAGTTAGCTTATATCACTTCAACCAATCTACAATAGTCTGCGACGAGTCAGGGATAGACAAACTAATGGGGTATTGGGGTATTGGAATCGGGGGCTTTTTCTTCATATAAATTGGAAGGCTGGATCTCTGTCCTCGGCGCCCTGGTAGTGAACAGCTCGGTTATGTAGATCTGCTTCTAAGATAACGAAGACAATAGAGAAGATAAAAATCAATTTATATCAAATACATTTTCGAAATGAAGTTAGATTCAGGCATATATTCAGAAGCACAACGAGTGGTAAGAACTCCGAAGTTCAGGTACATAATGCTAGGGCTTGTCGGTGCTGCAGTGGTACCGACTGCGTACATGAGGAGGAGTTATTCTGTGCCCGCACATAGCTTAGACAGGATAAACGGCATGGACACAACTAAGATGTCTGTAACCGGTGTAGACCAGAGGACTGCTATGACGAAAGGCAAGAGTTTGCAAGAAATGATGAATGATGATGAGGTCACCTACTTGATGTTTTCGTCCATCATGTGAAGGTGCGTTTTTTTCCTTTGGGGTTTAATATTTGTTTAGGCTTTGATTGCATGTTAGCCACTGCTATGGTTAATGGAGGCTTGATAACTCTCTAAACCTCCTTCCTCTATTATAAGGTTATCCATCAACACATATATAAGCATTTTTATATACATTAGCTTAGCCGATATTTATATATGACACATGTGTGGACTTTGATGTGATTTTCTGCATCTACAACTCATGCATACTGGAAAGATTGGCCAAGAAACCATTAACGTTTAAAGATTGTTAGATGAATAGTGCTTTGCCGGTGAGTGTTCACGCTATTACTTAATCATTCCTGTTCCGGGTAATAATGTTTATTTCAAATTAAAGGCGAATAAGATTGCCCCGAATTATCAAGCAGTGAATGGCAGTTACCTTAACGCCTGAGTGAAGGTTTAAGGAAAAGGGCAAAAAAGCAAGTGTATTCGAGGACAGAACCATAAATAATGAAGAAGAACTTTTATCGCCAGTTAGACCCAGTGGAAGAGAAAATTGTTCCGCCAGAAAACGCTATAGTGATTTCCTCAGATGCTAAAGAGGCCACCATTAATGAAAAGGAAGCCAAGCAAGGAGTTCTTTCGCAAAGATTTATGAGATTTATTGGAGAAAATGAACTTGTAGACGGTATTTCAGTACGGGATCCAGAGTACATGAAAAAATTTTTCAATGAAAGAAGACTACAATTGTCCGCTAAATGGGATAAAGCAGCAAAGAAAATAGATGAGGCTGTCGGGAAGTATTACGCTCGTGAAAAGAGCTTTACGTCGACTATTGCCAGCTTACATACTGAACCAGAAGAGCGCCTAATACCAGGCATATCGTCCACTTTAGTTGCCTTTATGACAGGATCTGTCTTAACGAGAAGAAGAACATGGCTTCTTCGTGCTACCATGCCCATTATATTGGGCTCATGTTGCTTTGCATATGTAATGCCAAGTACATTCAATAATGTCATGGGTCTTGTTCATGACCTGGAGAAGAACTCCTTTCCCAACTTTGTTCAAAGACAAGATAATGTATGGGGAGAAATCAAAAGACTCAGTAATACATCTGTCCAGTATTACCATGATGCAAGGAAGTGGTTGAACCAAGATGTAGAAAAAAACGGGGGACGCAATCAAAGACTGGACTGGGGTGAATGTCAAATAAACAATTTAGCGTGCTTTCCATATTCAAAAATCTTATAAATATATATCCACTTCTACATATATCTGAATATTCCAAATAGAAAATTCTTGATATCCTTCTCTGGTATAAAATACCAACTAAACTAACAATAAGAATCTGATGTGATTTTCTAAAATGAACAATACTTTTCCTTTTATGATTTAGCTTCGTGTAGAAAATTGAATCGAACATAGATTGTTATTAAACAAGTGAGAAAAGAAAATCGTGTTCTCCGGATCTACTTTTTTAAACTTTCACAATAGACATCTTTGGACCGAAAGGTTCGTAATGTATCATGTCATCGCGATGTTCCAATTCCCGAAGATGACCAATCATAGCTTGCATGAATGCTAAAGAGCCACATGTGTAGACATCGGCATGTGCTGGTGACCTTTCCTTTAGGAATTTAGCGTCAATCATTGGTTGGTTATTAGTATGGACAATAATCTCCTCAAAATTTGAACATTTGGCTAGTAATTCATCAACGTGCTTTTTGAAGGCTTGTGTCTTTTCATCGTAAGAAGACTGTATCCAATAGATCGGCCTGCCCGGATTACATTTAACCTGTTCTTCCAACATGGCTAAAATTGGTGTAACACCAACACCAGAGGATAACAGCACTAATGGAATTTTATTTTGGTTGATCAATTCCCTATTGATGGTAAAATCGCCGGCTGGAGCACTTAGTTTTATTTCATCCCCGATTTTGGCGTCTTTATGCAAATACTCAGAGACTAAGCCTGCCGGATAATCATCTCTAGCGGTTTCCATCTTGACCGCAAATCTCAAACCGTCCTTGGCAGAAGCAGAACAAAGTGAATAATGCCTTAAGGCGTCGTACTGATTCCCCTGTCTAACTGGGTGAGTGTTTACTGTAATATATTGCCCTGGAGCAATTGGCAAACTTTCCAAGTCAATGCCGGAATTGGCCTTTGGTTTAACGGTGAATTGAGCAACTCCAGAGGCAACATACTCTTTAGCCGTAATTTCGAATGGTTTCCAACCTGACCATGAAGCTTTTTCGTACATTCTATTTTCAACAGTGATGAAGATGTTAGCAATAGCCTGGTAAGCCTCGCCCCAAGCGCTAATAATTTCTGGCGTAGCGGCATCACCTAAAACCTCCTTAATGGCCTTTAGTAAATATTCACCGACGATTGGGTAATGTTCAGGCTTGATTTGCAAAGCGCGGTGCTTATGGCCAATCTGCTTGACATGGTCCATAAGAACGGACAGATCGTCAATGTTCTTAGCAGCGGCCAAAACAGTGGTGGCCAAGGCATTTGGTTGCGCACCAGCTTTCTGATTAGTTCTATTAAAAATGTTGAGTAGTTCTGTGTGTTCAGCAAGCATATTCTTGTAAAAAGTACGTGTGATGACAGTACCTTGTTGCTCCAAGACCGGAACTGTAGCTTTGATTATGGTACGGATGTGTTCGGATAGCATTATTAAGGTGACTTTTATGTATATATTTGCTTTAATTATTATTACACCTAAACGATAAACTAAATATCAGATGAAGACAAGCAAAAGGCTCATACTTTTAGCTCGAAGACCTTTTATATGCCATTTTTTGAAGGGTCTTCGAGTTGGCACTGTTTTGTTCTCCATTCATTAAGAAATGTAAGCGGTGAGAGAATTACAGCGACAACGATTCGACAATGGTTCGACAATAAGCCTCGCAAAAGCTTCGTACAAAAAAAGTAGCTGTTATTGTATTTATGAGCAACAATAAAGCCATTATGAGTGAGCGTCAAAACAATAAAAATTTTCTAGGGGATTCCTGCGTGGATTTCTTCGGCGGAGGATCTGAAAATGACTTTTCGAGGATGCATAAGGGCGTCCGCATTTAGTAGCGATTAGTAATCGGACATTTACATTTGACACCATTGGACCAAGAAAATGAGTTCTATCGGTCAGAAGATCCGATTAAACAAATGCCGGAAAGCTTCGGTGCGTAGACTACCAGTTTGAGTTGGCCTTGTTTACGAGATCAGATAGAACTTAAAAAAATGTATTTTTAGCTAGTTTTCCATCAAATGTTTGATGGCAAATGCAGATATAAGCTTACTTCTGGAGTCTTCTTGGCTCTCAGTTTTGTTGCGGCCTCATACCTTAGATGATAAAGTCTTGACAAGCAAACGACGTTTGTTCTTCGCGATATAGTCAACAAATTTAGTTAGATGTGACTCGTATCGAGTGCAGTTGTCTTGTTAACGAATACTAGCACGGTGTAAAGAATCTCGCGCAGTTTCATGAATGTAAAGAATGAAGGTAAGTTCTTCAATTTGTAAGCAAATAGGAAACCAAGCCAAGATATATTCTATTGAGTGGTTCCTAAACGAACCTGAAACTACGAAGCAAGGCAACGGTAAAATTGATTGTATCTAGTTATTTGCCCTAGCAGCTTCAAGTACCTTTGGATAAGCGAAGGTGCCGTGCCGAATCATATTTGCTTGGCCTTGTAACCAACAAAGAGCTACATGGCTGAAAGACTTACATTTGGCATATTGTGAATTGTACTTTCACTGGACACACACCTGTGACAGCCAATTAATAGCCTGTTTAACGGAAATCACAAGCCTTAGAGGCAACATATGAATAGTTTTGGTCACCCTAGTTCTATAGACCGAAATAGTATGCATCTAAAGCAATCAATCAACCATTTTCTTTTATGCAGAAACGCAAAAAAGAAAATGCGAAGAAGAACGAAGTGCCTTATCACGCAGTTCACCGCCGTGAGTTTCCTTTGAAGTAATAAGTTTTCTCAATTTTATCACACATTTCAGTGTGAGGTACAGGTGGTACGGCACGTGCGAATAAGGGCACAATTAATCAATTTTATCAGCAGCTACTTGGCGATGGCTCGAGACTAGTATGAGGACCATCATCAACGCTTATTTACATTCCTTTCAACTCTTTAGCAAACCTTCGAGAGCCCCTTTAAGCGAATTACATAATTATTTTTCTTTGCAAAGCACAGGTACAAGGAATTTTGTTTTTGTTTTTCTATTAGCACCAGCTCAGATAGCTAAGCTTTCCTAAGGCCTGCTGTTTTAAAGCTGTCAATAACAGCATTTTTTGTTTTTAGTTTCACGGTAGCAGAGACTACTTACGCACCAACCTTTTGAGCGAAATAAAACAGATAAAGGTGTCATGAAGTTCGGCAAATATCTGGAAGCTAGGCAATTGGAGTTGGCAGAGTACAACAGCCATTTCATTGATTACAAGGCTCTCAAAAAACTGATTAAACAATTGGCTATCCCCACTTTAAAGACGAACTCGGAGTTAGATCTACATTTGACATTAGATGATATTGATGAAAAAATCATACATCAGAGATTGCAAGAAAACAAAGCTGCATTTTTCTTTAAACTAGAGAGAGAACTCGAAAAAGTCAATGGATATTATTTGGCAAGAGAATCCGATTTGAGGATAAAGTTTAATATTTTGCACTCAAAATACAAGGACTACAAGTCGAACGGTAAATTAACTTCCAACCAAGCTACTTCATTCAAAAATTTGTATGCGGCTTTTAAAAAGTTTCAAAAGGATTTAAGGAATTTGGAGCAGTATGTCGAACTGAATAAAACGGGGTTTTCAAAAGCTTTGAAAAAATGGGATAAAAGGTCGCAGTCCCATGATAAAGACTTTTATCTTGCTACGGTTGTCTCTATTCAACCAATATTCACTAAGGATGGCCCACTCAAACTAAACGATGAAACTTTGCACATTCTCTTGGAGTTAAATGATATTGACAACAACAATAGGACGGCAGGCTTGGAATCCACTGATTTTGTTAGCGAGGATAATAATGATGAAAAAAATGAACTTAACAGTTATCAGTTAGCAACATCAAGACCTTCCGAAAACCAACTTCAGCATGTTTTCTCTGAAGCACCATCTTCTTCTTCCCTCGACATGGAGATGGAAATCGAGAACTGGTATAAGGAAATTTTGAACATTACGACTGTCAAAGATATTCAAAGAAAGCACGCATTATTAAGAAACTTCAGAGAGGCCAAAATCTTCACATATTTATTACAAAACGCTTCGGAATCATTTCATAAAAATGTGTTTTCCTTGCTGAAGGAATGCCTAACTACGTTGTTCCTATTGTTAGTGGCTAGCCCCCTAGACGATAACTCTCTGCATATTTTCTACAAAAGCAACCAAGACCATATCGACTTGTCATATTGTGATGAAGATGACCAAGTGTTCTCACGAAAGAACGTATTTCATGAAGCTGCAAGTTGTCCAAACCAATCTCGTTTATTCATTCTTGATGAAGCTTTAACAACTTCAAAACTATCCAAGGAAACAGTCCAGAAGTTACTGAATGCTCAAGATATACATGCGCGGGTACCACTCCACTATGCTGCAGAACTAGGGAAATTGGAATTTGTTCATTCCTTACTGATTACCTATCTTTTGAAAGACATTGATCCGATTGACAGTGATTCTAAGACACCCTTGGTATTGGCTATAACGAACAACCACATAGATGTCGTGAGGGACTTATTAACCATCGGTGGTGCGAATGCATCTCCTGTTGAAAAGCCAGTCTTAGACTACAGTAGGAATATAATCAGCTCTGCTAAAGTCCAATTTGATCCTTTGAATGTTGCTTGTAAATTCAACAACCACGACGCTGCTAAATTACTCCTGGAAATACGGAGTAAACAAAACGCTGATCATAACAAACAAAGTTCTCAACATTTATGCCAACCACTTTTCAAAAAAAAATTCGACTGGTTTATGTACCCTTCATATAGTAGCCAAAATTGGTGGTGATGCACAATTAATCCAACTGTTGATTCAGTATGGTGCGGACCCCAATGAAATTGATGGCTTCAATAAGTGGACTCCTATTTTTTATGCTGTTAGATCTGGTCATTCTGAAGTTATCGGTGAACTTCTCAAAAATGGAGCACGTCTAGATATTGAGGACGATAATGGACATTCTCCATTATTCTATGCATTATGGGAGAGTCATGTTGGTGTTTTGAATGCACTTCTACAAACACCGGTAAACCTTGCGCCCAAATATATTAATGAAGCAGATGCTCAAATAAAAATGCTGCATACTAACACGGTGGCTTTAACTCCAAACGACGATAAATCAGATCTGGACATTCCAGACAGCATCCCAGATTTTGCTTTACCTCCACCTATTATTCCCCTTAGAAAATATGGTCACAATTTCTTGGAAAAGAAAATTTTCATAAAACTGAAACTAAAACCAGGTCTTGAATCCATCAAATTAACTAAAGATAACGGTATTATTATGTCTTCTTCACCAGGAAGAATCACTTTGTCTTCCAATTTACCTGAAATAATACCGCGTAATGTAATTTTACCTGTTAGAGCTGGTGAAATCAATGGTTTTGGTAAAAACATCAGTGAAACGAACGATGAAGAAGATGACGAAGAAATTAGTGAGGATCATGATGACGGTGAAATCATCTTTCAAGTTGATTCCATCAAGGATTTTTCCATGGATTTTGAAATATTTCCCGCATTTGGTACTAGAATAATTGCCAAAACAACAGCAATGTCATACCTTTTTAAAAAATCTGCAATAAACAGTATTACAACCATAAACCTGCCCTTGTTTGATACAAGACTAAACAATATTGGATGTCTTACTTTTGACTATCAAATTATTTTTCCATATCCTGGAAACCCATTAAAAATTATAAAGTATGAACCATATTGGAAATCTACTGGAGGTGATATGATGACAACTTCTAGCAAAGAAGGCAATTTTGTTACTTCATCATCCTTGAATGGTAGTTTCATAAGCATACTAGTCTGCGCTTTGAATGACGGAACTATAGTAGCAGCCCCAAAACCCTTTGTCGAATTCAGAGGCACAAAGATTTTATTGAATGACATGACGAAAGCACAGTTAGAAAAACTAGTAGATTACGATTTAGGTAAGATTGATGGAAGTTTTGACGAGGTGACATTGAAGCAATATTTATCGTCAAGAATTTTCCCACTAAGAAGTTTACTGGAAGTCATCCCAGGATCAGTGCAGCTAGTGGTCCGGGTTTGTTTCCCGACCGATAAAGAAATCGACACTATTCCTGTCAAAATGTCCCCATTTATAAATCTTAATGAGTTCATTGATAAGTTGTTGCTTATTATTTTTGAGCATGAACGATTTTTGCGTCATAGTGGAAGCGAAAGTATGCGTCAAATAGTTTTCAGTTCATGCAATTGGGAAGCTTGTTCGATTCTGAACTGGAAACAACCCAACTTCCCGGTTTTATTGCAAATGAAGAATCTATTTAGAGACCCAGACACTGGTAAGTTTATAAGCGATACACCAAATTGTTTGAAAGAGCTAGCCGTAAACTCCCAAAAGATGTCATATTTGGACACTGCGCCTTTAAATATACATACGATGGTTCAATTTGCCATGAATAATAATTTACTGGGTGTGACCATTCCATATGAAACATTAAAGATATGTCCCTCATTGACCAAAAATATCAAACAAAGCGGCCTATTGTTGATTGCTTCAATTGATGAAAACGAACAATTGCCCCATGACGGAAATAATAGTGGGGTTTACTGTGGCTCTGAACTGTTATTTGAGAATAATATTGATATGTGAGATTCTTCGATATATATATAAGATATTTTATACATTATTTAGGAAAAACTTTTTAACTTGTTCATTAAGGGCAACATTTTCTGCCTTGACGCCTTTATTATCTACAAGATCGTACTCAGCGTTATATTTTTCAACTAACAATACGGCGGCGTCACCATTCCCTTCAGCTAAAGCGTGAAATAACGGGGTCCAACCTTGCCTATCAGCCCAATTCACGGGACTTTTTCCCACGTCGCATAGCAATTCAATCAATCTCAACGAGCCCACAGATGCGGCTCTGTGTAGTGGGATTTGATTTAGCTTGTCTTTAATTCTCACGGATGCACCATTATCAATTAAGAATTTCGACACTTCATACCATTTTTTACCAACTGCCAAATGTAGGCATGTGATGCCTTGGTTAGTGACCTTATTCAAATCAGGTTTGATAGGTCTATCGTATAGAGATTTCACCACTTCTAAATCTCCCACTGAGCATGCTATATGGAATGGTGTCCATCCAGATTCGTCTGGATAATCATCCAAATTCACATGTTCCATCTTAGAAACCAAAAAATTAGTGATTTCGTGTGCTTGGAAGGAAACTGACCAGTGTAGCGGGATTCTGCCATCCTGGTCCTTCTCTAGCAACATCGAGGGTTTGCAATGAAGCAATTCTTGCACTTTGACAAAGTCATTTTCCATGCACGCCTGGTGCAAAGGATGAACAGACATTACTACACAGTTTTCTGTCCGTAAGTCTATGTCTCCAACACTTGCTGCGGAACAGGGAGAGCCCTTATTAACAAGGCCCTTTTATGTGGATATTACGATGAGAGGTGCCATTTGATGAAAGGACAGCCGGGTAAGCATAGACGCTCTGTGCTCGTGTAATTATTACAATATCGGGGACACGCCTAATTACGATAGCAGCTTGAATGGCTCCCTCAATTGTTTGCCTCAGAACTAGTAGCTATAAGTGTATTGCTTTATGCAAGCATTTGTGTGCTGTTCTATAGTCTATGATTTCCCTACAGTTGACATCATGAAATCACTACCGACGAGGAGAAGTGGCAAAAACTTTGTCCTTGCATCACTTTGGCATTTAGTTAATGGCAAAAAAGGGCAGGCTATAAACTTAGAAGGATATCGGAAAAAGCAGCGCTGAAGGAGAAGGACGTAACGATCTGACAAGTACAGTTAGCCGTTAGTAGGAGTAGATCAGTAATTATTGCCAATGAACAGATCACCAGGTGAGTTTCAAAGGTACGCAAAGGCGTTTCAAAAACAGTTGTCTAGGGTACAGCAGCCCGGAGGCAAGGGCAGAATGCCTTCCCCAGGGGGAGCGTTTGCAGGGATTAGTGGTTTGATTTTGCTTGGAGGTGGTGCTCTTTTAGTGAATAATGCGTTGTTCAATGTGGATGGTGGTCACAGGGCCATTGTTTATTCCAGGCTGAATGGTGTTTCCGCCAGGATTTTCAACGAAGGTACGCATTTTATCTTCCCCTGGATTGACACCCCAATCATCTATGATGTGAGAGCCAAACCTCGTAATGTTGCGTCTTTGACGGGTACCAAAGATTTGCAAATGGTGAATATTACCTGTAGAGTGCTTTCTAGGCCGGATGTGGGGCAATTGCCAACCATATATAGAACTTTAGGTCAGGATTATGACGAGAGAGTGTTGCCCTCTATTGTCAACGAAGTTCTAAAGGCTGTCGTAGCCCAATTCAATGCGTCCCAACTAATCACACAGAGAGAAAAGGTTTCTCGGTTGATTCGCGAGAACTTGGTTCGTCGTGCAAGCAGATTCAGTATCTTGTTAGATGATGTTTCCATCACATACATGACTTTTTCGCCTGAGTTTACCAATGCTGTAGAAGCCAAGCAAATTGCTCAACAGGATGCCCAAAGAGCGGCATTTGTGGTTGATAAGGCTAGACAAGAAAAGCAAGGGATGGTAGTGAAGGCACAAGGTGAAGCCAAATCAGCAGAGTTGATTGGTGAAGCCATTAAGAAATCGAAAGATTATGTGGAATTGAAAAGATTGGATACCGCCAGGGACATTGCCAAGATCTTGGCTAACTCTCCTAATAGAGTCGTCTTGGATAACGAAGCATTGCTATTGAATACAATGGTGGACGCAAGAATTAACGAGAGAAGCAAATAAATAGCAGCGGAGACAAAGAGATCTCTATGAATAAAGTGATAATATTGGAACGCTATTTACCTGTGAATATAAAAATAACAATGATACGTAAAAAACATATATATGTGTATGGTCTCTAAAGAAGAGAAAGTTGAGCATGATTCTGCGTTCTTCGTATATTATTGGAAAACATATGTAGCAAAATACACAATACATTTAGCTAATGAACAAATCGTCGTCATCGCCGTCGTCGTCGCCGTTATCAAGTTCGGTATCCGCATTCGAACTGGTCAGTATATTCTGCTTACTGTGTGCAAAGTCGAGCCTTTTGGGTTGCGACTTGGCAACAAATAGTTTTGACTTATGATCATTCAGTTTCATTGAGCATGGTGAGAGTAAACTGTCTGATGGCGAAACGAATTTTTGTCTAAGCTGTGTGTTCAGAGTTTTCCTTTGTTCTTCGGCGACTTTCTTGCTATGGTATGGCTTCTTGAAGATACACCTGTGAAGCGAGTGCTTTGTATTCACCTTTGCACGATTCGCATGATTCGAGCTATCCTTTGCGGACTGGTCAAAATAACTCCTTGTTACATCCTTCTCTGAGCAAGACACCGACGTAGTTTGGACATCTCTGGTAAGGTTTCTCATCTCGTTCTGGGACACTGAATTGCGGTAACTCATTTGAAAAGATCTGGTATTGCTTTGTGACGTTCTCGAGCCTAGTTCAAAAGTGAAAAGGAGAAGCAAAAAAAAAAGAATTCCTAACCTATAATCAACGCGCACTAAGAAGCTTTTTGGTAGGCTATGATTTTCTGTCCAAGGAAAACTACAGATATAGAGATAAACTACTCCCACGAATGATGTACACCAACTCAAATTGGCTGCTCATTTGAAGAAAAAAAAAGTGGTTAGAGCAAGCGCCCAAAACTGCAAGTCTACAGAGGATCATCGCAAGATGCACACTCCACACTAGAGCGTTTACCTGCCTGCAAGGCGTAGCATCCATGGCACAACTATTCGCACCGTTTCGGGTTAATTGCTTTCCCTTTTGGGATATCGCTTCTGTTTACCTTTTTCCCGTATTGGGACCTTCTCAGATCCCTGCATTTCTATTACGTCATTGCCGCAAAAGGACTTTCATCAAGCCCTAACGTCACGTGCTGTAGGGCTTTTAGTTTGGTTTAAAGTAGGGCTTGGAAGCCCTATGGCAGCCAAAAAAAAGAAGGAAAAAGAAAAGCGAAAAACTCTCAGATTGTTCTTTTTTTCTTTTTGGAGGTCAGTTTTCCTTACTCGAGATCAAAGAATGTTTTTGCACCGTAGCTAAAAAAAGGCTGAATTTCCTTCCTGGCTTCATCAGACAGTGTCTACTTGTGCTGCTTACGCAATTTTAAACACAACTCCAATCTTTGCAAAAGCTTGCTTTCCTCAATATAGAAGTACGTACGTAGACGCCCTTCAAGAACCAAGTCAATTAAAAATAAAGGTACAAAATTAAATCCGCTAATTTCATTTTTCGTGTTTGGCTAAATTTATCGAAATATTGAAAACAAACAACAAGAAACTAGCTTTATAATCGGACGCTAGAAAAAAAATATAACAAAGGCAAAGAATAGAGCAGGCAATAATTCAACAGATAATAGCTATATAATGGATTTGTTCAAAAGAAAAGTAAAAGAATGGGTGTATTCTCTCAGCACTGACGACCATTATGCGGAGTATAACCCCGACCAATCTCCTACTTTTAACATGGGCAAACGTCTAGACAGTAACAATGGACAAGCTAATCCCTCCCAAATGCATCTGAATAGCGTGGATGAAGAAATGAGCATGGGATTCCAAAATGGTACATCATCTAATGGTGATATAAACATTGATGAATTTTCCTCCGCGGATTCCAATGATGGTGTTTCTGAAGCTCTCTTGGCTTGGAGACACATCGAATTTTGGACCAGTGAACATAATCCAGACTTGAATGCAACTTTGAGTGACCCTTGCACCCAAAACGATATCACTCATGCAGAGGAAGATTTAGAAGTCAGCTTCCCCAGTTCGGTGAAGGCCTCCTTCAGGATTCATGATGGGCAAGAAGATCTGGACTCGATGACCGGTACTTCAGGCCTGTTCTACGGATTCGAACTAATGACTTTAGATCAGGTTGTAGCCATGACTCAAGCTTGGAGAAACGTTGCAAAGAATCTGAACAAGAGATCTCAACAAGGCTTATCACACGTCAAATCCACGGGCTCCTCTTCATCCATGGAAAGACTAAACAGTAACAAGTTTAAGTTACCAAACATCCCAGATCAAAAATCTATTCCACCAAATGCTGTAGAACCGGTATATGCTCATCCTGCTTGGATTCCATTAATATCGGATAATGCTGGTAACCATATCGGTGTAGACTTGGCACCTGGTCCCAACGGTAAATATGCTCAAGTCATAACATTTGGTAGAGACTTTGATACTAAATTCGTCGTTGCTGGAAATTGGGGAGAGTTCTTACTATTGTTTGCCAACGATTTGGAAGCTGGTAATTGGTACTTGGTAGATGACAACGATGATTACTTAAGCGGTGATGGTGAATTGGTCTTTAGAGATAAAAAATCTAATGGACCTATACAGGATTATTTTGAAGTTTTGAAAAGAAGAGCTTGGGTGAAATATCAAGAAAATTTGAAATTACAACAACAAAAACCTCAGCCTGAACCACCCCTACAACAGCAAAAATACGTCCCTGGTACGCAAAATAAACCGGAGGCGCCAGTAAAAAACGAGCAACCCACCACTTTTGGTGACGAATCTATAAAGGATGAAGATATTGACAGTGTTAACGCAAAATCTATTCCAGATGGCGAACTTTCAAAACATGCTACAAACGCACCTAATGAAGCTTCAAACTCCACTGGAGCAGAAACTGATGCTACAGTAACAGAGGAAATTAGTCAAGTAGAGCCAGAAACCAAGGCCGAACAAACGAAGAATGAAGAACAAGAAGAAGAACAAGAAGAAGAAGCAAAGGTAGAAGAAAGCGAAGATGTTAAAGATGAAGATGTCGCTGAACCAAAAAAAAAACGATAACGATAATAACGATATAGATGAAGTAACCACCGAAAAGGATGAAGTAACCACCGAAAAGGAAGAAGAGGAAAAGAAAGAAGGGGATGATGATGGTAAAGTTCGTAAAGTAAGAGAAGAATTCGAAAACATAGCCCTATGAGAAATATCATAATTAACATTCAACAGCAATAAAGCACAAAAAAATAATTTGTAGACAGTATTTATTTCCCCTAAATTGTTTTATGTAGGTTTTTGACTATTAAGAAATGTGTACAAATAATCATATATGCCACGAGTCTCTTGTGTTGGTTGACAACGTAGAAGACCACGCACGAGTCATTGGTAATATGGAAAATTTTGTTGTTGCAAAATTTGGAAATTACCATGGACTATAGTAGTATATACAAAATAATTGGCCGTCCAGCCAATACTAAACGTTTATGTGAAGTCCGTTCGAAGCTTTAATCAGCATTTGTTCACCATATTATTCTTTGCAGAAAGGGTTCAGTAGCCCAAGGAAATGAAAATTTCGAAAAAATAACTAAAGTCACAATGTTGAAGAGCATAAACCATAAAAGTTCCATAAACAATCTCTTCGTACTACTAACAGTTATTGGAATTTCGTTTTCTTTGGAAGGTTTCAAATCTTTTATTAACGGCTCACAGCTGCACGTAATAAATATTCTCCAAAAGAAATATGGCAAGATATAATAACGAGGTTCAAATAAGGGAGATGGAACAATAGTAATCATGGTACATAATATCAAAGCGGTCCATGACACATGTGTCAATTGTATGGGTAAATGTATTGCTTCCTTGATGGGAAGTGGGGTAATCGGGTGGAAGGTGAGCTGGTTGGGTCTCATTACTTCAAGGTATGCAAAAGTGGAAAAATGATAGATTGGCGTCATTAAAAAATACTTGATTAGTTTACTTTTACTGCCAATCAGCCTTTTGAAAAGATAGAATGTGTAGTGTCTATTATCTGCCAATAAAAATGGGTGAACTTTTGTGAAGTATCTAATAACTAGCATGATGCTAATAAATTCAAAAAATGTTTGAATTGGCTTCGCTTTTATTCTTATCTTGTATAGCTTCAAAAAATTACGAGAAATCCATATGGGTAAACTGAAAACGGTGATAAATGTGAAGCAATAAAATAGTTGCACAAAGTGTAGACCAGCTGAATGACTAGATTTATCACCTAATGTAATCGATCTGTTCCAAATCAGATAAATGAAGAACAGAACAAAATTTATCATGTAAGGTAACACTAGGTGCGAGAAATCATCAATTCCATGAATGAATAACTTCAAATAATTATTAAAAGTGTGTGTATTGAACTGTTTTTGTAAAATAGCGGGACGCTCCACAGCAAGGACCATTATGAATCCCGTCCATATTATATTTGTTTGTCTGAAGAGACAACTTATGCCAGCAAAAAGGCACTCAACCATATGCTCTTTACAGGTCCAAATGGTAACGTCAACACACAGTTAAGAGATTGAAGTATTAAAATCGTAGACCAAACATCAGTGTAGTACAAGTAATAATACGTTGTCATTAGTGGGAAACACATCAGCGAAACGGGCCAGAACCCCAATGCATTAAAAAGAAATATTGGCCTGAGTACTACGATGGGGAAAACTATTGCCCCACCAAATAAATTAACTAACCGTAATATGGTTAACGTGCTCCATGATTGGAAAATTGGTTTTATACAGTGATGGTTTAGGAAGCCTAATAGGTACAGGCCAGGAGGTGTGGTTATCTTAGGGTCCCATTGGGCCCAATTACCTTTCAAATAAGTCAACGTTTGACCAATGTGAAATTTTTCATCTATAAATTCATAGGGACGACCTTCGTTGTCACGTAACGGAACGTGAGAACGAAGTATAGTAGAAGTAGTGGATAAAAAACTACATTACAAAAGATACCGGTTATGACTTCCTGTGTTAGGTTTCTCGCTATTCCTGGAGCAATTAATTGAATAGCTGGTTCTTCGTCCAATACATCATTGTTATCGTTAGCGATATTCTCCTTCGCATCCATTATTAGCTCAATGTCACTGAATTCGTACTCGTCTTTATTATAGACTACGTAAACAGTTTCGTGCGCACTGGTTTCTTTTCCGGCCTTCGCTACCTCTTGGACATCATTTATTATTTCCCGATTTCATTTATTATCTTTATTTTTCAAGACCGCCGACCGACCCTTTGCTGCTTCAAACGGGTCGGATCGAAAACGTCACAAATCAACCTACAGGTAGGATTAGTTTGATGTTTTTAAGTAAAATTATTTAGTTATTTAGTGTGCTACGCCAGGTGGACCAAACGTATGTGGCACCTACTTCTTTTTTATGTATTGAAGTTTTTTCGCATATATATATTCTTGGCGTTCTTTAACTGTTACCAGCAGTTTTTTTCTTTGAGTGTGTAACGAACGCATCCTCTTTTTTATATTACCTTAATCTTTTGTTATCTGTTGTTTCGATTCCCTCCATGTACTCTATAATATTTGACCCATAAATCCCACTTTCTTGAATCTCATTAATTACTTCTTCTTTGTCATTCCACAATTCATAAAATCTTATTGTCTCATCATTGGTGGCAACGCAAATCGCTGTGGAAGTCGGAGATATTACCGCACTGAGTACACGTAGTGGACTTGGCGATCTTACCTCAAGCAGCTTTAGTAATTTCGGATACGAATAGAGCGTTATCAACACAGGATTCTTAGTATCACCAAACCCAAAAGTCGCCACGATTTGTTTATGTCTCAACGACCATATTAAAGACGTGACTTGTCCCGAGGTATAAATCTCGTCCAGTAGTGTGCCAGTTGACGTATGCCAAAACTTGATACATCTGTCTTTGCTTCCACCGCCCGTGGCTAATAGAGACTTCGACCAGGGGCAGAATGCGATGGCCTTGACTGCCGCTTTATGGGGAAGCACAAACTTCTTGACTGGTTTGTCTAAGTTCGAAATATCCCATAAACTACAGGAGTTATCGTTTCCACCAACCGCAAGCAGGTTTGAATGTTCGTTTAATGAAATGCCTATAGTTGTATCATTTTGTTAGTAGGTAAAAAAAAAAAACATGTGTGATGTTAGGATAAGGGTATGTAAAAAGCTTTCTTGTAAGCTTTTTAAAACGTACCACAAACTTGTTGTGCTTGAGCTTGATATGTGGATTGAAGCTTTAATCCAATCAGATCTTCTTCCTCGTATTTTTGTCTTTTGTTCCATTTTTTCAAGGGAAAATGTAAATTCTTGATTTCGAATAGGCTTACACTGCCGTTTTCTTCTCCAATAAAGAACTTACATACATCACCTGGTTTGAACCATTCTAGGCAGCATATGCCCTTGAAAGATTCTGTTTGAAAAACAAAGACGGGTTCCTTTTCGTCTCTTTTGGTAGAATGGAAGAATTCTTTCTGATCATAAAGAAGAATACGACCAAATTTTGTGCCGATGATAAAATAGCTATTATAAGGACAGAATGAAACGCAGGTCACCAAATCTCTCTTTTCACTCAAGTATTGGTGATCCAAGATAGACACTGCCCCGTCGTTCTCCGACCAAATGTATACTGAACAACCCAGTCCAACTAGAACGTTGTTTGTGGTTCTTGACCAAGAAATTAAATTTGAATAGAAGTCATTTCTCAAGCAAGGCGCATCCAATACACGATATGGGATGTGCGATTTGACCCTTTTAACAGGTCTCTGAAAGTTCTTCGGTGGCGACACAGATCTTAGGTTTGCATTAGCAATATAATAACGGGCGACATCGGGCGATAAAGTACTAAAATCAAATGTTGTCTGTATTCCGATGCTACTTCTTGAGGCTAGACAATTTTTCATGATCTGGCTCTTTTCCTGGGTTTCAGTATTAGTAGATTCGAATGTAAAGACACGGTCAGGTAATTGGAAGCCGAGAGAATGGGCAATATTTTTTCTATGATTCTTCTGTTCTTTAGTTAATTTTGTATCATCTTTCCTTGAAACTCTTCCACTTTCACCCCTAGTAGCTTGGCTTTCAGAAGAAGTAGATATGCTTGACATGGAGAATTCGTTTATGGCACTGATTGATTCGTAGTGGCCCGTATTTCTCAGTTCGTTGAAGAATTCAGGGGACGATAGCCGCTCAGGTGAAGGGGATTTCTCACAAAGTTCTGAGTAGCTTATATCAAAGCCGTTCAACATCGGAATGGACTTGTAGGCATTTCTCGACACCGACTTTGGAATAAAACGATCAACTTCTACCGCGTTTCCACTGGAACTAACCTTTTTGTTTGAGTTTCTGGAGTTATATCTGTAATTTAAATGTGGTGTAGCCATTATAATTTTTTTTGTTCTGTTTCAAAGTTATATAACTTTGAAGAATGTGTATAAGCAAGTTTTTTTCGTTAGAGGAAGAAACCTTGATCTTCCTGGAACGGTTTTTTGATGATTTCTTTTGTTTTAAAATGTAAAAGTGTTATATTTGAGTACTAATTATCCTTTATTTTTTTTTTGACGCCTTAAAAAAGAACCAAGGCAGACGCCAAAAATACAAAAACAAATGATATGTGTCAGAAAAAGTGAAGGTTTAAAAACCAAAAACAATAGGGAAGAGATCGCTACTTTTAGAGATGAAATTCGTTTGCTTGTTTTATTTATGTATATATTGGTGCTAGTGCCATGCTTGTCGCTGTATGAGCCAAGCAGTGCTGACAATCATCGTTTCTTATTGTAGTTCATTTTCCATAACTTCGCCACTTTTCACATCATCATCTTCCTGTCTTCGGTTTACTATAACCTTTTTGCACTAGTACAAACGGTCAAAAGGGGCATAATAATAATGCATAAAATCCCAACGCTATGTAAAAGACGTCAGTAAGGAGTTGGGGAATGATATTTAGAATGGAAGCTGTCGCAGTGGGTCTGTCTATACGGCATCGGATATTTTACCAACAAACATACATACATTTTTAATCAAGTCTATTATAAATTTTTTTTTTGAACCTTTAGACTTTTCTACAAAATTACAATCGAACTAAGATTTAATGCGCCACAGGCGTATTTTCTACCATTGATAACACATTCATATTTACATTGTGGTGCCACCACCTGGAAGTTCGAGGTTAGACTTATTGACTCGTTGAAAAGCAAATATTTGTAAATATGCAGTGGTGGTACGATTACAGAGAGAAAAAAGACCCACACTAACAGTCAATAGAGCTATACAAGCGATGCTCCTGTCCCTTATATGGCCGGTGCGCACACTCGCACACGAACACGCCACGAAGAAGCATACCTGCGTTATATTCTGATGTAGTGATTCAGAGGTGATGAGTCTAACGTCTTGACGTTTTTTTTTTTGCGTCCGCGGCTGTGGAAATCGCAGAAATATGGCAGTTGTCGTCCATTGTTAAAGGAAAATAAGATGCATCATCAACAGCACTTGAAGCAAGTAGCGCATATAATAGTTTGGACTTGAATGAGAGCAGGACTGGTATTAAAGGAAATAGACGGATACGTGTGGCATTGTGTGTGTGTACGGAAAGACTAGGATAGTTTGCAAAAAAATCTGGGCGGGTGACGCGACTGTGCATTTTGTCACGTGATCATTTCCTTTCTGGCTCGTAAAGCCTATTTTATGTATTTACTACTACAAAAGCATGTGGCGTCGTGTCATTGTTAAAGGGAGGTAGAGGAAGACCTTGGAGGGCAGATTGTAGTAGAAGTCAAGTATAGATAAATATAGCTGGCAGATGGATGTTCGTCAACCTATAAGAGAGGCCAGTAATAACAGAAGGAAACCGAAGTTTTTAAGCGTTTCGTTTAACCAAGATGATTCATGTTTCAGTGTAGCCTTAGAGAATGGGTTCCGCATCTTCAACACTGACCCACTGACCAACAAGCTGTCAAAGACGTTTAAGGACTCTTTGGCTAATCAGTCCAGGGGCACCGGAATAGGCTATACGCGGATGCTTTATCGTACGAACTACATTGCCCTGATCGGAGGTGGTAAGAGACCGAGGCATGCCTTGAATAAGCTGATCATTTGGGATGATCTTTTGCAAAAGGAGACAATTACTTTAAAGTTCATGTCATCTATCAAGGACGTTTTCCTGTCAAGGATCCATATCGTGGTGGTGCTGGAAAACACAATAGAAATCTTCCAATTTCAAACAAACCCACAAAGAATCTGCCCCATTCTGGATATTCCTTCTAATGGGTCTGTAGACTATGTGGTTTGCAGCAGCAAGCATCTCCAACCACAGAGCACATCGCATACGCAGTCCAAGATTGTCGAAATCATTGCGTTTCCTTCAAATAAGTGTATAGGCCAAGTCCAGATAGCCGACCTATCACAATTAAAGCATAATTCTCAAAACCCAACGGAATCAGCACTTTTGCCCACCTCCATCATCAAAGCCCATAAAAATAAAATCAAGCTGGTCAGACTGAACCATCAGGGCACCATGGTAGCTACGTGTTCCGTCCAGGGCACCCTAATAAGAATATTCAGCACTCACAATGGCACTCTGATCAAAGAGTTCAGAAGAGGTATGGACAAGGCAGACATTTACGAGATGGGTTTTAGCCCCAACGGCAGTAAATTGGCCGCATTGTCAAACAAACAAACGTTACATATCTTTCAAATTTTCGAAACGAACAACACTGAAACAAACTTGCATGACCATTCGCATGACAACGGTACAAGCCATCCCTTGAAAAATTATATACCGAAGGGTCTTTGGAGACCCAAATATTTGGACTCTGTATGGTCAATATGTAATGCTCACTTGAAAAACCCACTGTTTGACGCCCATAGAAGTACTAATAGCAACAATGCGACACACGACGATGAATTTTACAAGGACAGGTGCAAGATTGGCTGGTGTCAAGATGCCAACAACCAAGACCAGGACGATTCGTTGGTACTGGTGTGGCAGAACTCAGGGATATGGGAGAAATTTGTCATTTTGGAAAAGGAACAAGAGGACTCGTCCAAAACGAATTATTCACTAAATGAAAGTTTAAGAAACGGCGATTCGAAACCAATGCACGAAGCTACCAGATGGGAGCTGGTTAGAGAATCATGGAGAGAACTCTAGCATGAATATATATACATATATAGAGAGAGAGGGATAAGTATATGTATACGTATATACAAGATTTAAGTCATTCATTCGTTTAGATGTTCAATTAGTAATTTGGAATCGTCTATTACAGAGTTTGTCTCGAGTGTGTCTTTCTCCTTTCTCGGCGGGTTCAGTAACTCCTTTGCTAACAAACCATGATAATTTCTTTTGAAGCGGTACGCATCGTTTGAGTTTTCAAAAGATATAAACCGGAGATTTCTCTTCATTTCGTCATCCCAGTACATCTTGAAGCTTGATCTTATATTGTAAAACCAGAAGTAGTTTAGTATATTAGACGACTGCAGTTCAGTGGGAAAGTTCCAGACCAACACGGATTTGCTTTCCATCTCACGAACTGAATCAAGGACACGCCACAGTTGGGTCACGTCGATCATGTTCTTTGCATCGATTTTCTCGGTCAACCCTTCAAAATACTTTTCGGATGACTGGAATGCATTGTGTAGATTTTGTGAATATCTTTGGAACTTTGTCATCAAGTTGGGTAAGGGCTGCATCAACGGTGTCATTCTTACCCGAACTTTGTTTATTCGCGACAGTCTCGTCAAATCGGCGTACTCGACCAGCGAATTATGATCATTAAACAACAAGTAGTACTGATCTTTGAACTGGAAATATTTAGGGTCCCTCACCTTGATTAGCTGAAAGTCGAGCCCATTGGTAAATTGGCCTCTTTTTTTTGTATTGGTTCTCCGGCAAGATCGACACAAAGTCTTCCTTGACCAAATAGGGGTTGTAGCTTCTAAACTGTAAGATCAAAGGTTTCTTGATCTGCAGTTGCTGATGACCACCACTCAATGCTGCTTCTTCGCTTATTCCAGCAGGAACCTTCGACTCCACGGTGCCAAGCACTCTCCCCGTCGATTGCAGGTGTTCCAGCACCCGCTTAATAGCTTTACTAGAGCCCTTCATACCTGTCTCAAATAGATGACTTGGTCCATATAGAGTCTGCCCTACGCTAACAGGCCTTTAAACCTGCACTAGTTGGCAGTCACGGTATTCCCATCACTCTGAACGAGCGTGAAAAACAAAGTTGAAAATTTTTGGGAAGGCGGAGAAAATCGCTATAAAAGGCGCAGAGAAAACACTTTTGTTAAATGATTCTTTCCACTTCGGCTTTACATGTTTCTTTTGGTTTTAAATTAACATTTAAGATCTCCAAGCAGCTTCACAGACTCAATGGCGGAAGGAGGTCAGCATCAAGAACTGTGGGACTTTGTTGCCTACAGAACTTATAACGAACATGGTTCTTGCCTTTTACCAGAACCATCCGGGTGCTGTCTCCACTTAAACAGGTAAAGCTGTCCGTTACTGTGGCTCCTCGCATTTTTTGGAACTTTTATATCCTCTTTTCTCAATGAGCATAGGGGATATTTTTATTTTTTATCATATTTTATTTTTCTATGATTTGGTCCATGAGTCCATGGAGTGAATATATAGCAAAACACATCCGATCTCTTGTTACAACGTGTATATATCAGCTCCGTAATATTCCCTTCTTTCTCCATTGTATCGTTTCAGTGTAATGAATGACACTGTGTTACGTAAAGAAAATAAACCGGCGACGGAAATAAGGTGGAGATAGAAGAATCACAAACAGAAGGAAAAAAAGAACAAGAATGCGTTCTTTAAAGTTTCGCGTTTGATACACTTTGAAGTATACTAATGAAAAAGTGTCCAATGCCCAATGATAGACGGTCACGTAAAGATGCGTTTTTTTGCATAAAAGAAAGCGCCCTTGACTTCTTACTTTATCATGTAGTGCCTTTAAGCTTAGCTTAGCTTGCAATCACACAGTAAACCAACCGTCGAGACACACCTTACAATAGCAGCAAGTGAGAAACAGTGCTGCGCCCTCTTTAGATGCGATAAAGCATCCATGTCCATTCATTACGATCATACAACTAATGCCTCTTCTTGGAAAAGTGAGGCTATACTAGACAAGTCTCGCATATCATTTACGTTTCTTCAGAAAAACACTGAGTGCACAGGATCCAACTGCAAGGCGTCTAAAAACTCTTCTTCGAACGTCACTGTCGCTGTGGCGGTGGCGGTTCCCATTGGTGCTATCATTATACTGCTGTGCGTCGTTTTAGTGGTTGTATATAAGAGAAGCAAGAGAGAAACATTGATGCAGGATTTGGACCCGAATTTTGAAGGTGATCTATACTACTTACCTAAAATGGATTCAGCCATCGATTCTACGAACTCAGTGAGCTATTCAACCGAAAGAAGGTTTATTTACGGCTCTTACGAAGATATTTTGCAACCGTCAACAAACAAAGCGCAATCTTTCAAAGATTATGTAAGGAAGATCCATGACCGGGCCCCCTCCGCTTATAACATTGCCTCGCTGGCTTCACAAAATAACAGTAAAGCATCCTTTCTCTCCAGGCAACCCGGACCTCCTCGCAGAATCTCCCTGCCATCGATAAAGAATCCCGAGGTAACAGTGAATGTGCCATTGCAAGGCCCAGGCGATGAGGATGGTGTTGATCAAAAATGTGACAATACTTCGAGATTTAGTTTTGAGAAAAAGCTAGAGACCAGCAATGATAGCCGGCTTCAGTTGGGTCAGACAAACAACGGTGATCTCGAGTCACAACTCTCAAGGGACGACGAAGAAAGTATAGACAGAATAAGAAGCATCTATAACATTTATTTTGAAAGAAGTAGCAGCTCGATACGCACTTCTGTGGCTTCTTCACTACGACGTGGTTCCAGAGTAATTATTACAACAGAACAAAGTGCGGATACGAACTTCCAGAATAATGCAAACGACACTACACTGGCTGAACAAAGCCCATTCAAAGCTACAGATGCCAAAGAAACCGACTCCGGTTCACCTTCCAATGACGAATATGAAGATACGACCGAATATCTGCAAGTTCCCACTTCGCAGAAGACTACACACATTGCATCCTCGGTATATTCAGAAATGCCTTTTAAGGACAAAAATATCTCCGAGCCACCATTCTTATCAACAAATTTTTCTCCGCCCAATGCCACCTCAACGAGAATTGCCTCATCCATATACTCTGAACTGCCCGCAAAGGGACAACTTTACTCTACAAGAGTGTCTGTACGGGTTCCTCCATTGAAGATTGCGGCTCGTCCTGCTCCAGATTATTCACAACAACTTCCGCAGTATCACCCAAAAGGTCACAACAAAGATAAAAATTACTATTATAGTCACAACCCATCATCATTAGAGCATCCTCAAAATCTTGAGAATATCGGGGATCTGCCAACGCCAACTCAATTAGCATATTCGACTTGCTCACATTCACTGACCTCATTCAAAGGAAATCCTACGCCTTCACACGCATTGAAGCATGTGCCCGCTGCTAGACTCAACGGGACCGCCTTAAACCCAATGGATCATCCAGAAATGTTTTACAATTCTCCCACGGCAGCATCTTCAGCAGCATCTTTATCGAAGCAGTCGTGTATTCCTTTGCCATACCAACTAAGACAAAGTGTCGTCATGACAAACCCATCCGACCTTTCTATCAGAACACGTTATAAGCCTGCGGGCTCTTTGGGCCATTTGATAAGAGCCCAACAGCTCCCCAGTAGCTCATCCACTATCACCACGCCAACCTCTCTATCACAGCAGCAATCGACGGTGCCAACATTGATTAACGTCTGTGTAAGTGGGCTATTGGACGACTCTGATGTTATACAAGATCCGCGTGGGGATGGAATCCTACCTTTACTGCAGATGACCTGAGAAAGCAACTGGGTACACTGCATAATTACGAAATGACATCCTAATATAAACGAACAAGTACAAGTAAAAATTCACAACTGTAACAATACATAATTAATCAAAGCTAACATTTTCTTCTCGTATTGTTTCCCATTTTGCGTCATTTCTCCTTATTATCGTCGCAGAGCAAAAGGATCCGGGTAATACATTGATCTTAATTGAAGCTATTAAGTAAGAAGATGAATGAACGCTATTGAAAAACAAAGAACACGATTGACGAGTAGGATAGAAAAGGGCTAACCCTCGAGTGGAAAGGAGAACAAAAAATATAGTCATGTCGAAGTTCCTACAAGGGCAAATATTCAATATATCGAAATGTTATGTCAGACACTCTTCTACTAGACCCTTTTTGGTGGCTCCCAGTATAGCCAAAAGTATAACGACTGAGGCTCCGCCCATCAATCACTCACCTGAACTAGCCCAAACGAGGAAATGGCTACCAGAAAGATGCGGTTTGATTACACGTAAGAAGGGGATGATGCCCTATTTCGATCAATCTACGGGTGAGAGGACTGCCGCGACTATACTAGAAGTTAATAATGTCGAGGTTATAATGCATAGAACTCCAGACGCCAATGGGTATTTCGCATGCCAGGTTGGGTTTGGCTCCAAGCATCTGTCCAAAGTCACGAGACAAATGCTGGGACATTTTGCTTCCAAAGTTGTCAATCCTAAAGAATACGTTTCAGAATTCAGAGTGAAAAACGACAATGGACTGCTACCACCTGGCACTTTATTGAAGCCATCTTTTTTCAAGGAAGGGCAGTACGTCGATGTCAAATCAGTCAGCAAAGGTAAGGGGTTTACAGGTGTGATGAAGAGGTATGGATTTAAGGGTCTGAGAGCATCTCATGGTACATCTATTATGCATAGACACGGTGGTTCTTATGGTCAAAACCAAGATCCAGGAAGAGTGTTACCAGGTAGGAAAATGCCTGGCCATATGGGTAATGATAACGTGACGATCCAAAATGTTAAAATTTTGAAAGTTGATGATGAAAATAATGTCATTTGGGTTAAAGGTCCTGTAGCGGGGCCTAAGAACACTTTCGTCAAGATTCAAGATGCAATCAAAAAAACCTGAACATAGCAACGTACGAATAATTTATAACAATCATGTACATACACCACAAAAAAAATAGTCTGAAAACTACATTCAATAATAATTTTTAGAGATATTTTATTTTTTTTCAGACAATGGGCTAAATAGTATTTATTGCTATGTTAGAATACCAGAACCTTAGAGGAACCAATTTACATATGATATGAAATGAAAAAACCCAAAGTTATCAATTAATTAGAGGATAGTCAAAATGGAAAGAAACATTGAGAAAGTGAAATCACATTACGGAAATAACACTAGTCATCAAGTTCAGAAGGTTTTAGTAACCCACCGATCTTGGCAGCCTTTTCTCTTTCTATTCTATTTTGTTCCAATAAGGCATTTTCTTTATCTTCAGCAAACAAATAATCCGTGGGGTCACCTCCGACTTCTTTGATTTGTACTAGGAAGTCTCTTAAGGTACCTTTGAAAACTGTTAAATCTTTGTATTGTTTAGTCAATGCAGACAAGAAACTTGCAATTTGTTCGGATGTTAAGTGAGGGAATGCGCTATTTAGCATGTTAGCCAAATATTGGTTCAAGTAAACTTGATTTGAAGTGCCTTGTGGTGCTTCATTTTCTTGATATAATGGTACAGGTATCTTGTTGTCGTAAACCAATGAAATTAACTTCATTAATAATAATGATTGCTTGGAAAACCCGGACTTGTGATCAGAATCTGTCAAGACAAAAAATGTTTCGCTGACAAACACGAAGAAATAATTCTTGTAGAATTCATTAGCAAATGGAACGGCACCCATTCTTTCAATATTTTTAACCAAGTCCAATGCAATTTGTAAACCATTAACTTCAACATCTCTGTTGTTATGCTTGAATGCCCAACAAATAGCATCAACAAATAATTTGAATGCAGCAGGAGGCAATTCTAAAAATGCAGCAAAAGATTTTTCGTTGATGACTTTTAGTAATTTGTAAAATTCTACACGATGCTCAGGGTATTCTGTAAAATCTTTGTTGATCATATCCAAAGTACATTCAAAAACACTTTGTAAAATTAAAATGACACCTTGTGGAATCATGTGACCTACTTTCTCTACGACTGTGGTCATACAGTTTAGTACTTCAGCATCTCTTGCATCTGGAACATTATTCATATAGTCTTCTAAGACGGCATTCAATAACGGTTCTACTAACACTTTAACGACATCATCCAAATTTCTAGCCTTGGAGATATAAGTTTCAACAAGTTTCAAGATCTCTTTCTTAATCGTTCTCAAACCACGAACCTTTGGTGTCTTTGTGGCAATCAAACCATCGCTAGCCACCTGAACAGAAATCATTGAGGAAACAGCTCTGTATAATTGAAGCATGTTGTAATAAATGTGGCCTAATTGAGGGTAAAAATCTGCACCCATTGAAGAGCAAACGGCGACGTTCGTCTTTATAATATTTGCAATAATTTTGACGGTTTCGGAATCTAGTAGTAATGCTGGGTTTGCAGTGGATTGTTCTACTATAGTATCCCAAGCCATATTTGGCAGTTGCATTAAATCGCTTAATAGTCTATTTCTTTCCGCTACGTTTCTTTCTTCGGAAATGATAATACCACAAGCTTTGTAAAACGTGTGAACCTGTTGCGGCTGCAGATCAGCAGTTGTCTTTTGAATATCGCTAATTATTGTTTGGATGAATGGTTCAGATTCACGAGGTTGTTGAATGACAAAATGATACTTACATTTTTGAACAATCTTGATGAATGTGTCACATGCCATATCTTGAACACCCTCATGGGTTTCATGCATAAATTCAAAAAGCTTTAAAATAACAGTTCTTAGGAAATTCCAGTGAGCTTTCAAAAATCTTGGGTATTGACCCACCACGTACATAATGTCCGATGCAACAACGGCTTTGTTATCTTTACCTCTTTTCTTTACGGTCAAATCCAATAAATCCTTGATGACAGTGACCACGAATCTTTTTTCAGTGTCTTCGCTCATTGTACCAGAGATGGAACCAATAGCCCAAGACAAGGTGTTAATATTATGCCATGACCATTCTGAACCATCAATTTGTCTTGCCAATTTATTGATCATGATTTCTTCAGTATCAATAACATTTAAGTGGGTTAAATATACAAGAACTTCTCTTTCTGATTTGTATAATTGGATGGTATCAGATTCCTTGACAAATTCTCTAACAATTTCCCCTTCATCATTTTCAACAACGAGAACTTCCTCAGGTCTGACCATGTTTTCAATAATCACCAATCTCAACTGTGAACAAATTTCTTCATAAATGTGCTTTTTTAAGGGGAATCTCTTCATGTATTCTGGGTTCAAAGCACCAGATCCAGTCGATATGGCCTGTGAACCAACTGATAATTGTATCAATGGACTCATTTCGGTAGCAGGTAAACGTTGAACCTCATAAAATAAATCTGCTACCAAATTATGCCAGTAGTCCAAAGTGGTCTTAAACAGCTCCCTTTCTTCGATTTTAGATAATTGAATCAAGTATTGATGTGCGTTTAATAATAGTTCCCTTAGAGATTCATCACTTTCCAATAGAGCTCTATTACGTGCCAGATAGGTGGTTAAAAACATTGCCAAATCTTGTAGGAAGGACTGATCATTACCATTAGCAGTTGCATAAGTGGCCTTCAAATCAGCTGTAACAGGCATGACATTTGTGGCAATTTGTTGTAAAGTGTTTTGGAAAAAAAGTACAGTTTGTCTTTTTATCAAATCATTATCTTGTGGGATCTTTAAATTTGAAACCTCGGTTAAACATTTCAATGTGATGGCTCTTGTATCAGAAGATGTCATAAATTTGGTACTCAATAGTTCTAAAATGTTCGTCTCGTAAATGTAACGGTAAGGAATCCAATGCAAATATCTCAATAAAGATTCCAAGGTGGCTACTATTAAAGAAGTAGAAGAGCCTTGTTCCAAGACTTGAAAACATAATTTAAAAATCTGCTCGAATTCTTTTGACATTGAGTTTTTTAAATGCAAAGCTTTAGCTTGAGTCATTTGTTCTGCAGAAAAATCGAAGACTTCTTCCGACAACAATTTCAAAATGATCATGTTGTTTTCGCAAACATTAACAGAAGAGCTTGAACTACCAATTAGTTCTGGAATAAACTCTGGCCAATTCTGAGGCCATTCCTGTTTCAAGATTTGCACTAGGGTTAAATCAGACTTATTAATGAGGTTCTTTTGTGTTTTGAACGCTTCGTCATCCTGGCACATAGAAATGATCATACCAACAACAAAGTTTCTGATGCCAATTCTATGGTCATTCGGCAACAACTTCCATTTTCTAGTAATCAGTTTATCAAGGATGGTTAGGGCAATAAATTTTGATTGCGGATTTGTCGAGAATTGAAGAATTTGATCAGCTTTTTGCCAAGCATCAGGATTGTCTTGAAATTTGGTTAAAATCTCCTGAGCTTGCTTCTGCTGAACACCAGAACCCTGGTAGAAGGTGGTAACCACCTGATCTAGTAAACTGATGTCTAAATCGTTGGAAAAGTTCAAAATTCCTTCCATATTAAACTTTATTATTTTTGCTTTTCTTAGTTTTAACGGGTAGTTTTAACGATATGCGAGTACTGCGTTAGCTTTTTGGTTTTCCTTTCTTATATGATTTTTCCTTCTCTCCTAGAATTTCAGGATGTACCGTCTATTACTGGAAACAGTGATTGAAAAAAACGTGAATTATAGAAAAGAACAAAAAGAACTTAACAATGATTGATCTTGCTCAAACAATTAAACCAGATGAACGAACAGGATTGAATATTAAGGATATACGACGAAATTCCTACCGAATATTCTGCAGCTGATGGTTTTTTCTTACCTTTCTTGTTAGCGATAATCCTTTATAGCAGTGATTGTAGGAGAATAAGGAAAGTCAGGGAAATCTGCAAATTGTTTTTTTTTCTTGTAAAAGAAACACCATTTCCCATAGTTAGTGCAGCCGGGTAACGACAAGTCGCAAGCCATACTTGTACATCATGGTGGATACAAATGGCTTAGTTAAAAGCGATTGATTGCTGGAAGATTGCGGAAAAGATGGGCAAGTACCAGGGAACTTCTTTACACCGTAATTGTCGATTGATTGGCAGCTCTAGGAAGCTGAGAGCACTTAGCACCTTTGGGAAGCCTTTCGGACCGATGGCAATGAGTGTGTGTCCCAGACGATAACAGTACTCTCAAATGAAAATTGTAACACATAAAAGATGCTTAGAAAAAGGATATTATCCTTCCAATAAGTGTTCTTGGGAAAGAATGCAACATGTGTTATACTCTCCTGAAATACTAAAAGATCATAACAAGACAAGCGCAAGTGGTTTAGTGGTAAAATCCAACGTTGCCATCGTTGGGCCCCCGGTTCGATTCCGGGCTTGCGCATTTTTTTTATTCAGGTTTAATTCCAGCTGAAAGGAAGCTAAAAGCTAGCTTATTTGAAGAGGGTATGAACCTAAAATGTATCAACTCTTTTTTTTATTTCTATAAAGCTTCCTAAGTATAATCTTATGTAATTCATTTGTCATGCATACTGTTTATTCTGAATTATTATCCTCGGGTTTTTCTGTCAGTTCCATCGTGGAGGTTTGATCAAGTTTTGGAGACCACATAAAGTTGTTTACACCATAGTGCATCCTAGGTGTACCGATTGGTTCTGTCATTACAGTATCTGGAACGGATTCCACGTTCAGATCAATATTTGAAATATGGGACGAAGCTATATGCTCTTTGATATCCCAATCGGATTCAATAGTACGTTTCATTCTACTGTGAAATTTCCATCTCGTCACCACCATTTCCAAAACATCGAAGTTTCTTTGATTCTCCAGAAACTTGTCTACTTTACCCAATACATACAAGTGATGCACATATTGATCAATACCTAAACACTCTCTTGCGGAATAAGTTGTGAAAAGAGGTATCTGTAGTAACAGATCCGAAAATTTAATGCCCCCACTATACGCATTCGTATAGTGTATTCCCTGGACAAATCTTCTATATTGCAGCTTTCTTTGTATGACCTTCGTTCTACTTATGGTGTTCAACTCTTTGTTTAACCCATTCAGATCTATTTTGACATCATATGGATCGTCTGGGTTTACTTCCATGAAGTTCTTGACTAAATTTTTTATCGTTAATCTCCCTTCCCAAATTTTGAAAGAAAGTGGGCCATCAAATGAGTGCATTATTTTTGGAAGGTAAGACAATTCAAGTTCACCAGTTCCATCGGTATCAAATTTGGACCATGCCTCTATGTATTTTTTGATCTCTGATCTGTTGATACCTGAGCTGGATCCACCACTACGATAAACATAACTGAAATTACCAATAATCAATGAAACAAACATATTCACAAAGATATACATTGATATGATATTCCACGACATTAGTAATAAGTATGCGTATGTCTCTGATCCACAATCCGTATATGTTGAGCTGTCGTCAGAAGAGCAATAAGGTTCGGATACAGTTAGATCATTCATAATGTAGTTCCAGCCTTCACCAAAGCTACATCTGAACAAAACAATCATGGATTTGATGATCGTCCTAAAGTTTATGTTATCTGTTGTATTGCTTCCTAGCCTTGTTAAACCGAAAATCTGGTTCAAAGCAATAGCATAAACTAAAAATAAAACACCCCAGGTGTAGGTTAATGATAAAATTGGGGGCAAGCTTGCCATTGCAGTTTCCAAAAGTTCAGTCAGTGTATCATTTTGGGGGATAACGAATAAAAATATTACCAGTAAAAAAAACCCTTTGGTGTTGTGAAACCAATAGTGAGAAGCTGGGATGTGGAATGCTACAGCATTCATAATAAATGCTATAATGACGATGCTGAGTCGTGTACTATTCCACTTTTGTCTAAAATACAATCTTGGTCCTTCACCACACATGTGGAATGCTTCCTGAATCAGGAATACACTGGTGGAAAACATGAAAAAAACGCCTTGGTAACCAATTAAGTGGTTTGGATCGTAGCTGCGACTTAGCAGCATTATTATATGGATATAGAGGACAATCTGCAGGAACGACGCATAATAGAGATTTTTTTTATCGACAGCAATTTGATAGAAAAATTTCCTGATTTTGGATAACTCTATTAAATTTGGTATTGCTTTTGGCTTGGCTTGGGATAAAAGTTTCTGAGATTCCAGCCATGCTTTTTCTTCTATAGTATAGTACGCGCTACCTGTTGTTCTTGCTTGGTTATTGACGATGAATGAAACAAACAAGTTCAAAATGAAAACCATACTCAAGAAATTAAACAAAACCAGAAACACAGCACTTCCTGCCGAACCCATTACTGTAGCAGGTGTACCTACTCCTGAGCTGTTCATCATATCTTCCAATAAATCGACCCAACCTTCTAAAGAAATAATCTGATATAACGAATTGAATGCACTTGCGAAAGAATCTAAATGAAGATACGGTTGCTGGTAAACCCTTGGGGACATAATATCCCATTGAAACACAGAATTTGTATATTCATTGTAACATTGCGCGCGGCCTAAACTTCCATCATTGCAAGTACCCAAGCGGCCTTTAAAGAGACCTAGACCCCAAACTGTAAATGGAAATAGCAAACTCAGTGATATTAACCCTGCTTCAAAAATTTTATTCAAACCATCAAACATGACAAGGTTAAACGTTTGACGTGCTGTGTTACTGATTGTCAGGCATCTAAGTGCTCTCAGTGCTGTCAAACCTTTAAAAATTCTAGATAAATTTCCATTATTTTTCAGGTAAGCAATCAGATTAATCCACATTGATATGAGGACGAGGAAATCAATGAAATTCCACGGATTCCTCAAGTATGCATTTGGAGAATACAGGAATCCATCAGCGACTGTCTTTACAATAAACTCAATAGAAAAGGCACCAATGAACGCGCAATCTAAGGCAGAAGACCAATTCCAGGTTCCCATATGGTTATGCATACGGTATAATGGTGTGACGTAGCAGGAACAAACAATCAATAAAACGGTAGCAAGCGCAAAAATAAAAACGAACACGTCCCTTTCAATGTGGTGAAAATAGCTCCTCTTGTTGTATAAATCAGTACTATCCTCAACAAATCGTGTGCCATCAGTTCTTTTACCAGTACTGGGTGGTACCAGGCGTTGACAAAATTTCCGAAACCTATGCTGAGGAGAAAAGAAATAATACGAATAATTGAATAAAGGATACCTTTTCAAATATTCTAGCTTTTCTTCCTCATATTCGTTCAACTGCAAAACATAGGTTCTTCCGGTGATATCGTTCGTTTCTGTAAATACAACATCACTACTTTTATAAAATGGATTATTAGCAAACATTCTTACTCGTCTCAATGATGGAACACCTTTCGTGAGCTTTGATAGAACCTTTTGAATTATATTCTGTGATGGAGGTTCTTTGAGTTCGTCGGCTAATTCCCCCATATTTTGTGCTATGTTCATGATTGCAGTTCCTCTCATAAGAAATTGTTTGAAATCTCTTGTGTCTTCATTATTACGACTTTCAAAAAATTTCTTCCTAATCCTTGCTATTAAACTCGCGTGTGTATATTCTTGGATCTTTTGAGGATAGACAAATTTCAGATAATGTTTAATCTGTTGTGGTCTTTTTTCCTCTTCTTTTACTTCCATACTCTCTGATATTAATGCAATGAAAATATTCAAGATCACTGAATTAGACAAAAGAAACCATATAATGAAAAGCACTGAACAAAAAAAAGCTGAGGAGATATTAGGAGAGTATTTTTGAAGTGGGTATAAGATATCCGTCCAATTTTCAGTAGACCCAATAATAAACAACGATAGAAATGCATTTGGTAACGAATACATTCCGAACGGCTGGTCTGCCATCTCCTCTGGTGGAACTACACCTTCGAAATATACAGCCATAACTATAGCAACCAAAAAGGTGAAAAAGAAGTAAAACGAAGATAAGTTCCAAATCATAACACCGTTACCTAATATCTGCTTCCATAATTTTTTGGTCAAGTTAAAAGATATGATCACCCTATAAAATCTGGATATCTGAAGTATGGACAGCCAAGCATATGCATGCCCTAAAACTCCTTCAACCGCAAGGCAGCTAATAACTAGAGTGATGATTGAGATGATAAAATCGTAGACGTAGCTGGGTTTTGTCAAGAACTTCCACATGTTGGGCAAATATAATATTAGCCTTATTAGCGATTCGATGAAAAGAACAATCGAAATTCCTCTGTCAGTTTTCAAGAGAATATTTGCATAATGTGCGGAAGTTGTTACCTTGACGGAGGCACGCATACCTATATCACAGATGATAAGTATAACAAAAATAAACTCAACATAAGAGTAAATCATTTGCCCTTTTTGAGACCATTTTGGAAATTTGGCTTGGTTTGCTTTTAGTTTGAAGTATTTCCAATAGCCTGTTATCAAACGCGCAATGTAACCCATATTTTTTGCACCATAAATTGTCTTTCTCTTTTTGTATTCCTCGTTAGCTATTTCGAAAGAAGACACCAGAACTGCAATAAGTAAATTCAGTAGCCAAATAGTTAAAACAAAAATGCAAACGATAAAAAACAAACAAGCAGCCATTTCATCTGAATCCATCGTATAATACATCAAATCAGTGAAGGTGTTCGCACTCATTATAACAAAAACAAGTTCCATCGAATTAACAATATTGTCAAAACTAATTCTACCGTTATAAGGATTGGCATTAGAAACACATTTGGAATATTGTGGGCAAAGAAAGCCCTTTGAAACAGGCCCTTCAGAACCATCCTCATATATATAATTTTGTCTTTGTTTTGTTACTGGGTCAAGATGGCCGCCACAGAATTGCATGTTGTATTGATATGTATCAGTAGGGTCTTCGGAATTATACCACACACATTGTCTTCGAAATGAACCTTGAAAAATTTGTACTCCTAGAATCCCAAAGAAAATCCAAAAATACACTAACATGGAACTAACATTAACCAACTGCGGAATACCATATTTCAATCCTCTTAAAATTGAGGGCATACCGGTATCAATGTTTACGAGTCGAAGAATTCTTAATACAGCTAAAGGCTTAAATATTCTTATTCCCGCTTTTGAATCATAGCTTCTAATGGATAAGAACATACCGAGCCAGAAGCTTACTGAAGATACGAGATCTATTCTATTCCATGATGATCGCGCAAATGCCCTTGGAGTGCCAAACGACCTGTGTTGTCCTTTTGCACCATAAGGTTCTCTTAAAGAAGCAGTCAGTGATTTTTGTTGATACTTTTTTTCTTCCTCCGTAGATTCAATCTTGAATGGAATAATAAAATCTATTAGTTCACTGCCATATTTCCCTCTCATATATGTATAAAGCTTCATTATTCCTGATCTCTGTAAGATTGATTTGTACTCACGCCCATATGCACTGAACATTTGAGAATCATCCCAAAACCCAAAAGCAATTATTTTTGCTATATCATTGGCCGTAAAGCAAGCAGATAATATGAAAATAAAATAATCGGTCCAGTCAGAAAACCGGTATAAAAAAACCACGTTGTGAGGATCATACGTCCTTACCGCCAGAAGTATTGTATAAAATGTCAATAAAAGGCTGCAAAGAAATGAATAGCGTTTATTCAGCAAACAGTGAGCAAGTTTTAATCTTATTTTATTTGTAGGTGAGAAAATCCCAAGGGAATGCCCATAAAGAACAAAAGGTCTTTTGTCTAATTTCTTCTGGAGCATTTCGAAATCCGGAATGTCTATAGTATGCTCATTAATCTCCGCTTGATCTTTAGTATTCTTTTGAGGTGACAAATGATCACTGAACTTGGGGCTGGGTTTCTTTCTTGAAGTATTTAAAAATCCCTCGTGGGCCTCAGATAGTGGTCTACTTTGTCCAAGTTCTGGAGTAAGGTGAATTGAACCTGGAGCTGCACTTGTTCCTACATTGGGTGTATGTACATCAGCTATCGATTCATCATAATCATTTTCTTCTTCTTCCTCTTCTCCTGCCCCTTCCCATCCTTCTCCATCTTCTCCAGCGACTGACCCAGTACGGCTTTTATTTAACTGAGGCAACCACGTCAAACCCTCTTCGTCTATCGCGCTTTTGAACCCTTTCTGCAAATCTTCAAATTCATCCATATCATCAGCGGCAATTAGTGACAGAACTTTTGCCGACCTCGGTGGTTTATCTGTTGAACTCGCTGAATTAGAAACCCGCCTGCTGGACGTTCGACTGTAGTTACTAAAGCTACGCCTGCGCAGCCTTTCATCATTTAAATCAATATGCTGTGAATTAGACTTGGCAGACCCTACCGAAGGTGAAACGTTACGTCTAGAAGATTCAGCAGCACTGAATGATGCTGTTTGAAGAGAGAGCTTAGGTCTACTCAAGTTTTTATTATTGCTCCTTCCGATACGAGTACGAAATATGTTAGAAATCAATGAAGCATCTTTCCCATTGTCGTCTGAGTTATTATCTTCTTGTTCGCCTTCACTTATGTAACCAGTACTATCCGGTGGGACAATATTCAAAGACGGTGGTACCAGAACCTGTGGCTTCGTCCCCAAGTGATCATCATTTCTTTCAACATCGTCTTCACTATCTTCCGCCACTATAGCTGCATTGTCAGCGAACGGATTCTTATCTGGCTCGAATGGCTCTGTGAGTGTCCTTTTCCTTCCTTCCATTGGTGCCAGTGATGAGTAGTATCCACTGGTACTGTCGACTTTACTTATTTACTACAAAGAAGCAGTTTGTCATCATTTCATGATCTCATCTATATTTATTTTTATCAGCAAAGTGGGAACGCTCAAGTTGGCAATATGAAAAAACCCTACAAGAAGCACACGTAGCTATAGAAAAGACGGTAAAAAACTCTCCAGGTCAAGGCCATTGAATTCAGGAGTGGTTTCGGACAATTGGATGACATGCCGAACTATATCTTCTGGCCATACGAGTCATTTTTTGAGAAGTCTGGTGCCGAAGGGACACAGGTAGCCTTGGCCATCTCTTTTCAAGAGACGCATTTTGTCGTCTTGGGTGTTTGTAGCTCCAAGCAACTGGAAAATGTAATTATACGTCCACCGTATTCTATACTAGCTACAAGGGAATTTGGGGAGAATGATTGGGACTACAAAGTTTCCGAACCGTGCAATGTTCACTTTAGGATACCCAGGTTGAAGTATATGCAGTTTTACTCGTCTGACCCCATATCACTCATCATACCAGAAAAGGCAGTCGATCTTCAAAGCAGTGTGGGAGAAACCTTGAATTTTACCAAGCTAGAGGAGCATCCAAGGTACATGAGTGACAATAAGAAGCTAAGGGAAACTTTGAATATAATCAACCTTTTTCCCACATACAGCAAATCGTTGAGCGACCTTTATCCGTTTGTTCAAACATCACACGAAAATTTACGAGACAATATATTTAGTGCTTTTTCAACCTGGTACTCGTCTACTTATGTTCATCAGCTATCCACCACTCTCTGCGGTTATATTACGCTGCTCATTTGCTCCATTGCAAGCTTTGTGTCTTCATTTCTGAATTATCCGCATTTCCAACTAGTAAATTACTCAGCATTTGTGCAGCAAATAGACCTTCGATGCCAACAGGTTTGCTATTTTCCTGTGCAGTATGAGCGTATCAACATGAAGGATACGATACGCAAAGTTGAACCTATAACAAAGCAAGAAAACCTTGATGGCGAATTGCCGAATTCGAGCATGCCTTGCAAATATTATCCCGATTATATTTTATTCTACAACACCATCTGGCTTATTATTAACGACATCTCCTTTGGCCTAATACTAGGAGCCATACTTACAGAAAATCGGGTATTTTTGGTGTCAACATCTCATAGATTATTAAAGTTTTTCTTATATGATTCATTAAAAACGATAACCGTATTGTTAGCAAGTAATCCCTTTGGCATCAAACTAAACGCAGAATTAGCGAACTTTTTGAGTGAACTGTTCCTTTGGGTCATAGAATTTTCTTATAGCTCTTTCGTAGAAGTTCTAATTGATCCGGGAACCCTGTCAAGCTTGCTCACGTTAGTGATATACATGATGTTTCTCGTTGGCTGCTCCTTTGGTGTTTCGTTAGCAATTGATTTTTTTGCGATTCTAAGTTTTCCAATATATGTGTTCTATCGTATCAGCAGTAAATTGTATCACTGCCAGCTGAATATCATGGGCAGTCTTTTCAACTTATTCTGCGGTAAGAAAAAAAACATTCTACGGAACAGAGTCGATCATAACTATTTCCAATTGGATCAACTGTTATTGGGAACGTTATTGTTCATTATTCTAGTTTTCTTAACTCCTACAGTTATGGCATTCTACATGTCATACACAGTTTTGAGAATGCTGACAATAACAATCGAAATATCTTTAGAGGCTATTATTGCCCTCATCAACCATTTCCCTTTGTTTGCATTATTACTGAGACTAAAGGACCCTAAACGCTTACCGGGTGGTATCTCCATAGAACTTAAAACCACAACATCAAGTATGCCTACTACATTGGAACTTAAAAATAATCCTATTAAATTCAAAAGCATGTTCAAGCCGTATAGCTTATTGTTGGCCCAAATGAAGACGAATTATTTTTCATTTGTTACTGTACGGCAGATTGTTCGAGGAGAGTCTATAATGGTCAACAGGAATAAGTTATATCACGTTCTATATTCTGCATTGCCAAGTAAGCCATTAGGCGCAAGGGATTTATATAAAAGGCTAATCACACAAGCATAGTTCTTTTTTATACACAAAATAGTCGAACCTGTTTTGAATTGTTTGTTACCGTATAAGCTTTTTTCGTATATACATGAAATGAAACTTCTACATAATGAATATATTTTTTAAAAAGGCGGCATCACTATTTTTCTTTTTGCCCTTCCCCTTTGCAGCTGCAGCTGCTTCTTTCTTCATCTTCTTTGGAGTACCTTTACCACGACGTTTCCTCGCTTCTACCATAGATAATCGGTACCGTTCATCAAGGTTAACGAATTCAATGTCGGGATACAATGTCTTCAGATGTCTAAACTTTAGAATATCCGGGTTTCCGTAGTAGCTAGCAATCGAGGGACCTTTCAATCGTTCATTTAGGATTTTGGAACCTGTTCTTATACCGGTGGGGTTGAAATTCTGGTCAAATATCTTCGCAGATAATTCCGCTACCTTTAGCAGCCTAGCTTTGGGCACGCTCATTGAAAATCTTAGATAGATAATTGTGCGCCGTGCTGCGACTTCTGCCTTCACTAGACAGCTCGAAGACTAGTGAGTAGGTGTATCCTTCATGGCAATACAGGCTCGCTTATTATTTTCCATTCTACTCTCAGATCACTATATACGCAATATGATGATAGCATGTTCACTAACAGATACAATAGTTACATACAATTGATTAACCACATTTCCTGGGGCGGTACGCCTGGTTGAAAGTGTTACGAGACGGCACAATGTATCTGTTAACTTTTATTTAGTGGTGAATTGATAAAGAAATCTGTTATTCTAATAAAACATTATACTATAATTATTAATATACTATTTGTAAATATCACCTTACTTACCATTCGACGTTGTCGGCGTTTTCTTCAGCCCATTCAGTGGCCTCAGCTTGTTCTTCAGTAACCTCTTCCTTGGCTTCTTCTTCACCAGCCTCTTCGGTGGCAGCTTCTTCAGCGACTTGTTCAACTTCTTCAGGGTCTCTGTAGAAGTACAAATCTGGCATGATAGACCATGGTTGAGTTCTGTCGACTAGAGCACCTCTTAGTCTCAAGACTTCTCTGGCCAATAAGTACCAAATTAAACCGATGGAGTGCTTACCTCTGTTGTTACATGGGATAGCGACATCGACGAATTCTGATGGGGAGTCCAAGTCGGTTAGAGCAATGACTGGGATGTTAACGTAAGAAGCTTCCTTGATGGCTTGAGCGTCTGATCTTGGGTCGGTGACGATAACTAATCTTGGTTCCTTGAAAGAACGGGTAATGTAATTGGTGAAAGAACCTGGGGTGAATCTACCGGCAATTGGGGTAGCACCAGTGTGAGCAGCGAACTTCAAGACAGCTCTTTGACCGAAAGTTCTGGAGGAGATGGCAACGACATCTTCTGGGTTTGGAATGGCAGCGATGATTCTAGCGGCCAAGACCAATTTTTCCCAGGTCTTACCAACGTTGATAACGTGGACACCATCTGGTCTAGCGTTGAAAACATATGGTTCTTGGTGAACCTGTAATAAAAATAAAGGGAGAAGGAAAATTAAATGTTAGTAAAGGAAAACTTATTCTCGGCACTTGCTGTGGGTGATTAATCGGATACGAAATAGGATGTCTTGGGAAAGGAGATGCAGTTTTGAACGTCTATCCTAGGCACTCATGGGGGCGGGATACGGCCTAGATTATTTTACTGAGGGAAATCTAATGGTATTTTCAAAGTTTTTTTCGCTCATCGTTGAAACTTAGAGATATGATACATTTTCAATGGGCATTGGGAAAGTCCGGTATGTTTTTTCAATCGGGTATTGCTGTTGGTTCTCTGTTCTCCTGATAATCTATTTGATATTCGTCCGCATTGCTTTTGGACAGTAACATAAATCGGTATTTTTACTCATGTGGTGGGTTGGGTCAATTTTTTTCTTAACGTATCTTCAATCACGCCAACGGTTATGCTATATAATGGGAGTGGAGTGCAACATACTTGAACGTTTCTAGCACCTAAGTGAGTGTTAGCAGCCAACAATAGTTGGGCGTCTTCTGGAGTCAAGTCAAAAGTAGCTGGTAAGGACATTTCGCTCTATTTAGTTTGCTATTGGTATAGCTTTTCGACTATATGACAAGGGCAGTTTACGAAGTAAACTAACCATATTACATTTCAATATATTTTCATTATCCTTGCTGCGGCATTCAGCAAGTGTTCTGCCCTGCTACTAGCTGCCTGGCAGCAGACCATCACAGTACTCGCGGTTAGGCAGACGACACTAACCTGGCATCTCGGAGAGTGCGCAAGATCGTAACGATGGTCCCAGCGCGGTTCCATCCGTTGCCTGAGCCAAGCATGCACCCACCTACGGGATCATCTTTTCCCCGCTGGGACCTATTCAGTTCCCTGCCCAGCAAGGGAACTTGTCTGCCTGGACCAATGGGCCCCGGCAGGGCCCATTGGATCCTGGGCCGTCGATGTTAACAGGAATTCTAACTTTTTTCATGCCGGCAACACGCTCAGCGGCAAACCAGGAACAACCAAAATAATTATATATTTCACGGAAAAAAATCCTAAATCCAGATGTCTGGGTCTCCAAACATGTTTGGGTGCTTATTTCAATGGTCGGCCCAAACCCAGTCTTTCTTCGCTCGCTGTATCAGATTCAGGGAAAAAAAAAATACCCGAAATGGATAGTTTTCTTACTTTTCCGAAAAGTTTATTTCTAAAAAGGGATCGAGCTATTCCCTCGTTCGATAAGCTATGTGAAAGGATATATTTAGATTTCGATTTATACCTGAACACGTTGTTCTCGAAATACTGCTAAAAATAGGATAATGTTGCATAACCACGCACAGCCTGCTGTTTTATAGGGAACGCATCTATATGGGTCGAAGGTTAACATTGGTCTTTCTCCATTGTAATTAGATCGTTTAGCATGTTGTTTTTCCGGTCTCCTCTCTCTACATGTCGCGTCAAGTGAGATTCCTCTCCTCTCTTCTCTGGGAGGTTTTTCCTTGTCAACAGACGGGTCCGTGCGGCACTCACTCCGACCTATATTTTTACAAGCCTCACTTGCCAGTTGTGACTTCCGTGGAAATAATGTGACGGAACCCAACGAATAATGGCATATACGCACATAAGCCTTCAAAAATAGATTTTTGTGCATGATTCGGATAATTGTAGCGTACATGCGTGCAGGTATATATACTCTTGCAGATATATAGATAGAAACTCATCTATATGCCGATTTTTTTCTTATTTTGACTCTAAACGACTACAACCCAAATCTGGCATTTCTATATCATAGCAACGAACATGTCACAAGACGACTTTGAATTGTATAGATACACACCGAGCCTAGGCGCTGGTATCCTTTTCACGATACTCTTTGTATTAGCGGGGGCATTTTTTACCTATTTGCTGGTCCACTATTCTGTCAAGAGCAAGAGAGCAACTGCATCAGAGATGAAATCTCAGCCCACGTTACGATGTTATGGAATGGTTAAGTTGGCCGGTGCTTATATTCCCTTTGTAGTTGGGTGTGGTATAGAATTTGTGGGGTTTGCTCTTAGATGCAGGTCCGCTAAACACACCATGGAGATGAATCCATATATCATTCAAACGGTTTTCTTACTGGTGTCGCCAACGATGTACGCAGCTACTTTTTATATGGTTTTTGGTAGAATGGCCACTTTATTGTTTGCAGAAAACTTGATGATCATGCCCGCTAAATTTAATACTACGATTTTTGTCATCGGTGATGTGGGGAGTCTTTTGCTACAGGCGGCTGGTGGTGCCATGATGTCGAGTGCATCAAGCGCTAGTTCTGGTTCTCACATCGTTACTGCTGGTTTGTTCATTCAAATTGCCTTTTTGGTTTGTTCATTATAAATGAATTCTTATTCATTTACAAAATTTCGAAGAGACCAACCAGTATATCAGTTAGATGCAATACCTGGAAAAGCTTAAACATCACCCTGTTGATAAACAGTTTTCTGATTTTAATCAGATCAATCGTCAGAGCTGTGGAATTTATTCAAGGTTATGATGGCGTAATTGCCTCGCATGAATGGTTTCTTTACGTTTTTGACGCATTACCCATGTTTTTACTTGTAGTAGCTTTTGCTGCTGTCTTCCCATGGAACAATATTTTTAGGGTACAAGAGGAGTCTATTCAAGCTCAACAATCTACAAAATTCGATACTGAGGCTTATCCGGATGTAGATGCAGTTTCTATTGAAGATGAGTACACTTCCAAAGAGTAAACGACCGCGCTTTTTGCATGCCTCTTTATTTCTTTTTTTTCTGTTCTTGCGATGAACCACTTTTTATTTATTATAGATGTAGGTGTTCTTTTATATATTGCCAATTAGGCTTCAATTCTTCGGCAAGCGTGTTTGGGTAACTTACACAACAATGCAGTCCACCAACAGGAGTGGAAATCACGCCTAAGGTGAAAATATCAGACATACTTTGTGGCACGTTGAATATAGCATCCATAACATGAAACGGCAGATCAGTGTTGCACGCATCCTTGAACGCTTGGAACCCCAAATTTGTAACTTCAAAAGTAGAAGAAGGCCCATTGTTCAAATTTATTTTATTCTTTATAAACTGTTGAGGAGAGACAACCTCTAACAACTTAACGTTATTAATCGTATCTATAACTTTGTCCTTAGAACTAGATTTAACCGCTTTTTGAATTTTAGAAGCGATATCCCACAATCCAAGGTCCTGGTGCAACTTATGCTTGTATTCAATGGGCGCAACGAAATTTCCTATAACGAGTTCTTCATCTGATAAAAACTGTAAATTTTCTCTACAGATTTTTCTTGTATTCATTGGTAACTCCATTTTCAAATACGTTCCGTTATAGACTTCCTTAAGTGTTCTTTTGAAACTCAAACACACCAAGGCACCCAAAAAGGACGTTAAGGAAACGTTATGGGCTTTGCATTCACTTAATACGCTTTTGAGATGTGCCGGTAACAATCGAAATTCCCATTGATGGTTAGTGTTTCTCACTTTATATGAGCTAGTATCTCCGGTTGGCTCGTATTCCAGAAAGTTTTCCGGAAATGAATAGTTGGCGAACTGGATTAGATCCTTGTTGTTCGTTACAATGGTTTTAGGGGACCAATAAAACAGACTACTGGCCAATTGACGTATTATACGCCAAGTCCAAGGTACGGGCCAATTTTCAAATGGCGAAGCTGATATCGTGTCAGTCGATGAACTAAATAGGGGTGAATAAATTGCTTCGTCATCCTCGATTGGTGCTTCTTTTTGCAATCCCTTCATCAACGTTTCCCAAACATGCACAGCAGACATCCCATCCATGAGAACATGGTCTGCCACCAGTAGCATTTCATTTTGACTTGGAATGATCAGAATTTTCCATAAAGGTGTAGCCTCGTTATATGCAAAGTCATACGTTTGGAATATGTAGTTAATTTCGTTTTGTTTCAGTTGGTCCCAATCGCGGTGGTATTCCACTATATCATCAAATAGAAACGGTTCAGTAATACTTTTAAAGTAAACCTCATTGTCCGATTCCTCATAAAACACGTTACAACTCAAACGTTCATGTTTAATCACAGCATATTTGAGAGCTGATATCAGTTGGTGTTTCTGAGGTAACTCGTTGAGCTTGATGCCGATGTAAAAGCACGAGTGCAAATTCAATTTACTTCTGTGAAAAAAGAATTCCTCTAAAATAGATAGTTTCTGCTTCATTTTCGCTTCAAGCTTGGGGCTTTTGATATTTTGTAATAAATCACTAGCTTTTTTATTATTATTCCGATAAAAGGGTTTACTTGGCACCTAAGCAAAGGCCCTTTCTTTTCCGTGAAAGTAGCTTTGGGGAGCAAAATGTAAAAGTAGGATGGAGACATTTTAGAGCTGTCCAAAAAATGCAGTATTATCTATTTCAACTATTATACAGAATTTTATAAATTAGTGTAAATTTTTAAAAGTTCATCACCTGTTGGAACAAAACGAATAAATAATATCATAACATATGTGTGCCTATGTAATATGTGTGAAGGAGGCGGAAGAAGAAAGAAGCAAGGGCGGCAACTTTTAATCGACCTTGATGTCGGACAGTCCTAGGTCTTCATTTTGTTCCTTTGTCCTTTCGTAATCCTCGATAGTCATATTTGGATCTGCATCTGGGGCATAGACATTCTGTATGTACGAGCCGGCCAATGGATCTTCCATAACGACAGTAAATTTGACTTTACCGGCAATGGCATCCTTTAATCTCGCAAAGAATTCTACCCAACGAGTCTTTGTTGCTTCGTCCATGGAGTCAGAAGTTTGAGTGAAAATACGAGACTCCAATTCTTCATAGACTTGTCTCAGTAGACCTTCTAAAGTGGTAAATCTGCCACCCAAGGTACCCTCTTGAATATCAAGATGCAATTCAGGGACAACCATACTACAACTTTCAGACTTCAAAATATCACGGGATAGGTCTGCAGCGTCGTCACAGTACAAGGTTATCCTTCTCCCCTTTTCTGGGATGGCGCCACCGGTTTTCACTTCGTTAGACTTGTAACCACAGTGGTCGCACACCGTGGACATAATGATGACTTCTTTAAAATGCGGAATATCAACCGGTTTCATATGGGTTTCACACTCTTGCATACATGATGGACAAGAGGCTCTGAATGTTTGCACTTCGTTGTTAAAGTTCTCGATGTCTGTGGCATCGGATATAAACTGTGGGGTTGATGAACCGACTTTGACCGTCTCGGATGGGTTTCTTTCACGGTTAGCTAACGCCTTCAATTTTTCTTGGCGACGTTCTTCCAGCTGGTCTCTGGTGATGATGCCGACTTGGACGTTTTGTTCATCGGTTCTCACGTACTGCGTATGCGACCACTTGTGCTGAGGCTCGCCAGGCTTATATTCGATCCAAGAGTTGCCTGCGGGATCGTCCAACACGAAAGTGACAGGAATGGTGTTAGGCTCGCAGTCCATGTAGGAACGAACTTTCTTGATGAATTCGTCGATCTTGTTGTAGAGATTCTCGTCTATGGACTTCCTCATTTCTTGGTCTTGCGACAGATCTTCGATCATTTCTGAAAGCAAACCTTCCACAGTGGTCAATTGGCCTTTCTTGGCAGGGATCTCGATATCTAGCTCGACAAACTTACAAGTGGCAGTTTCAGACTTGATGACTTCTCTGTTGAAGTCTTCACGGCATTCCACCTTCAAGGTGTAGCGGGAGCCCTTTTCTTGGATTTCCGAAGCTGGTTGAATCTCACAGTTTCTAAACCTACAGTGAGGGCACTCGAATGACATGATAATAATCTCTCTAAAATAGGGGATGGAAGTCAGCAGCAGTCTGGTCACACCGTTCTTGCCACAATTCATACAAAGAGACTCGATCTCCTGGACTGGGTGACCCATAGCGTCCTCTGCACCGGTCAACTTGACCCCATCACTAGCTCCCTGGTTTTCGTTCTGGATTTCTGCAGCAGCTTCGCCGACAGGCTTGAACAGATCTTCTTTTTGTTCGCTCATTGTTTTATATGCAACTTAGTATGCTATTATGCTGTTATAAGTATATCGCTATATACTAGTTGGAGTGCAAAATAGGTATTGTTTATCCCGATGCTCAGAAGCTATATACAGCAGGACGCCTCTCAACTCCTGGACATCGCACGTCACTATAGAAGTGCATCTCATCGCCGAAAATTTTTCTGGAATTATTAAGCATTAATTACAGCCCTAAGAAGCCCAGAACCTTCTGGAATTTTATAGAGGGCTTGGCGTCTCTTTTCTTTAGGGTTATAATTCTTAAGAAGCCTGATATATAGGGCTTTCCCAGTAAATAAATTAGGGTATTTCATGCTTTATTTTTTTATTTTTTTCGAATGAAAAAATATCTCGATGCCTCTTTTTTTTCGAGTGAATAATACAATAAAGAAATCCAATACGCATAACATAACATGCGTAAGCGTTCCAGGAAGGGTCGAAATAAAGACTGGTTCTGTTTTTAGTTTGCTTGTACTATAGTCTGTCTGTAAGAACAAAGTGGAGAGAAAGCCAGTATGCCTAGGGATCCTCTAATCGGTATTGTGGGTAAGCCATCTTCAGGCAAATCCACCACATTAAACTCTTTGACGGACGCAGCTGCGGCGGTAGGTGCGTTCCCGTTTACCACAATCGAACCCAACCAGGCCACAGGCTACCTGCAAGTGGCCTGTGCTTGTTCCCGGTTCGGTAAAGAAGATCTTTGTAAACCTAACTACGGGTGGTGCAGTCAGGGCAAGAGACATATCCCGATTAAACTGCTGGACGTTGCTGGGCTGGTGCCCGGGGCCCATTCTGGTAGAGGGCTTGGGAATAAATTCTTGGATGATTTGAGACACGCAGACGCACTTATCCATGTGGTGGACGTGAGTGGCACTACGGACTCCGAGGGCAAGAACACAAGAGGCTACGACCCGTTGAACGATATAGTGTGGCTGCAGGACGAGATTAGGCTCTGGGTCGAGGGAAATCTGAAGAAAAGATGGGGGTCAATTGTGCGTAGACACACGGCGACGAAGTCTAGCATAGTGGACACACTGCAGGCGCAATTCGGTGGGTACGGTTCGCACGCCCCCATGATCCAACGAGCCCTGGACAGGCTAAAGGGGCTGCCACCAATGGAAAAATGGGACGACGAATGGATCACCCGAGTGGTCAAGTCCTTCATGATGGAAAAGTTTCCCACCGTGCTGGGCTTGAACAAGATCGACCACCCGGATGCGGATAAAAACGTCTCCAAGATCATGTTGAAGTATCCTGACACTAAAGCTGTGCTGACTAGCGCCGTGACTGAAGTATTCCTAAGGAAACTGAAGAAGCAAGGCTTTATACTGTACGAGGAGGGCACAGAATTCGTCGACACGTATGAAGACGAGCCTGACAAACTGAAGCCACTGGACGACAACATCCTAAACAGGATCGAAAACATCAGAGACCTGGTCCTGTACAGGTTCGGGTCCACCGGTGTTGTCCAGGTGCTGCAAGCAGCCACGGACATCCTTGGGCTGATACCGGTGTACACGGTGAAGAACGTCCAGACTTTCACAGGGGGCAACGGAACCAACGTGTTCAGAGACTGTTTCCTGGTCAAGAGAGGCACACCCGTGGGCAAGGTTGCTAGATACATCATGGGTGGCGAGGTCACGATCGCAGCCATCGAAACTGTGGGCGGCGTTAGAGTCAGCGAAGAGAGCCTTGTCGAGCCTGGCAAAAACGACATCCTCGGCTTCAAGATCGCCCCAAGATCAGCATAACATAACTACGTACCACATTAAGTAATCACAAAGGATTGTAATAATCTATATCTTCACGCCTTGTGCTCATTATTAGTAAAGGATGCATTGTGGCAGAGAAGCCTTTTTTCTTACTAATCGGGAGCGGTTTTCCAGCTGGCCGAAACAGGGATGTCAGTATATAAGGAAGAGCATTCGGGGATGGAAGCTCAAGGGGACGACTTCTTAACTACATTTATCTTGTTATTTTAGCGTTGGACGAAGGTAATACGCACGCATACACAGCTACACATCTACTCATAATATCAACAATGGTCACTCAATTAAAATCTGCTTCCGAATACGACAACGCTTTGGCCTCTGGTGACAAATTGGTCGTCGTTGACTTTTTCGCCACATGGTGTGGTCCATGTAAGATGATCGCCCCAATGATCGAAAAGTTTGCCGAGCAGTATTCCGATGCTTCCTTCTACAAGTTAGACGTCGATGAAGTATCTGATGTCGCCCAGAAGGCTGAAGTCTCCTCCATGCCTACCCTTGTCTTCTACAAGGGCGGTAAGGAGAAGTCACTAGGGTCGTCGGTGCCAACCCAGCTGCTATTAAACAAGCCATTGCTTCTAACGTGTAATTTGGCGATGTAAGCTATGTAAGAATATACATATATATCACGCCTTTAACAATTAAATAAACAGTTTCAAAAGATTTGCTTTTCTTTTCTTTTTTTATTTCTATCTACCGTTTTCTGCATCGTCTATTGTCTGCCATAGATTTCATCATCCGTGTAACCAAGAATATATAGGATGTCGGTCATGGACTTGGTGTTCAGCTTACAAGGTGCGGCTTTTTGTACTTTTGGTTTGGCGTTCCATGCAATCCCGAACCCAGCGGTGCCCATGGCCGGTAGGTCATTACCACCATCACCCACCATGCAACTTGACTCGACCGGGACTTTGAACTCGGTACATAGTTGTAAAAGTGTTTCGCTCTTGCATTGCCCATCTACAGTAGCACCCAGGGTCTTACCGGTTAGTTTACCTTCAGCATCTACTTCCAACAAGTTTGCCTTACAAAAATCCAAATTCAATTGATCTTTGATAAAACTAGCGAATTGTATAAACCCGCCGCTTAAAACAGCAAGTTTACAACCTTTGTCATGTAAGAATTTACAAAGTTCTGGTACGCCCTTGGTAATTTCCAGTTTCTGTTTGATTTCGTCGTATAATGTGTCAATTTGAAGACCCTTCAATAATTTAACTCGTTCTCTTAAAGACTCTTTGAAATCTAGTTCGTTGTTCATGGCTCTTTCGGTGATTTCGTGCACTTGCTCTTCGACACCAGCATATGCAGCAATTAATTCAATTACCTCTTGGTATATCAATGTTGAGTCCATGTCGAACACAAATAGCTTTTTGGCTTGACGATATTCATTGTCAGCGGAAACAATTACATCAACATCGTCCTGACCTTCAATTATGCCGATCAGTTCATTCTTGAAATCTTTTTGCACAATGGACCCAGCAACTTCAACAAACAAATCGGTGGCTCTCGCTGATAGTTTTTTGGTGCTCTTAACTGTTACTTTTTGCGATGAGCTCTTGACAATCTCTTTCGCGATTTGATCAATGGCATCTTGTGGGAGGTTTTCGCCATGGGCTATACAGGTAACAACAAACTTCGTCATTTTACGTGAGGACGTGAATGATGTCTATATGATTTAAATATTTTAACGCTCTTTTCTTATAGTCACTTTGATTTATTGCACATTTTATATTTTTTCTTTTTCATTTTTCAATTGAAGATCTTTCGAGATTATTAAGAGTGACTCTTTCTTTCTCGGTGCAAAATAATACTGATTCAAGAAACGTTGTCAGCCCACACCGAGAGTGAGCAACCTTAATAAAGCCCTTGAAAAGAGACAGTAAGGATGTCTGGAAAGCAGCAATTACGTATATTAGTCCCAGTGAAAAGAGTGGTTGATTATCAAATAAAACCACGAGTAAATAAGGCTTTGACCGGAATTGAGACTAATGGTATTAAATTCAGTATCAACCCGTTTGATGATATTGCAGTGGAGGAAGCTATCAGAATCAAAGAAAAGAACAAGAGCTTAGTGGAATCTACGCATGCTGTATCTATTGGTCCTACTAAGGCTCAAGATATCCTAAGAAATTGTCTCGCAAAGGGTATAGACACCTGCAGTTTAATAGATTCCATGGGTAAAGAGAATATAGAACCTTTAGCAATTGCCAAAATCTTGAAAGTTATCGTTGAAAAAAGAGGTTCCAACTTGGTTTTGATGGGTAAGCAAGCTATTGATGATGATTGTAACAATACCGGTCAAATGTTAGCAGGTTTATTGAATTGGCCGCAAGCAACAAATGCAGCCAAAGTGGAATTCCTGGACAATGGTAGAGTCCAAGTGACAAGGGAAATCGATGATGGTGAAGAGGTCATCGAAGCCCCCTTACCAATGGTCATAACCACAGATTTAAGATTAAATACCCCACGTTACGTGGGACTGCCCAAATTGATGAAGGCTAAAAAGAAACCTATTGAGAAATTGGATATAACAAAGGATTTTCCCGGTATCAATATCGAGCCTCAGTTAAAAACAATATCGCTTGAAGAACCGAAGACTAAGCCACCTGGTGTGAAATTGAACTCTGTAGATGAATTAATCGAAAAGCTAAAAGAAGCCAAGGTCATATAAAGCCACAACGCACAATGAAGTAAAAAACGAAAACTGATAATATTACTATGATTCATTCTATAATTTTTCTTTACATATAAATAGTTATTGTATATGTATATACAGATATAAAGAAAAAAAATACATTCCTTTCTGACTATGAATTGTCTTTCCTCGAAGGAGATAAGAGTATGCTCCCAACCATCCCCGGTGGTTTTTTGCTCATATATTTTTCCTTGTACCACTCATCGAATTTCCTACTAGAAGAGTCATGTAAATGACACACTTTGGTGACATTGTCACATTCTTTGTACCACGGATCTAACAAGTCCCTTGTTGGTTGTAATGATGGTAGCTTGAAGTCAGGCATCTGTAACCTTGTTACTGTTTCTTGTGGGAAATCCCTACCATATTTGTTGTAAAGAGGTATATTTCGTAGTAGTTCCTCAACGTTACTATTCATCTATATGTGCTGGGCTTTTCTGGTATGTCCTGTCAACTTAATTTTGATTCTAGTAGTAAAAGTATAAAACCGCCTTGAATTTCGCACGGTCTTGAATCAAAAATAAGGAGACTGGCTAGATATTAAGAAGCCTAACATATTTGAAAGTAACCAAGATACATTTTTATTCTGTGCAACGAATGGACGATGATTCATTCGCGGTTGAAATATCTGGAAAAGAGGTCTCGTTAAGTTTTGAATGGAAAGTACATAAATCATTACACAATAAATTGTTGGTATATAAAACACAAGAAGAAAGAGATAGATGAAAAAAAAAATTACTGGATCGACCGCTACTCAATGCATCTGGTTTTTGTAGAAAACACTTCTCTTTTCGAATCAATGCCTAAAGTCAACGTAGCTAAAGAACCTAAGCTTTCCTCGCGAACAAACTCATCAAAATAAAGCTTATAGGAAGGCATGTACCTGTCTACAAAGGCATGTACCTGTCCGTCAGACATCCCCTTCCCGACCTTAGATATTAGTTCATGTTCCTGCTCTAATCTCCAATCGTAAACGTTGCTGATATTATCAGTAGTTAATACTATTCCTAACGATTTGATTTCTGGGTTACGCCACAACAAATCACTGTACATGAACAGCTTGGCGTTGACATCAACCATGTCTCCAGTGAGAAGATTGGTGTTGTCAATACCCTGTAGAACAGGATTGAAGCCTAGAAACCAACCTTCCAAGATGAAAATATCGACTGGGAGTTTAATTTTTTGACCAGTGGGACAACGATCTCCTTCACCGTTGAATTGAGACTTGTCGTACTTGGGTAATGTAACGGTTTTTTGATCTGGATGTTGGTCATGATTAATAATAATGTTTAATACTTCTTGCAACAAACTCATATCATGAGTACCAGGTAGCCCACGCCCTTGTAGTAGTTTATTGTTACTAAACTGCTTGTTCAGTTTTAGTTGGTCCTCGTGAGTCATGTAAAAATCATCAATTGAGGCAAAACTGATGGATTTCTCACCTCCATATGTTTCCATCAAATGATTATAGATTTGGATACTTACATAACTTTTGCCTGAACCTTGTGGACCTGATACAAAGAGAAACAGTGGACCCTTGTTTCCCGTCTCAAACCATTCCGGTATGTACTTATCCAAGAACTCGATTGAATAGTCTAGTATTTTTTTTTGACTTATCACACATCATTAGCTATACTACTTTATATTTACCCTAAAATATTCTTTGAGTGTTTCTTCCTCCTGATATTTTTTCCTTTGTAGTTTGCTTTACTTATGTGCTAGTTAGTGGCTGCTGTTCTAGTTGTATCACACAAACTGCTGAGATTTTAAAGAGTCCATTGTTCTCATTGCATGCATCCCCCTGCCCCGTTTGGTAATTAGGTTTTTTCCTCCTTAACGGGAACGGAAAGTTGCAACGCTAAAGGGTTGAATCAAATTTAAGGGAATAGGCAACGGAATGCAAGGTCTCTTCTATAGGGAACTTTAAAATATCATTAGTACTAGTAGTGTTCGTTTTATCGTTATTATTATTTATACATTCGTATTTGAAAAACTTTTGGATCTTTTTTTTTTTTTTTCTAATAATCTATATAATTAAGCAGACTTAGAACAGCCCATCAATTTCACCGTCGTCATCTACTTCGACAGCCATGTAACCAGCATAAGTAGCCAAACCAGGAATGGTTTGGATTTCCGCAGCAAGAGCGTACAAGTATCCAGCACCGTTAGACAATCTGACGTCTCTGATGGGGAAGGTAAATCCTGTGGGGACACCTTTCAAAGTGGCATCGTGGGATAATGAGTACTGGGTCTTGGCGATACAGATTGGTAGGTCACCAAACCCTTGCTCTTTGTACATGTCGATCTTTTGTTGGGCTTCGGGCAAGATATCGATTGCAGCACCACCGTACATCTTTTGGACAATAGTAGTTAATTTTTCCTCAACAGAGGCATTGACGTCGTATAAGAAGTGGAAGTCTACTGGTTGCTTAGAAGCTTCAATGACCGCCTTGGCCAAATCGATAGCACCTTTACCACCTTCGGCCCAATGGTTCGAAGTGACGGCATCAAATGCGCCAGCTTCTAGTGCGGCTTTTTTGATGGCGGCAATTTCAGCTTGAGTGTCGGTTTCAAACTTGTTGATTGCTACAACCACGGGGACGCCGAATTGCTTGATGTTGGCAATCTGTTTACACATGTTAGCAGCACCCTTTACAACGAAGTCGATGTTTTCTTCAGTGTATGCAGAAGGTAGAGGTTGTCCAGGCTTGACGTCTGGAGCACCACCGTGTGACTTCAAAGCTCTCACGGTGGCAACAAGAACCACAGCATTGGGTGTCAACCCAGAGGAGCGGCACTTTATGTTGAAAAATCTTTCACCACCCATGGTAAAATCGAACCCTGCTTCAGTGACCACGTAACCGGGCTCTGTCTCCGCCTTTGGCTCGGTACCGATCAATTTCAAGGCTACACGGTCCGCAATGACAGAAGATGCACCGATAGAGATGTTGGCAAATGGACCAGCATGGACCAAGACAGGAGTACCTTCCAAGGTCTGCATCAAGTTTGGTTTGATTGCGTCTCTCAACAAGGCGGTCAAGGCGCCGGTACAGCCCACGTCTTCCACGGTGACGGGAGATCTGTTTACGTCAGCAGCGACAACGATGCGTCCGATTCGTTCTTTCATGTCTCTCAAATCCTTTGAAAGAGCAAGAATGGCCATTAATTCGGATGCAACAGTGATATCAAACCCGGTGACTCTGGTGTGGTTTTTCTCAGTTGGGGCTTGGCCGATGGTGACCTGTCTTAGCATTCTGTCGTTGATATCGACCACTCTCTTGATGGTGATGGTGTCTGGGTCAATGTTCAATCTTGCGAAATGGTTGATCTCTTCTGGAGTCAAATCGTCAGGGTTGGTCTTGTTGATGCCCAGTCTATCTAATCTCCTTTGCATGGAGGCAGTGAACTTTCTCTTGCCACTCTTTCTTGGCACCAGTCTGTTGTAAAAGGTAGCGTCGTTCTTTTGAGTGGTTTCGTGGAACATTCTAGTATCGATAGCCGCAGCAAGCAAGTTGTTAGCGGCACCGATGGCGTGAATGTCACCGGTCAAGTGTAAGTTGAACTCGTCCATTGGAATAACCTGGGAGTAACCACCACCGGCGGCACCACCTTTGACACCCAACGTAGGGCCCAAGGAGGGCTGTCTGACGTTGGCGATGGCGGGCTTGCCCAAGTGTGCAGTTAGCGCTTGAACAAGACCCATTGTGGTGGTGGATTTACCTTCGCCGAGTGGCGTGGGGGTGATACCGGAGACCAAGATGTATTTACCATTCTCGCGCGATTGGAGTCTTTCGATGACTTTGGGGGAAACCTTGGCTTTGTAATGGCCGTACAGTTCCAATTCGTGGGAGTAGATACCCAGCTCTTCGGCCAGTTGGTTGATAAGCTTGGGTTGCTGGGCCCTGGAGATGTCTATATCGGAGGGCACGGGGGTCAGCAACTTCAAGGGCAAAGGCGGAATCTGTAATGGTTTGGAAGATTCCTCCAGTTGGCGTTTGGCGGCAATCAAAGTGTTGTGCATTAGCATAGCTACGGTCATGGGGCCCACACCACCGGGGACTGGAGTGATCAGATGGACGTGTTTGATGGCTTCGTCGAACTCGACGTCACCGACACACTTGAAGCCGGACTTTCTAGAGGGGTCGGCCACATAGTTAGTACCAACGTCAATGACCACGGTCTTCTTGTCGGAGGAGGCACCGTCTCTTGGCTTGAACCATTCACCTTTGACAAACTCCGGTTGGCCGATGGCAACGACAACGATGTCCGCGTCGTGCAAGTAAGAAGCGATGTCGCGGGTCTTGGAGTGGGTGATGGTGACGGTGGAGTTCAGGGACTTCAACAGCTCCGCGACGGGAGAGCCGACGATGTCGGATCTACCGACCACGACGGATCTGGAGCCCTCGATGGTGACGTTGGACTTGTGGAGCAGCTCGATGATACCCTTGGGAGTGCAGGGCAAGAAGAACGGATGGCCGTTCTTCTTGTTCAACTCGCCGATGTTGGTGGGGCCGAACCCGTCCACGTCCTTCTCGGCCAGCACCCTCGAGGTGATCTTGTCCTCGTCCAAATGGGCGGGCAATGGCAGTTGCACAATGATCCCGTGCGTCTGAGGATCTTCGTTCAATTGGTCCACGCAACGCAGCACCTCGAACTCGGACACCGCCTCGTCCAAGTGTATGAAGTTGGCCACGATGCCGGCCTCTTCGGCGGCCTTGCGCTTCATGCGCACGTACGTGGCGGAGTCTGGTCTGTTACCTACTTGGATAATGGCCAGATTGGGCGTGAAGCCGGGCACGTGACCCTGGATAGATTTGATTTCGGTAGCGATATCGGTTCTGAATTGCTGAGCACATGCTTTGCCGTCCAGCACTTGACCAGCCATGATTGTTGTTTGGGTTGTGATGTTATGTTGTGGTGTGTTGAGCCTGGGGCTATGGCGAAAGCAAGGGCGTTGGTCGAACGATTGCTATTGTTATATGGTAAACGAGTCTATATATGAAAAATTAGATATGGGTTCGCGGAAAACGCGTATAAAAAAAATGAGTGTGTGTGGTAATACGAAAAAGATAAAAGAAAAAAAGTCACCGGGAAGAGTCATGGGGGTTCACGGCACGTGCAAGCACGCTCAGCGCCACAGATCCTCGAGGTAACCCTCCGTGACGCTCGCGTCGTCACCGTACACGGCTTGCCAACTCGAGAAGCCGCCGCGCAGCACCCACAGCCGGCAGCGCGGCAACTCTGCCGTGTCGAGCGACCGCAACAGCAGCATCGCTGCAGACGGCCCGCGCTGTTGCGACAGCATGCAGTGGAACACTACGTTGAGCGCGCCGTCGCCGTCGCCGTCGCCGTCCGCCGCGACCTGCTGCTTCTGCAGCAGGTCGCGCTTTAGTTCACGCAAGTACCCCGGGTCCTGTTTCAAGCGAGAGTAGGCGAAATGCCATCCGTCCCTAATGTGTCCCCCCATGTAGTCCGAGCCTCGCACGTCCACAACCTGGAAGGGCTCTTGCAAAGTTGTGGTGTGGCCCTCGATCATCCAGCGGTGCAGTTCGCTGGGGTCCAGATACTTCACGTTTGTTATCGAGTACGAGTCCATTTTTTTTTTTGCAATTGGTCTTCTCTCTTGTGCGATTTGTAGCTGTAGCTAGCTATAGCTTTTTAGCTACCTGTCTTTAGTGCGCTCAAGACTCTCTGTGCGGTGGGGGTGGAGTTAACAAATGTCACCCGAGAGAGAACCAACAAAAAAATTCAAGGGCAGAAAAAGCGGCCTGCTCATTACCCGTGCCGCCTCGTTTGCATGTGGAAGAAAAAAAAAACCCATTGAGTCTGCCTATCGTTATATAGTCATTTTTTCTTCCTGCATTTTGCACCGTGCTTCCCTGGTTTTTCGCTAGGATTGATATATATCTAGTGTTGGTTTACTGCGCTTGATATTGTCTCTTGCCTCTGCCGTTCTTGTACTAGGTCTATCGTTTCCCTTTTTTTTGCTTACGCCAGTCCCTTTTCTTCGATCTGCCTTTTAAATACGTATTTCTTGGTATTTTCTCTTGGTATCACAGGACATAATAGCAGACACAAAGAAAAAGAAAAAAAAAACGCTAGCTAGGAAAAAAAAATGGCAAACCAAACAGCAGGGAAATCCTCGATCAGAGCTAAGCTATCTAGCTCGTCCCTGTCAAACTTATTCAAAAGTAACCGAAACAAAAGACATCACGACGAGGCGGAGGACCAAGATAACGAGCATCAGCAGGATGAGCAGGACCGCGAACATGAAAATAAGGACGCTCAGCTCAGCCCAAGGAAGCGCCGTCGCTTGACCAAAGAGTTCGAAGAAAACGAGGCCCGTTTGAATAGCGAATTGCCCAAGGAGCTGCGCAAGTATCGTCCAAAGGGTTTCAGGTTCAACCTGCCCCCCACGGACAGACCCATCAGAATATATGCGGACGGTGTGTTCGATCTTTTCCATCTGGGCCACATGAAGCAACTGGAACAGTGTAAAAAGGCCTTCCCCAACGTAACACTCATAGTCGGCGTACCCAGCGACAAAATCACCCACAAATTGAAAGGTTTGACCGTGCTGACCGACAAACAGCGTTGTGAAACTCTGATGCATTGCAAATGGGTCGACGAAGTCATACCAAATGCTCCCTGGTGCGTCACCCCGGAATTCCTTCTCAAACACAAGATCGACTACGTAGCCCACGACGACATCCCCTACGTCAGCGCCGAAAGCGATGATATCTACAAGCCGATAAAGGAAATGGGCAAGTTCCTGACCACCCAAAGAACCAACGGTGTCTCCACAAGTGACATCATCACCAAGATCATCAGGGACTATGACAAGTACTTGATGAGGAATTTCGCAAGAGGGGCCACCAGGCAAGAATTGAACGTTTCTTGGCTAAAGAAAAACGAGCTGGAGTTCAAAAAGCACATCAACGAGTTCAGGTCGTATTTCAAGAAAAACCAGACAAATCTGAACAATGTCTCCAGAGATTTGTACTTCGAGGTGCGTGAAATCCTACTAAAGAAAACCCTGGGCAAGAAACTCTACTCCAAGTTGATAGGCAACGAATTGAAGAAACAAGGTCAACGACAAAGACAGCAGAATTTCTTGGACGACCCGCTCACCAGAAAACTAATCAGGGAAGCCTCCCCAGCCACAGAGTTTGCCAATGAGTTCACAGGCGACAAGCCCACCACCAAATCAGCAAATAAACCCATTTTCAGCCAAGACGATGATGAAGACACGAACTCCAACACAAATACGAACTCGGACTCTGATTCAAACACAAACTCGACCCCTCCCAGTGATAACGATGATGACAATGACAACGACAGTGATAGCCTAACTTTGGAAAATTTGACCCAAAAAAGGAAGAAACCCAGAGGAACTGAGCTCTGAAGCTAAGCTCTTCCCTCGCTATCTGCGCGACCCCTACATCGTCTCATGACGAGGTACACACACACACACACACACACACATAACATGTATGTAGATATTTAGAGATATAACTAGATGGAAAAAAACTTTAACTCTCATTAACCCAACCATTACAAGAGGGCCCCCCTTTAATAGCCGGCCCTTGTTTTAAGCGACACCATCCCTTATAAAAGCACAGACGGACATACCACACACATTAGCGAATATCCCATCCTGTCCATCATCGACGTGTACGTAACCCAACAATGTCTGACGGAACTTTATTTACCGATTTGAAGGCAAGACAACTGATCAGAACAATCGTGCCAAGGGGGCTGGTGCGTTCGTTGAAGCTGGACGTCGACCTCAAGGACCCCAGCGACGCTCAAGAACTGTACGAAAGCGAGTTTCCCTGGGGGAAATACCCCACTTTTGTGGGACCACACGACGAGTGGACCCTCACCGAGGAAATGGCCATTGACTACTATCTCATCCACCTGTCCAAGGACAGCGAAGCCGTCACTCACCTATTGGGGCCCGTGGGGAATTTCAAGGTCCGTGCGGACATTCTGAGATGGGAGTCGCTCTCCAACAGCGACTTCTTGATCGAGCTGTGTAAGGTGTTCTACCCCATAATGGGATTGAAGCCGTACGATGCCGCCGAGTTCAACACCGCGAGGAAGAACATTGACACTATTGTTTCCATTTACGAAAGAAGACTGAAGGAGCAGCAGTTCCTGGCCTGCGATGATCATGAAACTCTTGCTGATCTAATCTCTGCTGCTGCCTTTTCATTGGGGTTCATAAGTATCTTCGACGAGGAATGGAGATCAAAGCACCCGGAAATCACCGAGTGGTTCAATAAGACGCTCAAGTCTCGCTTTTTTGAGGGTGAGTTTGAAAAGTTTGAAATGTGCAAGACGGCATTGCAACCTAAGAAATAATAGCATAACATATATATGTCTATAACTTACTCAACTCTCTCTTTCTCTCTTTCTCTCTACCTTTTCAGCCGCGTCCACGTGACTTGGAAAGTTACCGTTTTTTGAAAAGAATTGAAAAATTTTCTGTTTTTTGATAGGCGATGGGCTTGCTATTGAAGCAATAGGTACATGTGTAGACCATAAAATATACTTGTATCTGAAACTACTTAGACTCCGCCTCGAGAAGTTTTACATTGGCGTGTGACAATTATGGTGGAATCTGTTGTTGTTCCCGAAGCCATCTTCATAGGTGCTAACAAGCAAACTCAAGTTAGTGATCTACACAACCGTAAAAAAAATTGTTGCATTCGGTGCAGGCAAGACCATTGCATTATGGAGTCCCATCGAACTTAATAATCAAGGCGTCTACGCAACTTTGAAAAGCCATGAAGCTGAGGTCACCTGCGTGAAGTTTATCCCGGACACAGAATTCATGGTATCCGCATCTGAAGATCATCATGTCAAGATTTGGAAATTCATCGATGACTCTCATTTACAATGTGTTCAAACCATCAAACACTATTCCAAAACAATCGTGGCATTGACCGCTCTACCAAACATCATTGCTGTCGGTTGCGCTGACGGTACCGTCACTTTATGGACACAGAATACACAAACCGACCAGTTTAGTCTTGGTCACGAAATTACCATTAAAAAAGGATTCTTCTATCCATTATGTTTATCATTGTCCAGAGTTGAAAAGAACAAGTACTTGCTTGCCATCGGTGGTACCAATGTACACGTATTTATTGCCTCTTTCATCCTAAATAATGCGGACATCAAAAACTGCCAAATTGTTGCAGAATTAGAAGGCCATGAAGACTGGATCAAATCATTAGCCTTTCGTCACCAAGAAACTCCAGGAGACTATTTATTATGTTCTGGGTCCCAAGATCGTTATATCAGATTGTGGAGAGTTAGAGTTAATGATTTAATTGACGACTCAGAGGAAAATTCAAAGAAGTTGACCTTGTTAAGTAATAAACAGTACAAATTCCATATTGATGATGATTTGAGAGTGGGTATCGATTTTGAAGCATTGATTATGGGACATGATGACTGGATTTCATCTCTTCAGTGGCACGAATCTCGCTTACAACTACTAGCCGCCACCGCTGATACTTCGTTGATGGTATGGGAACCTGACGAGACCTCGGGTATTTGGGTATGTGGTCTGAGATTGGGTGAAATATCCTCGAAAGGTGCCTCAACTGCCACCGGCTCTTCTGGTGGGTTTTGGTCCTGTATATGGTTTACTCACGAAGGGTTGGATTACTTTTTGACTAATGGTAAGACTGGGTCTTGGAGAATGTGGTGTACCAAGGATAACATAATCTGTGACCAAAAGTTAGGAACAACTGGTGCTACAAAGGACGTGACGGATGTTGCCTGGTCTCCCAGTGGTGAGTACCTATTGGCAACTTCTCTGGACCAGACAACAAGACTATACGCACCATGGGTGTATAACGCTAATGGACAGAAAAGAGATGTTACCACTTGGCATGAATTTTCTAGGCCCCAAATACATGGGTATGATATGGTTTGTGTTGAGCCAGTTACTGGTACACGATTTGTAAGTGGTGGCGATGAAAAAATCCTAAGATCTTTCGATTTACCTAAAGGTGTGGCTGGAATGTTGCAGAAGTTTGTTGGTGTTCAATTTGGTCAAGAAAATGAATTGCCTGAGTCTGCCACTGTACCTGTTCTAGGTTTATCTAACAAAGCTGGAGAGGATGACGATAATAAAGATGACGATGACGATGAAGATGAAGATAGCAGCAATAAAGAGTCGGATGTTATCGATCCTTTATCCTTATTAGAAACCCCACCAATGGAAGACCAACTACAAAGACATCTATTGTGGCCAGAAGTGGAAAAACTTTACGGACACGGTTTCGAAATAACGTGTCTTGATGTTTCTCCAGATCAAAAACTAATTGCCTCTGCTTGTAGATCGAATAATGTCCAAAACGCGGTTATAAGAATATTTAGTGCAGAAAATTGGTTGGAAATAAAGCCAGCCTTACCGTTCCACAGCTTAACGATAACGAGATTGAAATTCTCAAAGGATGGAAAATTTCTACTGAGTGTTTGTAGGGACAGAAAGTGGGCACTTTGGGAAAGAAATATGGAAGATGATACTTTTGAATTAAGATATAAGAATGAAAAACCACATACAAGAATTATTTGGGACGCAGATTGGGCACCATTAGAGTTTGGTGATGTCTTTGTCACCGCCTCCAGAGATAAGACTGTCAAGATCTGGAGACACCAAACGGAACCAACAGATGATTACGTCATGGAAGCATCCATTAAGCATAGCAAACCTGCCACGGCTGTCTCTATACACGATACCATGGTAGATGGCAAGATTTTAATATCGGTGGGTCTTGAAGATGGTGAAATCTATTTGTACAGCTATTTTTCTGGCAACTTCGAATTAATATCACAGTTGGAAGAGGACATAACGCCAGCAGACAAGATTACAAGACTGAGATGGTCTCATCTGAAAAGAAACGGTAGATTTTATTTAGGTGTTGGAAGTAGTGATTTGTCTACCCGTGTATACTCTTTAGCATACGAATAGGTTATATTTTATATTATTTCTCCTACCTTGATGGAATTATATCATTTACAGCTTTCAGTAAGCATTACATAGATTATTGAATATCCTTATTAAACCGCCATATCCCAAGTGGATAGCCATTCCAAAGGCAGGTATTTTTCTCCATTACCGTGCATACCTTGACATAATGGAGCAAAAAGGTTGTATATGTATATGCACCCGCCAAACAGTGACAAATAAACGGGATATTTGATAATCCAATGGGCCCTGGTCAAAGTAAGATCAACAAAGAATCCAAACACGAGTATCGCAAAATATAGGGCTGGAACGTAATGATGTACATACGTTACTCTCCCCATCATTGCAAATGGTAAATAGTGCGTCATCCAAGAGATAAAAGGAAAAATACCTTGGATGGTCACCTTCCAGATTTGATCGTCCGAAAGATAGAGCGTTTGCCTTCTCCATCTATATAACAAAGAAATGATGATGAATGGAAATATGAGTAAACATGCAGTAGATATCCATGTATTGAATGGGGACCCCATTAAGTAATACCTATCGATATAACCTGCCCAAGAGCACATTCGTAGTCCTTTATGCAACGTTGGCCATTCCCATGCATTGGATGATAAACTATCATATTTGTCTTCATCAGGAACTAATGCATTATTTGATGACGCCATGGCGAAGTTGGTCAAAACGAAATCGGTCCAAAAATTAGATTTTGGCGGAACATAATCTTCTGGCGTTTCTAAATTATTGTTCCAATGATCCTCTACATTCCACCAAGTTGATTTATCTCTGTGACTCCATGAATCCTTGCAAACAATTTCGGCCTGTTTGAAACCCCAGGCTGGGTATGTTAGCCCAGTAGAAGCTAGGTAACAACCCAAAACCTTGTGCTTCAACCTGAAAAAAGTAGAAACAGGGTGCAAGGCATTTGGATCTTCACCTGCGTAATCCGGATTCGGAGAATCCATTTGTTTTACAATTTCTATAATCCAATCATCCTTTCCATCCCCAACGTCTTGTGATCCATAGCCTGAAACTTCGAAGTTTCCCCTAGAGACGTGAGAAGGTACTTCATGAGAATGAAGATTGGATCCTGTATTGTTATGGCACAGACGGACTTCCGTACCATCAGTTATTGGAATTATTTTGCCGTTCAGAGTCCCGTTCTTGTCCAGTTGCGATCCAGAAGATCTTGGAAATTCAAACTTCCAAACATTATTAGAATCGGCAAATCCATATCCTGTGACTTGACGTTGACCGGAACCCTCTGGATATAACTGAACGTGTGAATGTAACAGATTCGGACTTAAACCATGTGATCTTATTGTTAACTCAGATCCAAATACTACGTCACGAGGACCGGTTTCGATTTGAGTTCCCTCTAAATTAATCTGAAATAATGTGTTGGTTGTAGAGTCACCTGTACCAGACTTGTACAGTAGGACGAAATGAATTTTGAAGCAGTAGAGATAGATAAGAAATGGAATAACTATCAGGTTAATGATTCTGATAAGCCAGTGCTTATAGTATTTCACTCTAGGCAAGGTAGTATCACAGTAAAGCAAAAACAATTCTATACATGTGTAGAGACCAACTACAACTGTGATAAATAAACCAACCCATTTCACAGAACAAACACAGCCTATTGATAACCCTGTCAATAGCATCCATAAAGACCACTTTCTCGTCATTTGCTGTTTTCTCAAAGTATACAGCTTTACCATACAAGCAAAGGTTGTCATTGTGAAAAAAAGTAGCATAGAATCCAGCAATATAAATTTTGACAGAACGATATAGGAGTGCTCCAAAGTTACCATTGTAGCAATTAAATATACAGTCAAATAGTTGAATCCCATCCATTTGGCAGTAAAGAAAGCCACCGGGGTACACAAAGCACCAAATGAGGCATTGAATTGTCTCATTACCTTAAAGTTTACCTCTTCGGGGTATGCATTATTAGAGGAAAAGTCAAATTCTCCATCGAATCCGGCTATCCATTCACTCAGTGCAATGAGCATCTTACCTAGTGGTGGATGTACATCATGGTAGTATTCATGTTTGATGTAGTATGAACCAAACTTCCCAAAATGAGCCTCATCCCAAACAACGTAATTGTTCTGATCTATGCGTTTGAATCTTAGATAGAATGAAAGTATAGTTAATAGGAGCGGCCCTATGACATCCCTTGTAATTGCCAGCATGATGAACGTTCTGCTTTTTTTTGGCCCTGTGCTCTTTTTCTAATTCGTCAAGGGCATTCAGCTGTCCATCTTGGGTATTGCCGTCATCTGCATCGATTTGATTTACGTGACGTTCACGTAAACTTTCATCGTCAGCATCAATTGACGAAAACCCTGTTACCTTGGCTTTACTCATTTATGGATGGAAAGAAAACCAGTATGACGGTGTTATAATATACTTATTTGAACAGTTGGCAGAATTTGTTAAGAGGAATCATTATAACGCGTAATACGTCTATTGCTACTGTTCTTTTCTAAATACGTTACGTTATTACTTTTAAATTTTCGGGTAACCTAAGAATTAAGTATCGATAAGTAGTTGTAAATTATCAAGATGGAAAGAAAAGACGGTTCATTAATTTTTACGTTTCTATGGATATCTGTCTATCACGACATTCATATATATGTAAATTTCGGAAGGAGCATTATTAGTAATTGCAATATCTGAAAGAGCGAATAGGTTTCAACTCTTGATATTTAACGCATTTTAATAAGGAATTCTTGTATTCATCGTCTTGATACTTTTCGTAGATCAGTGACAAGTACCACCATACCTCTGGGGAATGGTACGCCTCGATTGACTCTAGTATTGCGCACTCTAGTAGAAATTTCAACCTGGCGTACGCTGCAGACCTGTCTGTGTCATTTACAAACGTTAATTGAGCCCGCTTGGTTGGTTTTTTATCGAGGCTTAGTGTATAATAACTTTCGAGTTTTTCCTCATTCGCATCTAGTTTCTCTGGGAAAATTAATTCGGCAAATCCGATCAGGGCATCCAGATTATATTCGTCGTAGTATAGTACGGTCTCAAATTCTTTTAGTGCAACATTTGCTTCATTCTTTATTATCGATAAATAACCGTTAGAAATATTACAATTTAGGTTCTTAAATTTACTCTCTACTTTTGTGGCTTCCTTGATGGCTGCCTTGGCGTCCGAGTCATTTTCTTTTGTTCTCATATACATATTTGCAGCAAAGATCCAGACCATTTGTAAGAGATATTCTTTAGTTTGACTGTACTTGGGGCCCGCGCTGTTTAATTCTGGCCGTGAGTCGGGAAACAATGTTGTGTATAGCTCGAAGACTTCCGGCAGTGTTTCCAGAGCTTCCAACGTGCCAAATATTTCTTCAATAATAGCCAATTGAGTTAATTTAAGATGAATTAGTTGCCATCTATCATTCAAGTGTAAAGTATCGTTTTGAAGACTTTCATTCATGGCTTCTAGTACAGAGCACACAATCTTATACGACATTTCCTTATCCTCTTGAACAGACCTACACAGAGCCAAAAGATGCCAAGCTTTGTAGCAGTTTGGACTTTTGCTCAAGATCAGTGATTCTAGAGTCTTGATTGCAGGCTCAATATGTCTCTGTTGTGCTAGGGTGTAAGAATATTTAAATTGTAATTCACGTAGTGTTTCTTCTTCTTCTCCTTCTTCCTCCCCTTCATCGGTAATATTCTCCTTTTCTTTTGTTGATAACATCATTGCATTGCATAAATATGAGGTCAAATCATTGGATGTGAGGAAATCCAATTGATACTTTCTGATTTCGTACAAGGTCGACCATGCATTGACCAAGATTTTCGAAATATTTTCTGGATAAACAGACCTAGTGCTGTTTTCCAGCCAATCCATAGATTCTGCTGTTTTCATTAATGGAAGATTATACTCTTCATAGAAAGATCTTAGTGAAGTGGCAAATGTAGACACCGTATTATTATAATCGAAAAGATTTTCAATGGAATCCGCTTCAGAGGAATCTTGCAAGATGAATGCGTATGCGTCTAGAAAAGAAATGATGTCGTGATGGGAATTATTGTTTAATTGGTAGTATTTGTTGTTATATTTGACAAAATTAACAAAATTTAGTATCGATTCTCTTTTTAGTGATTTTTGCTTTACCTCGTCGTTGCTATTGTTATTGCTTAGATTCTGGAAAAGAATCATTGCTGTTTTCGAAATGTCGATACTTTGGAAAGTCTTCTCCATAGAAGAGACGATGAAACTATACCAACCGGGATTAACGTTTATATTTTTCACATATGCGAATTTGAAATAGTACTGTAAAAAGATATTAAAATGCTCCAAGTTTTTGTTATTGACTTCATTTGCACTGGGGAATTTCGCCTTCGATAATGCATGCTGGCCCATTTTCAAAAAAAATATCGTCGTTATCAGTATGTTTCTGAGAAGATGATTGAAACTCCTTTAAAATGTAGAGGAAAAGAATGAAGGGATTATCAACAGTAGTTTTGAAGTTTTCCGCCAAGTCTTGAATTTGGCCAAACCTCAACTTAGCGACAATCATATTAATGTATTCGAAAAGAAGGCCATTTGACTCTGGAGGGATCGTATTCACGTGGGTCAGCAGTTCCTTATAGAAGGCGTTTTGCATGATGTTAATGTCCTGAGAAAGTAAACCACGGTAGTACAAGTTTTCCAAAACCAAAAATTGGTCGTACTGTTCCAGTAGTGTTATATTTTGTGACACAGTATTATTGTGAATTTTTAAAGAATGTAGCAAGCAGCGCTGCGATTCTTGGAATTGGCCTAAGTAGAAGAAAAGTATGCCAAAGCAATTGAACAGGATCTTCTCGATCAGCCTTGCAACCTCGGGATAGTCGTTCAATTCCTCCATCACACCTAGGTTCTTCTCCAGTCGTTTGCAGTCCTTCAACAAAACTTCGCAGACTGGCTTTGCAAGGCCTTTAGAGCCAAGAACATGGTAATGCAGTCTGAATTGCAGGTTCAGCACCGAATTCAAGCTATCAAACCCCGAATGGAACGTGCTGCCACCCAGGAGCCGGGTCTTTAGCGCATGGTCAACCACGTCTATTACCTTCAACGGAACAGCAGCTTGCTGCAGTGCTTTAGGTTCAGGCATCATAAAAAGCGGTGTTAAGTTCTTCCCGATTGGCCTATCGATCTATCTGACACTTCCTTTCCTGCACACATTATATTCTACTATTGTTTTCACCGCTATACACCTGGGTCTCGAAGAGGTTGAAAAATCGGGTAAAAAGAAATGTTGAGAAGACCGTGTTACCCTTTCAATGCGCGCATATACGCGGAAATTGTTTGGTTTTTCTGCCAATTACTGTGTTGTGGCGAGCAAGGGAAAGGTGTAAAAAACAGAATAAGCTAACAAAGTGAGCTTGATACTCATCGCTAAATCGTTCCGTTCAAAACGGCTGTTTCGAAACGGCTTTTAACGGATACGGTTTTTTACTTTGGGAAATTAACTTCCGTGTGCACAAGAGGTTTGCATTTATATATACAATTAACATTTCATTTCTTGTAGTTTAGTTATACACCCTTAAAAACAGGGTCCTACTGCAAGAGTATATAGTCAAGCACGTAGAGGATGAGTGATAGAGAAGATAATACTGAGAACGGGGAGCCGTTATATATCGAGAACCCTGCACTCGAAGCTGCTGCTGCATTTACAGGCGGGATGGATGGCGCGTCGTACTGTAACCGGCGTTTTGCTGAGGGCCTTAGTCCCTCCTCTGAGTCAGCAGAGTCATTGAAAGATTTTCGTCCTGGTGAAGTGGCCTCATCACAGTCATCCAAAGGGGAAACAGGCTCTAACAACAAAGGGAAAGGTGGTGGCGATGGTACTCCCCTGGAAAGAATGAAAACTGGTCTGTTTTCTCCGAGGTTACAAAAACAGAGGGAGAGGATACTGCTGAAATTCGGTGTCAACAACTTTCTCATTGCATGTCTCTGTATCTCGCTCATATCGATTTATTGGGGGGCCAGTTATGGAACAAACCGTTATTTTTTCAAAGTGAAAAATATTGTTGTGCTACAAGATGTTCCATCTAACAGTACTGTGCAGTCGATGTCTGCTATCATACCTACATTGTTAGCATCTGTACCGGGCACATGGCACATATATAATACAACATCGTTTAACGAGAAATTTGGCTCTACGAATTCCGACGAGATTGATGCAAAAGTGGTGGATTTGATTTATGACGAGAAATACTGGTTAGCACTAAACGTTAAACCAAATGCCACAGACACCCTTTACAATTCTTTAGTTACCCAAGATGCGAACTCGCTATTCAATTCTTCAGACTTTTTCCAATCCGTGTATGAAAGTGGTCGTGACCCATCAAGTGTGAAGGCAACCATTTTACCCCTGATGCAGGAATTGGAAGCCTTGTTCCAGCAATACTATGTAAAGCAGTATCTTCCCTCATTGATGAGCAACGTCACTGCTAATTACAACGACGCCAGTATAAATACGCAGAACTGGGCAAGTGCAGGCCAACTATTATTTGATTACATCGACCATCGTCCCTTCACTGATCGTATCCTAATGGCCCCTTTGCAAGTCGGGTTGATCTATTGTATTCTGTTAACTGTTCTACAACTATCGCTTTACGGAAAACTGCATGGAGAAATGGCGAAAGTGCTTAAACCAAAGCATATTCTAATCTATAGAATTTTAGTTTCGTGGTCGACCTATTTTCTTCTTTCCATCGGATTCTGTACCGTGTCAGCGATCTTTAGGATCAATTTTACCCCTGCTTTTGGTAGAGGAGGTTTCGTCATATACTGGATGTCTACATGGTTGGTCATGATGGCTGTCGGTGGTGCCAATGAAAACGTACTGAGCTTAGTTATTGCTTATTGCCCCCAGTATTTAAGTATTTGGTTGATGACGTGGATCATCCTAAACATCTCTGCTTCATTCTATCCTATGGCATTGAATAATGAATTTTATAGGTACGGTTACATCATGCCAATTCACAATGCGGTGGATATCTACAAAGTGATTTTCTTAAACTTGACCAGAAGGAAAATGGGGAGAAACTACGGTGTTCTTGCAGCATGGGTTGTTCTCAATACGTCCTTGTTACCATTTAGTATGAAATATGCAGGCAAAAAAATGCAAAAAAACGCCATGCAAGCTGCAGAAGCCGCTGTCGCTGCCCATCGTGCTAACAACCATGCAGACGCCAAAGGTAACGACACTTCTTAAGTTTGAAAAAATACGATAATACCAAAAAATTCAGACGTACAGTACTGCATGTATTTATTTTTCACACCAAACATCACAAGGCAAGTTTGTTTGGTTAGTATTATACAATTTGCTAATAGTTATATAGTTTTGGAACAACATATACAGTAACTACAAAAAAATACTTCGTTAATTTAGTGACGCGATTTGCGTTTTATTTTCGGGTAACGGGCCAAGCTGCCTCATCCCGAGAATTTCGTAAGGCACCCGCCAGAGAAACCTGTGTAAATGCCTTTAATGTATATGGGTAAGGACAGGTAAAACTCACAAGTCACATCGTAGGACTGTCGAAGTAATTCGTTTGATTTGGTTGTCAGCGTATTGTGTGGATCAGAAAAGCCTATTTCAATCATGAGCTCTGAACAGGTTGGTAGAAAGAAGTCGTATAGATGGGTTAGTGCATCACAAGCCAGTTATGATGGTGCTGGCTGGGATAGTAGTGACGAATACGATTACTCCTCCGAAGATGATACGAAAGCTGATGGAAGTCATAAAAAAAGGTTTCGAATTTGCCGGCGCTGCCTAAGCTCAATTATACAGATGAGAATAATCAACCTATTAATAATGAAAATCATAATGAAAAGAGAGACAATGAAAACAAAGATGATGAAAAGAAAGACAATGATGAAAAGAAAGACGACGATGATGATATCGATATTGATGATGTTGAAGTGGATGTAACCAAAACTGATCATACTGATAAGGAAACAGAAGAACCAGATCATCTTTCATCGACGACATCTTTGAAAAGTCCAATTGAGAATAAAAAGTCGCTACATGCCAATAGAGCTGTGAACGAAGACCTAGATAATCTGATTGAACAGATATCGAGGGAGATGACACCGGAAATAAGGCAGACTTCTGACTTTCAGCGTGATTCAGACAGTTCCGACGAAACTCAAAACAAATCGCAGCCACAGATGCCAGTATCTCCCTTGGCAGAAAACCCATGTGCTAGTTACAAAGAGGCCGAAATGGAGCTCACAGAAGATGGTATGTACATGAATCTGCCGACAGAAAACGAAGATGTAAATGAAAATGAAAATGAAAACAGTGACGAGGATGATCCTGAACATGAAGAGGAAGAGTTTGAAGTGTCCAAAACCGGTTATCTTTCAGGTATGTTGTCCTCGGAGCAGGAAGAACAAGTAGAACAGGAAAAGGCTGATGAAGTCGAGAATGCAGATATGCTAGAAGAAGAACGAAAAAGTGAAGAAGAAGAAAAGAGTATTGGGAGTAGGGATTCTACTGAATTCTTTGAGACATCTAATAAGCCAATTCAAGTAGCGGATATAAAAAATACAGGAAAGGAAACGAAGCTTTTCGATGACGGATACCGCAACTCCTTTTTCAACGACTATCAGCGTTCGTCAGAATCTGAAAAAGAGAGTAAAGAGGACGGCGACGACGACGGCGACGACGACGACGATGGTGACGGTGATGATGGTGACGATGGTGATGCTTACGGTGATGAAAGGTCTTTATTGATTTCAGATGAGCTTTCAAGTGTAAATCAAACACCAAAACAACTTGATACGACGGACGATGATGCATTATCGTATACTGAATCAATTAAGTATTTAGCAGATGATAAAAACGTCGAAGGAGAAGAAGAAGAAGACGATGAAGACGAAGAAGCTAATGAGAGCGATAATGAAGCTACTGATGATTACAGATTTTCTAGTAGAGAAAGAGATTCAGTGCTAGTTTCGAGTGATGAGGACGATGGTAAAGCAAGTATAAACTCAGACTCGGATGACGGTAGCCTAAAGGCATCGAGGTCAGGCTATCTTTCCAAAATGATTGATGATGATGAAAGTTCAGACCATGATGATGAGGAGAAATCGACATTGGATCACAACAATGCTGAAGACTCTGAGAACGTTAACTCGAAAGATAGTGGTGTTGAATCAACGAAAAATGTTAACAGTGATGAAGAAGATAGTGCAGATGAAGACAAAGATCTGGAAGAAAGCTCAACTAGGGACTCAACCGATATTGGCTCTTGGAAACCAGATAGTGAAGCGTTGCGATCGGGTTTTGTACAGGATACAGCAAATAAAAAAGCGCCACCAGGGTATGTGATTGACTCCAATGGTAAGTTAGTGGATTTAACACCTGCTAGTATGAAACCTCGCGTAGTCTCTACATATTCGGAAATGGAAAGTACGTGGGATGCATTCCCTTCTAAAAGTGGGAATGGGGATGATGATTTGGAGACCATTAGGGACACTAAGACCCTATATGATAACAATACGATCTATAATGTACCCGGTTTAATTGGTAACCATTCAAACCTTCCACCTTTACCGACGATCGCACATGAACAACTGAATGAAGGAAACGAGATTAATACCACAGAGGACGATAACAACAACTACAATGCTGATAATCAGGTGGTACGCGACGCGTCTTTGAAGAGTGAGAGCAGGGCAGTATCGCAGGGCGAAATGGTGAGCATTCATGAGCCCAGTTCTAAAGAAATAGCAAAATTGGGGCAACAGATTAATGTGCCCAATCTAGACGTGAATAAGCTGTTGAATAGTAAAACATCTCATGAAAGTAAAATACACCAATTGAGAAACCACAAGCATCAACTGGACGAATATGATACGGGGATACAGACATGGATAAACTATACATTAAAGTCGTCTTCTAGGAAGGATAAGGACTTCATAGTTGAGGAGTATAAGCAGCACAATCATGTTAGAGAGGCATATGCGAATGCCGACGACTTGAGCAAGAAGCATACAGTTATCAACACGGTCGCTAGCGTCAATCAGAACGTTACACACCTGAGGAGGAGAGTCTTCCAGCATTCTATGAAACCAAAGGACTTGTTTGCGTCAATAGGTAAGAAAAAAACTGTGAGGGCAGTCTCTTTGATGAGGCGTGGAGGATAGTATATGAAGATATAAATGCATTGATTTTTTACATACTTTTATATAGAGAGCGGCAGCAGACGGCCCCTTTTTTCACCTAGCAGAGGCATTAGTGACTCTTTTTTGAGCATGTTTCCTTAGCTCTTCGTCCATCAAGTCTCTTACTCTATGGGCACCGGCGATACCGATGGCTAGGACGTTTTCTAGTCTATCTAAGGGAATTTTATCTTCTATCAATAATAGAGACAGTTTCTCAGACTTCCCCACCACACCTAGTGTCACTGCACTCATAGCATTTTCTTCTAGCGAATTGATATCTAGTAAAGGGGTGGTATCGTACAGCCCGACGGAGATACCACTTATGTAATCGTACATCGATATACCCGCGTCTATCAGAGCGAGGGTAATACCATTGATCAGTGTGCCCATGATACCACCATCCTGTTCAAGGACATGGATTTCGATATCGATAACTGTTCTGGGGTAAATGTTCAACATTACGTTTTTTTCAAAGATTCTTACCAACGAGGTTTGAATCTCAAGGACACGTCTTTCGTTTTTATGACTGGATTTGCTTCTTTCGAATTTGGAGAATTTTGTAATGTTTACGGAAACGTTCAATAGGGCCTTCGAAGTATCCATTTGAGATTTCAACCTTGGTTCCTTTGGACCCTTCACGAGAGTGATGATTTTATTGTTACCTTGTTCCAAGTAGGAAGAGCCGTCGGCAGCATGTGGATGAGTGTTGATAGAGGTTTCGAAACGACGCAGTTCATTCCATCGACGTCCGTCTAGACGTAGCCCTTCTGGTGAATATATTTCTAATCTTGACATGCGGTATGCTGTGTTGTATTTATATTATAATGCTTGCAGTTTTTTCTTCAATTCTTGTGTGAATATTATAATGAGTGCTAATCTGCGCAAGCAATGGAAAATGGTAACAGATCTATTTGCAAGATGACATACACTGTTTTATGCAGAGCAGGAGCATTGGAATTTATTTTTTTTCTTCTTGTCCTTCATCAGTTTTTCAAAATTTTTCAGTCGGAAATGGTTACCCGGAAACCCACTCTTCTACTACTGTAAATAAATAAAACGATAGCCTTCCATGATTTAATGACCAATTTGAGAAGACAAAGGCTACACATATATACGGGTATATGGCCTATGGTTATCTAGCGCAGCCTTCTCAAGAAACTAAATTTCTGCCTTTTTTCAAATTTCTCTTTTTTTGATTACATTATTATTCCATGATACACTGTGAAAGTGTTGTTTCGATAATGTTAACAAGTTTCAGAACAAAACATAAAGTAAACACTTGATATTTCCCGTCTTCTTTACTCTTGAAAAGAGCCTCGTTTCAACAACACAATGGGGCACTATGAGGCGTTAAGGGGATAAGAAGGTGGCGTTTATGTGTTACAAGACCATGTGAACACCGTGAAAATGTGTTGGTGTTCATTTGTACAGTTTTCCCCTGCGACGCAGCCGCATTTACAACAATTCAAGGACATTGCTTTTCTGTCGAGGAATTGCACTGCAAGAACGCTGGACAAACTCCCATCAATTGACCCCCCTCCGCCCCCGCCATGTCCTCAAACAACCCCTTCCGCTGGTCCGCCAAAAACAAGAACCAGTGGGGAACAGTAATGCATCAGTAAAAATAGAACGCACCACTCTTCCTCTAGCCCACCCAATTCCAGTCTCGTCGAAGCCCGCAGGAGATAGCCGCCGAGGTGGACTGCTGTGCTGTGCCGTGCCTTTCCGGCTCGGACAGTCTTCGGGCGAGGCGAATAAGGGGCGCCAGTTCGGGACAAATAAGAAGACGGTGATCAGGAAAACCTGGAGCTAGCTCTTTCTCTAGCAGCCAATGCCCCGACACACACACACAGACAAGACTACCATCGCAATGTCCCAGGACTCATACTACCTCGGATTTGATCTCTCGACACAGCAGCTCAAATGTCTCGCCATCGACCAAGATCTGAAAATTGTCCATTCGGAGACCGTCGAGTTCGAAAAGGACCTGCCCAAGTACCGCACGAAGAAGGGCGTCTATATCCGCGGCGATACCATCGAATGTCCCGTGGCCATGTGGCTGGAGGCGCTAGACTTGGTACTCTCGAAGTACTGCAGAGCGGAGTTTCCTCTCGAGAAAGTCGTTGCCGTTTCAGGATCCTGCCAGCAGCACGGGTCCGTCTACTGGTCCTCTCAGGCTGAAGCCCTGCTGAGCCAATTGAACAAGGAATCAGAAAAGGATCTAGTGCACTACGTCGGGCCTGCCGCCTTTGCGAAGCAGACCGCGCCCAATTGGCAAGACCACAGCACCGCTAAACAATGCCAGGAGTTTGAGCAGTGTGTAGGTGGGCCTGAGAATCTGGCTCAGTTAACAGGGTCCAGGGCCCATTTCAGATTCACGGGTCCTCAAATTCTGAAAATTGCTCAGTTGGAGCCAGAAACGTACGAAAAAAACGAACACCATTTCCCTAGTGTCCAGTTTCTTGACTTCTGTCTTAGTAGGCCATCTAGTAGAATTGGAAGAGGCTGACGCGTGCGGTATGAATCTTTATGATATCCGTGAGAGAAAGTTCAACGATGAGCTGCTCCACTTGATTGGCAACTCCTCCAAGCAGAAGCTAATGGGTGCCCCTATGAAAGCTATGATTGCTGGCAGAATTTGTAAATATTTCACCCAAAAATACGGGTTTAACGCAAACTGTAAGGTCTCCCCCATGACTGGTGATAATCTGGCCACGATATGTTCATTGCCCCTGCGGAAGGACGACGTGTTGGTCTCCCTCGGCACAAGCACTACCGTTCTGTTGGTCACTGACAAGTACCATCCCTCTCCGAATTACCATCTCTTCATTCATCCTACTCTACCAAACCATTATATGGGTATGATTTGTTATTGTAATGGCTCTTTGGCAAGAGAGAAAATAAGAGACCAGTTGAATAAAGAGCGCGCCAATGGTGCGGAAAACAATAACGATTGGACGCTTTTCAATCAAGCTGTGCTGGACGACTCAAAGGATGATGACAATGAACTAGGCGTGTACTTCCCTCTTGGCGAAATTGTTCCCAGCGTCAAAGCCGTGGATAAAAGGGTCATTTTCAATGCTAAAACAGGCAAGATCGAGGAAGTCGTGGAAAAGTTTGCGGACATAACACACGATGCCAAGAACATTGTAGAATCACAAGCCTTGAGTTGCAGAGTAAGAATATCTCCTTTACTTTCGGATTCAAACACAAAGTCGCATCAAAACCTCGACCAAGACACCATAGTTAAATTCGACTACGATGAATCACCTCTACGCGAGTACCTGAATAAAAGGCCAGAAAGAACTTTCTTTGTGGGTGGGGCTTCCAAAAACGATGCTGTTGTGAAGAAATTCGCTCAAGTCATCGGCGCTACAAAGGGTAATTTCAGGTTGGACACACCGAACTCGTGTGCCCTTGGTGGCTGCTACAAGGCCATGTGGTCATTCTTGTACGATTCAAACAAGATTACGATTCCATTTGATAAATTCCTGAATGATAATTTCCCTTGGCATGTAATGGAAAACATTTCCGACGTGGACAACGAGAGTTGGGACCGCTATAACACGAAGATTGTCCCCTTGAGTGAATTGGAGAAAACACTATCTTGAATATATTTAATGACCGCTATGCCCATACATACATATATACTATTAACATGTGTGCATATAACAATATGCGTACTTCGTACAGCCGATCCCCGTTCGGAAAATGACAAAAAATAAAATCAAACAATGTAGAGGAACAAAAAAAAAACACTTTGAACAAGGGTGGTGGGTGACTAACATCAAGAGAGAGACAGAAAGAGATAATCGAACGAAAACCAATCGGCACCCTGCAGTAAAAACAACGACAGCTTTCTAAAGCCCAAATATCGTTGAACCATCTCGAGAAAAAAGGACAAAAAAATAATGCTAAGTGCAGTATCCAGAGCCTCCACTTTGAAATCATGTACGAGATATATAGCAAGATGCAATTACCACGCGTCCGCTAGATTATTTGCAGCAAAGGCATTTTGCATGCCCGCGATGTCCCCAACTATGGAAAAGGGTGGAATTGTGTCTTGGAGATATAAAGTCGGCGAACCATTCAGTGCGGGCGATGTGATACTAGAGGTGGAAACTGATAAATCTCAAATCGATGTAGAGGCACTGGACGATGGTAAGTTCGCCAAGATCATAAAAAATGAAGGCTCCAAAGATATTAATGTCGGTGAACCTATTGCTTATATCGCTGATGTGGATGACGATCTAGCTACCTTAAAACTGCCCCAGGAAGAAGCTGATACGAAAAAGCCAAAACCTTCCACTAGTAAAACACCATCTCCAGAAAAAAATGAGGCGGCAACTGAACAGCGCAAAGAACCCACGAATGCAGAAACGAAGAGAACCAACGGTAGCCAGGCCAGTCCTGAACAGACCTTCCTACCATCTGTATCGTTACTACTGGCAGAAAACGGTATATCCAAACAAAAGGCCTTGAAGGAAATCATTCCATCTGGATCCGGCGGTAGATTGTTGAAAGGTGATGTGCTAGCATATCTAGGGAAAATTCCACAAGATTCAGTCACCAAGATAACAGAATTCATCAAAAAGAGTGAAAGTCTCGATTTATCGAACATCAAAGCTATACAACTCAAGCCCAAGGAAAATGAACGAGCCCAAAAGAAGGTTCTTGGTAAACAGGAAATCCCACCATTACAATTCGAAGAGCAGTTGGTGTTCCATGCTCCAGTTTCTGTTCCTTTTGAAAAACTGCGTGAATCATTAAACTCCTTTATGAAGGAAGCTTACCAGTTCACTCATGAAGAACCACTAACAGACACAAATTCCAAATACTTTGATCCTATCTTCGAGGATCTTGTCACCTTGAACCCAAGAGAACCAAGATTTCAATTTTCCTACGGTTTAATTCAAATTCCCAAGGCGAACAACACGAAGGATCCTTACGGACAAGAGGATATATTTGATCTGCTAACAGGCGCAGATGCCAACGTCTCGTCAGAGAAAGCGGTTGAAAAGGATTCCTTGCTCGGAAAGAACGAGTATTTGTTAACCTTGAATGTCAATGTCAATAACAAGAAATATAATGACGCCGAGGCCAAGGCAGAAAGATTCGTTGACTACGTAAGGGAACTGGAATCGTTTTAGGCAGCGCTTCTTCCGCTCTAGTTTTTATAGTTATTATTACTACCACCTTAAAAATACGTAAATACTCAAAATAGTAGTGATATTCCCAACCTTATTCATCCAAGGCACATCATCATCATCAGCCATTCATCTTTCACCTGCCATTAGTAACCCGTCTTCTCATTGAGCGGGTTACGGCAGCCACAGGCCACATTCCGAATGTCTGGGTGAGCGGTCCCTTTTCCAGCATCCACTAAATATCTCGGATCCCGCTTTTTAATCTGGCTTCCTGAAAAAAAGAGAATCCCAGCACCAAAAAATGGCTCTCTTCACCAACCATCAGATCATAGGTCCCATTCTCTTACCGCAACCGTACAGAACAGGGGAAAACGGGTACAACCTCAATGGAGTGATGCAAACTGACTGGAGCAAAAAGCTGACACAAGGCAATCGACCTACGTGTCTGTCTATTTTCTCACACCTTCTATTACCTTCTAACTCTCTGGGTTGGAAAAAACTGAAAAAAAGGTTGAGACCAGTTTCCACAAATCATCCCCCTGTTTGATTAATAAATATATAAAGACGACAACTATCGATCATAAACTCATAAAACTATAACTCCTTTACACTTCTTATTTTATAGTTATTCTATTTTAATTCTTATTGATTTTAAAACCCCAAGAACTTAGTTTCGAAAACACACACACACAAACAATTAAAAATGGTTAGAGTTGCTATTAACGGTTTCGGTAGAATCGGTAGATTGGTCATGAGAATTGCCTTGCAAAGAAAGAACGTCGAAGTTGTTGCTTTGAACGATCCTTTCATCACCAACGACTACGCTGCTTACATGTTCAAGTACGACTCTACCCACGGTAGATACGCTGGTGAAGTTTCCCACGATGACAAGCACATCATCGTTGACGGTCAAAAGATCGCTACTTTCCAAGAAAGAGACCCAGCTAACTTGCCATGGGGTTCTCTAAAGATTGACATCGCCATTGACTCCACTGGTGTTTTCAAGGAATTGGACACTGCTCAAAAGCACATTGACGCTGGTGCCAAGAAGGTTGTCATCACTGCTCCATCTTCCACCGCCCCAATGTTCGTTATGGGTGTTAACGAAGACAAATACACTTCTGACTTGAAGATTGTCTCCAACGCTTCCTGTACCACTAACTGTTTGGCTCCATTGGCCAAGGTTATCAACGATGCTTTCGGTATTGAAGAAGGTTTGATGACCACTGTCCACTCCATGACCGCCACTCAAAAGACTGTCGATGGTCCATCCCACAAGGACTGGAGAGGTGGTAGAACCGCTTCCGGTAACATCATCCCATCCTCCACCGGTGCCGCCAAGGCTGTCGGTAAGGTCTTGCCAGAATTGCAAGGTAAGTTGACCGGTATGGCTTTCAGAGTCCCAACCGTCGATGTCTCCGTTGTTGACTTGACTGTTAAGTTGAACAAGGAAACCACCTACGATGAAATCAAGAAGGTTGTCAAGGCTGCCGCTGAAGGTAAGTTAAAGGGTGTTTTGGGTTACACTGAAGACGCTGTTGTCTCCTCTGACTTCTTGGGTGACGCTAACTCTTCCATCTTCGATGCTTCCGCTGGTATCCAATTGTCTCCAAAGTTCGTCAAGTTGGTCTCCTGGTACGATAACGAATACGGTTACTCTACCAGAGTTGTCGACTTGGTTGAACACGTTGCCAAGGCTTAAGTGAGTTTATTTTAAATTTTACATTTCAAATAAACCTCTTTTTATAGCTTTATGACATAGTTTCAATTATATACACTTTTAATGACATTTTCGATTCATTGATATCTTCGAGTTTTTTTTTTACATAGAGATTTCTATATAGTCGCTGGTTTTGCAGTCCTCGTCTTGTGTTCACATCTTTCGTTTAGATCGAATCGCATATCAGGGAGCTGCTTTATAGTGAATCATAGGAGAGGTTATGACTTCTATGTGCGGATCGTTAGAACCATTCATTTCCATGAAATCAATTCTAGTCAGTGCGGAAATATAAAAGCATTCTTTGCATTTCTGCAGATAGGGATTTTCAACCTATTTTTTTAGCTTTGAGACGCATATAATGTTAATCCGAGGAACTTTTTGGGTTTTTTATAAAAAATATACATTAAAAATTAAATATACGCGCCGAGATAAGATATCTGGATGCGGTAATATAGATACATAAGCTTCCGCGGGCGTGTCGAGGATGGAAAAAAAGATTTCTGATAACAAAATTCTAACAATACACAAATTCCACTGTAGGGTCGCTTGTTATTCGTCGTTCAACACCAGACGCGTAGAAATCTTGTCAGGAAAGACCGCTTTGCTAATGTTTCTTGTTCAATCTTCATTTCTTGCCTACGAAGATTCAAATCCACCTGTTTTCTACCAGTGTCGAGATCCATGTCTTCTAATTTTACCAGTAATCTCCAATCTCTAGTGTATATTTTGTGTCCAAAGTAACAGACAATCAAAATTGGAAACGATAAGTAGCCTTCAAAGAAAGACTCTGCGTTAGCGCCTGAACTGCCGATTGGGAACATAGAAGTCCAAAACGATGCTATCAAAACTAGGAACAAAACGACGAAACCGTAAATGGAACCCCAAACACCAGTTTGAGAAATGAATGGTAATTCGTCCAAGGACCTTTCTTGAAATTTCATGGCTTGACGGAATCTAATGTGAGAAAGATTAATGGCCATCCAACAGAAAATTGTTGATAGTCCTGATAAAGCACTCAGCCAAGTAAAGACCTCAGCTTGTTTATCGCTTGCAGCCACAAACGAAAGCAAACCGAAAAATAGAGTTAACACAATAGCATTGATTGGTCTACCTCTCTTATCAACACGTCTCAAAAATTTTGGTAGATTACCGATATGGGCCATGGCCACCATACACCTTGAACACGCATAGACAGCACTATTGGCCACGGAAACGACAGCAATTAAAATAATGGCGTTCATTAATGATGGCAACCCTTTAATACGCCCATTTTCGATGGCAATGACCAGAGGAGACGAAGCAGCATCCACTGAACTAGAACCATTTAGTAACCTAGGATCATTGGATGGAACCAAACAACCAATCAAAGTCAAAATAGTCACATATGAGATAGTAATCAACCAAAATGTTCTCTTTGCTGCCTTGGGTATAGTTTCTCTAGGGTTTTTACTTTCGGCAGCAGAAACGGCTGTCATTTCAATACCAGAGTAAGAGAATGCAGCAGTGACAAAAACAGAACACAAACCCTTGAATTTGGTCCCTGAGTCGTGCCCTACAAATGCACCTGGGTCATTCCAGTATTTACCACCAATATAGCCTCCATGAGGTCCACCACCACAGGATAGAACAATACCTAGGATGGTAAACCCAATAATAGCTAGGATCTTGATCATCGATAATACGAATTCAGTCTCACCAAATGACTTGACATCCAACATATTAGCCATGGCAATGGTGGCATAAAAGATAGCGACCCAAGCGTCGGAGTTAATTTTATCATTCCAGTATTTAATAGTAATAGAGGCGGCCACCAATTCCAATGGCAATAGAACCAACCATTGAGCCAAGTAATTCAAGTTCACGGCAAACGCAAACGAAGGTTCAACAAACCTCATACTGTAAACGTTGAACCCACCGACAACGGGAAAAGCAGCAGACAATTCACCAAGAGAGTTTATCACCGTGAAAAGACATGTGCTAATAATAACCCAATCAATGACCAAACTGGCCGGGCCACCAGTGGATAAAGCAGCACCTGTATTCACGAATAAACCTGTACCTATGGCACCACCGACTGCTAAAGTCAAAAGGTGTCTCACAGATAGCTCTTTACTCAAATTGGTGTTGTTGATATCTTCTTGTTGCACGTCATCATCACTATGGAAGCGTCCCGAGGATGTAATATCGTTTGTAGTTTGGTTTACGCCAGACGAGCCTTTGGCGCTCAATGGAAACCCTGAATCAGTTTTGGGGGTTTGTTCTGTTACAAATGCACTTGAGTCCTTTTCATTTTCGGGGCCTGTTGGAGCACTTGGCTTGAATCCATCGACCACATCTGCCCAATATTCCTTCTTCAATGGATTTTTAGGCATTTCTATCTCGAGGCAGTGTTTTTAGGTTTTACGTGCAAATGAGTCAGACAGTCTTATTATAATATGTCAAAAAAAAACTGAAATAAAAAGCAGAGATAAATATTGAACAGCTATGCTATTTTATTGGGATTTTTCCGATGTTGTTCTTTTGGCTAAAAATGTACAAACGAGCTCTATAATGAAAGCGACAATGAAGCAGAATAGTCGCTACGACTGGAGATGCACCTAGTTTAACACCTTTGCATTAAAAACTGAAAAACTCGCAGTTTTTTTGAAGTTCCAAGAAACGGCACTTTCGAAGCATCTGCTCGTTTCTTTTTCCGAAGGTCGGGTGACAGTTTCGAGAGCCAAAAATAAATAAGAAAACCAAAAGGTACTAGCAAAGAACAAGAAGTTTGGTCGGGTGGGGAGGGACAGATATTACTTTAAGCCCCAATAGCAGTATATCACCTACTTGTAGCAACAAAAATAATGTAGGCTTATGAGAAACATAAATGGCTTCCTCCAACAGGAAGCCAAATTGACCTAAAACTCTTCCTTCGACCACACGGCCCCTTTTTTTTTTTCACGTAAAAGAGCCTTGGCAAAGATCGCGAAAGCGCATATGGAAGGCAGGACACGAGGTCCACGTCATTGTAAACATCAGCTATCTTTGCCACCCCTTTCTACTCATACGGAGCGCCAGATCAATTATAAAGTATTGTTCTCCTTCTTCTCCAAGAAAAAAGCACTTCCGCATCCATTGCGTCATAAACGTTTATAGTCAGTAGTTAATTAGCAAGAATAGACAGCCTTTTTTTTCTTAGTTGTATAAGGAAACACACGCCGATTGAGTATATGAAACCCAATTGTAAAAAGTAAAGTTCCGAACTGAGGTGCAACTCACCTTCTTATATATCCGCAATCACTTATTTTAGCACTAAACATAAAAAAATATGATTGTAAAATTGAAACGAAGTATCGGCAGGTAAAAAACCGATCAAAATCCGCTCACGAAAGGTTTACACATAACCCTTCTGTGTCCCCGAATTCAAACAATAAAAAACCGTGCAGCGGACTAGTCACGAAATTTTGCCCTCTTTTTTTCAAGATGAAGCGGTGGCTCAATGGTAGAGCTTTCGACTCCAATTAAATCTTGGATATTCCATGGAATACGATTGCAATCGAAGGGTTGCAGGTTCAATTCCTGTCCGTTTCATTTTTTACCATTTTTCGGACGATGTTTTTTTATTAGAAAAATGGCTGGCCGTAAAACGCGAACCGCGTCAAGTGGCTTGGTTGTTCGTGTTCAGGCTGAGTTGCAGACGCGCATTCCCAGCCGACCCAATTCTTTGGTGACTATTTTGATGGCGTTTTCACGAAAGTAAAAATAGATCTGGACTGTGATGCTCTAAAATCTCTGAGGGCTTGCTTTTCGTGACAGATGGGATGCGAAAATAGCATTGTATTATTTGTGACGGAAAAGTTTTTCATTAATCGAGAAATAGTCTTTCCCAATTGGGAATGGAATATAATTAGAATGCAGCAAAGACTGGCGTCCTTTCTAATCGATTCACCTTTATATAAATACCTGCTGGTCACTACATACAAAAGCACAATAGCTGAAACGTATATCTGAAACTTCGTAGATTCTTTCCCTTCCCTTGCTTTCCTTATTGTTATTGTTTTACCAAGTAAAAGGCAAATTTTCATCAAACAACTACACAAATAATTATACTATGAAACTGCTCGATCTAATATCGGTACTCGGTACCTCTTCATTATTGTCTAAATTGGCTGTTGCCGACAGTACGACTACTGCCGCCAGTACATCTACTGCCAGTTCATGCAACCCACTAAAAACCACAGGTTGTTCGGCAGATACTGCCCTAGGAACCAGTTTCAGTGAAGATTTTTCGTCTTCATCCAAATGGTTTACTGATTTGAAGCATGCAGGTGAAATTGGGTACGGTAAGGATGGGTTGTCCATGACCCTGGCCAAAAGGTACGATAACCCAAGTCTGAAATCTGATTTTTACATCATGTACGGTAAGTTGGAAGTCATCTTGAAAGCTGCGAACGGTACCGGTATCGTTTCATCATTCTATCTGCAAAGTGACGATTTAGACGAAATCGATATCGAATGGGTAGGCGGTGACAATACTCAATTCCAATCGAATTTCTTTTCCAAGGGTGATACCACAACATATGATAGAGGCGAATTCCATGGTGTCGATGCTCCTACCGATAAATTCCACAACTACACTCTGGATTGGGCCATGGATAAAACAACCTGGTACCTAGACGGGGAATCTGTCAGAGTGCTATCAAACACATCAAGTGAAGGTTACCCACAATCCCCAATGTACCTAATGATGGGTATCTGGGCTGGTGGTGACCCATCCAACGCTCCTGGTACCATTGAATGGGCTGGTGGTGAAACCGACTACGACGATGCTCCATTCACTATGTACATTGAAAAGGTCATTGTCACTGACTATTCCACTGGTAAACAGTACACTTATGGTGACCAATCGGGTTCTTGGGAATCTATTGACGTTGAAGACGGTTCTATTTACGGTAGATATGAGCAGGCTCAAGAAGATTTTGCTGTTTTAGCTAACGGCGGTAGTGTTTCCAGCTCTTCAACTTCATCTTCAGCCACATCATCATCATCCGCTACATCATCTTCATCCGCTACATCATCTTCATCATCTTCATCTTCATCATCTTCATCATCCGCTGCATCATCATCTACATCCATTGCCACCTCTTCATCCGCTACATCTGTTTCTTCTTCTTCAAAAGCTGTTTCCAGTTCCGTTAGCTCTTCCAACAAGCAATCCTCAACTTCATCAACCAAAAATTCTGCCACTTCCTCAACTGCAACGGTATCCACCATTTCTTCGACTATCGCTTCAACTTCCAGTAGATCCACAGTTGCTCCAACTACCCAACAATCTTCCTCATCTGACAGTCTGGCAGAAGAAAAGGGCGGTGTAGCAACATCAAGCAAGGATGCATCAACTACTTCAGCTACCCAAACATCTAGTGAACAATCATCTGCAGTTAAGACTTCTGCCTCCGAAACTAGCTCTATTAGCTCTGTTCAAACTGCTAACGGTGCTAATTTGGCTCAGATCCTACCAAGAGAGAGCAAACTCTTTTCTTTATTTGTCACAGCTTTATTAGCTTTATTCTGAGTAAAGTACACACTTCTATTAGAATATTATTAATTACTGCCGGGATCTTATTAAAAGTCGGCAAACAAAAGAATAGTAGTAAACTCATTAACCATAAGTTGATTAAATAAATAACTGTTTTATGTATAATCAATAAAGAAAACCTTATAATACCTCAAATCAGATCTTTCAATTTTAACAAGAAATCGATACATTCCAGGTACAAAGGTGAGAATGGCTATGAGCAAAAAATAAAAATAAGCCCTGTAGGGGGCTCGAACCCCTAACCTTATGATTAAGAGTCATACGCGCTACCGATTGCGCCAACAAGGCTCTTAAATGTTGAATATTTGAAGATAATATATGAACTATATCTGCATTTGTTTTAGCGGCCCTGACGATCTCAAGGAAGAAACTTGTCTCTAAGACCAACAATCAACTTGATTCATTGAAGCAGATTTTATTTGCGCGCTGACAGATTTGTACTTCGGTTACAAATGAGATATTTGAGTTTGAAATATAACAAATATGATTTGCAGAGCTATAGCCCTTTTCAATATTTATCCACGTTGAGAAACATATATGAACACATAAATCTGATAGTTGTTGAAGATGAAATTAAAAAATTATCAGTTGATATATAAGGAGCCGAGTTATATCTGATACCTCATATTTCAATTGAATCATGCCTTCACCATTGGGTTTCATATAACCAATCGGCGTGTGTTTTTTAGATATTTTAAGAAACAGTTGTTTGTTCTTAATCCATTACTGCTTACTGAACTACTAATTATCAACATAAAATGTTTCGTGATTACGGTTTGGTTTGCGCATCTTCAAATGTGCATGGTTTTCTTCTGTTCCATATTTTAGTTACGCGCTAAGAAGTAAATAAAGAAAAAAAACAATGTAAAACCGCATAATTACACACTTGATGCAAAGTGTAAAGATTTCGTCGTTAAGAAATTATTAACTTCTAATACTGTTTTTAATGTTACCGCTCAATAGGTCAGGAAATGAATTTTGATTTGGGTTCAACTGTACGAGGAAATGACTCAGATAAAGCTGCATCTTCGCAACCAAAAAGCGTTACCTCATCTCAGAAAGAACAGTATAGTCAGTTGAATCAAACGAAAATAGCTTACGAAGAACGACTACTAAATGAATTAGAAGATATGGATGATCCTCTGGATTTGTTTCTGGACTACATGATATGGATTAATACAAGCTTTATTGAAGTTGATTCTACATCAGGCCAGGAAGTTCTTCGATATACAATGGAAAGGTGTCTGGTTTATATACAGGATTTGGAAACCTACAAGAACGATCCAAGATTTTTAAAAGTTTGGATCTGGTACGTCAATTTGTTTCTTAGCAGTAATTTTCGCGAATCTGAAAATACATTTACGTATATGTTCAAGAAAGGAATCGGAATTAAGCTCACGCTATTTTATGAAGAGTTTTCTAAGCTATTACTTAATGCTCGGTTTTTTCTGGAAGCTAAAATAATGTTAGAATTGGGCACTGAAAACAATTGCCGGCCCTATAGTAGATTATTAAGGTCTCTTAGCCAGTATGAAGACAGACTCCGAGAAATGAATATTTTTGAAAACGAACACAGCATATCAGATTCACGAAAAAGATTGATAGAAAGAATAGACTATGCACCGGTACCATTTTTCATGCGCAACTTTTCAACTTCATCATTGATGGCTGATGATAAGGAGAATCAAGTCCAACCCCAGTTGCTGTCTGATATAGATGTCCATAAGCGTGTTCCCAGCACATACCGAGACTCTGCTATGGCTCCTGATTCTAAGGCTGAAATTGGCAAGCATGATTATCACGAAATAGTCGGCAGTAATCACTCTGCTGATCAACCTTCAGAAAATGGAAATAAGAAAATACTTATATATCCGGATGCAAAACAATCTAGTGATCCAATTTATAAACTGATTAATACTCCTGGAAGGAAACCCGAGAAAATAGTTTACAACTTTGACCTCATATATCCTAAGAACGACGAAGAATTTAACATTGAAGAAATATTGGCCAAATCAAGAGGTTCCTATAAGATAAAGCCGAAATTCATTACCCAAGGTGGGAGAAATGCTGAAAATTGTTTCGATAATGCTGCTGGTGATACCACTAATAAGAAGCGAAAGCTAGAAGTGCTGATAGAGAAGCGACAGCAATTACCGCCATCCCAACCACCCACTGTACCAAAATCCACACAAATTGAAATTTTTAGGGATGAGCCTGGTTCTAATCAAGGTACGCAAACTAATAATGAACAAGTACTAGTGCAAACCACAACGTCCATTTTACCTTTAAAGTCCGTATCTGATGGAAATTTGGCACATGACACACCAATTAAAACTTCCTTAGGCGGCCATGGTTCACGTTCGCCGACCGTAACTGCGTTTTCAAAAGACGCCATGAACGAGGTATTTTCAATGTTTAATCAACACTATTCGACCCCAGGTGCATTATTGGATGGTGATGATACCACAACTAGTAAATTTAATGTTTTCGAGAACTTTACCCAAGAATTTACAGCCAAAAATATTGAAGATTTGACTGAAATAAAGGTTTCCAAAGAAGAGCCGACATCACAGCAACTATCCTCAAATGGTGAAACTACTGATAATTATGGAAGAGTTCTACTCAGTACAGCACACTCAGAAAGAGGGGACTATATGACGCCCATAAAGGAAACGACTGAAATAAATATGCTACCTCCAAATCAAACAACTGTTGAACAAATGAACACAGAAGATAGGAAATCAAGAGATAATACAGAAACACAAGGCGAATTAACGAACACAACCGTCCAGAGCTCCCCGTTTCTTACACAGCCCGAGTTACAAGAGAAAAATTTTATTCAAACCGAAAGTCATCGTGAAAGTAACCGTAATTATTACTCAACCAACATTTCCCCTCCTATAGGACCAAAAATCTATCCCCCCTATCATTGAGAACCCACTTAGCAATGTTTTGAGAGCAAAGTTTTTGTCTGAAATTTCACCTCCTCTATCTCAATACAACACTTTTTACAGCTACAATCAGGAATTGAAAATGAGTTCTTTACTGAAAAAAATTCATAGGGTATCTCGTAATGAAAACAAGAATCCCATTGTCGATTTCAAAAAAACAGGGGACCTATACTGTATACGCGGAGAATTAGGTGAAGGAGGCTATGCTACTGTTTATCTAGCAGAATCTAGTCAAGGACACTTACGAGCATTGAAAGTAGAAAAACCAGCGAGCGTATGGGAATATTACATAATGAGCCAGGTGGAATTTAGGCTGAGGAGAAGTAATGTTTTGAAGTCGATAATTAATGCTAGTGCTTTACATCTATTCCTTGATGAAAGCTACCTTGTTTTGAACTATGCCAGCCAAGGTACAGTTTTAGATTTGATCAATTTGCAACGAGAAAAAGCAATTGATGGCAATGGAATAATGGATGAATATTTGTGTATGTTTATCACTGTTGAACTGGTGAAAGTGATTCAGAAGATACATGAAGTGGGGATAATACATGGTGACCTGAAACCAGATAATTGCATGGTTAGGTTAGAAAAACGCGGCGAACCCTTAGGGGCTCATTATATGCGTAATGGCAAAGACGGCTGGGAAAACAAGGGAATTTATTTAATTGATTTTGGTAGATCATTTGACATGTCCTTATTACCACCTGGAACGAAATTCAAGGCAAATTGGCAGGCTGATCAACAAGACTGTTGGGAGATGCGAACAGGTAAACCGTGGAGCTACGAAGCTGATTATTACGGATTGGCTGGTGTCATACATTCGATGCTTTTCGGAAAGTTCATAGAAACAATTGAACTCCAAAATGGAACGTGCAAACTAAAAAACCCACTCAAAAGGTACTGGAAAAAAGAAATATGGGGTGTTATTTTTGATTTATTGTTGAACAGTGGCAGAGTTTCCAACCAAACTTTACCAATGACGGAAAAGATCGTTGAGATCAGGAATCTGATAGAAGGCCACCTGGAACAGTATGCAAAAGATCACTTAAGAAATGTTATACTCCATGTCGAAGATGAACTATCGCATTTACAATATAAGGGGAAACCCTCAAGAAGGCACTTGTGAACAAAAAAGTTTTCCAGTACGTGCAATACGATTTACAACAATTCCGCCACAAGCAATAGCGACCAAAACAGATCTTTTAGAACCAATTGTAACATTAACAAATAATAAGAAATATAAATCTAGTATGTTTTTTAATTTAGTAAATATATTCACTCCAATCTTCATTAAGAAGGAATTGCGAAAGGAAAGCGACAGTATCAATCCCTAGATTATAGCGCTATTATAGTTATCGGAGCTTATCATGTTTCAAAATCCCCAGTTTGGGTTTACGTGCCATAGGAAAGAAGAAACCAGGTCGGGCTTCAAAAATTCCTCAATTTCATATCTGTTAAACTATTTATTTAAAGGAAATGAATGCTTGTACACCTAAATATGCATTCACATAGTGTTGCTATGCCTATCTCTATACCGCAATAGCTGTAGATCCAAATGAAATAGTAAATATCATATCATACGACATTTCGCTCGGAGTTTCTTCCATATTCTTCTTTGAAGGGCCTATAATCCTTCCAAACTTTTTTTTCATTTTTTTTCACACAGAATGGCTCATCTCATCTCATCTTGAACTGTCATCCATTATACAAAAATATACATATATAATATTTTTACTACCAAAGATAACGTTGATTTGTCATAGTTTTAAAAAAGATTTTTTAGTACAAAAAGCAGTCATTGAGAAATGGCGTCCCAACTAGATGAATTAGTAGAGTTTCTACATTCCCCCCAACCTGCCGTGAGACAAATTGCTATTGATAATTTGGTTGGATTCAGTGCGGGCCCAACTTCAAATATTTTTAGAAATGATAACTTCAGGCCTATTAAGGACATTATAAAAATGATTATGGACCCTGAACATGGTACACGTGTTATTATTCAGCAAGGTGTCACCATCTTGGTCAACCTGTCTGAGGATAACTTGGTGAGAAATATCATATTAAATAATGATAAACGGTTCTTGAAATTTTTGGCCTGGAGAATTGTTGATTTGACTAATCCTAACGCTGATATCATGTGCATTTTGTTAAGCAATTTAGCAAAGGATGATGATATACTTGCCGTTTTGAATATCAAAAGGAATTCTAGTGGTGAAGAAGTAGATGATGGTTTGAAGCTAACAGCCTTGGATACAACCATATTCAAGAGTCTGAAAGCTATGGACTGTTTAATGGACTGTTTTGTTAAAGGTTATGATAGAAAGTTGACAAAATTCGCTAACTTCAACTATTTAGCCTATTTTTTTGCTGATATTTCCAGGTTCAGATTGGGGAGAATTTACTTCATCGAAGAACAAGAATATGATCATGTTGTCCCCATATCCAAACTGCTAGTCTTTACTGAAAAGTATGATGCAAAGGTTAGAAGAGAAGGTGTCGCTTCTACAATAAAAAATTCTTTATTTGATTCAGAAACTCATGAAAGACTTCTTAACGATGAAAATATAAATTTGTTACCGTACATTTTGTTGCCTATTGCTAGTGCGAAGGATTCCGAAATCGACGAAGAAGATATGTTCAATTTGCCTGATGAATTACAATTATTGCCGGAGGACAAGCAAAGAGATCCCATTCCTGCCATTATATGCTGCCACTTAGAAAGTATTCTTCTACTGTGTACAACAAATGCTGCCAGAGAGTATTTAAGAAGCAAGTCTGTGTACCCGCTCGTAAGAGAATTGCATAAAAATGTAGAAGATGAGGATATTGGTGAATTGTGTTATAGAATTGTTAATATGTTAATGAGAGGTGAACCTAATGGCAGCGGAATAGAAGAAATGCCCTCGAAAAATGCTGAAGATGTCACAGACGAAAACGAGGATGAAAACGAAGATGAAGACGACGATGAAGATGAAGACGACGACGAAATTGTTGAAGTAGCTTAGGGATGCTCTTATTTTCAAGCATAGATTGCATTGCATATAAAATTAAAAGGATAAATGTAATTATTAATATAATATGTTTAAAATAATAAGAGTAATAGAATTTCATAATACCAAATTTAAGTTCTCTAGACGTTTTAATAGGAAACTATTGTAAGACAGAAAAATGTAAATATAACGTAGGGAAATGAGATGAAAGCAAAATAAAAAGAAAAAGAAAAAACGAAAACTAGATAACTGAATAAATATAAACCATTTTAAATTAATTTACTCTTTTTTAATTCCATATGCTCACGGTCATTGTCCACTTTTCTACATAATTTTTTGACTATGGCAAACATTAGCTTCTTGTTCTCAGCACCGGGGTATTTTCTTCTAATAGACTTACCAAATGCTTTAACGTTAACCTTTCCATCACCAATAGCATCAATAATATCTTGCTCTGTTATTAGAGGCGCTGGAGTTTCTGCGACTACAGATTCCGCTTTATCTTCTGTTTTGACAGGTGAAGATGCCGTAGTTGGTTCGTTACTATTGATAGTTGTACCATTTGCAGCCTGAGGGTTCCATTCTCCCTCTGGGAAGTTTTTGAGTACTTTTTTGTCCCCCTTTAAAATAATAACACAGTTTTTAATACTCTTCACTCTTAAATTGGGATCTTTATGCACATTCGTTGCTTTCTTTTGTTGTTTCTTAGGTGAAGACTTCTTGGATTTGGATAGACTATCTGAATCCTCTTCTTTTTTAACTGGAGATTCATTTTCTTTGTTTTCCAAATCCGATTCAGACAGGTATGGATTAATTTCATCCTCGTCTGAAGAATACAATGCCGCCAATTCAGTCTTTTGTAATGCCTTCTTAGTCCTTTCACCGTCTTCATCAATCTTCTTTTCCCCAAACAGTTCATCTTCTTCGTTATCTGATGGGGCTTCTTCGTCACGAAGACCCATTGCGTTCGCTTGTAACATTTCCTTCTTGATTCTTTGTTCTGATTCTTTGTTTTCCTGCTCATTGCCGTCTATAATTGGTGCCTCTTCATCATCGGCAAACTCTTCATCGTAATCCAACTCCACTTCGGAATTATCGTCACGATCATCTTCATCCATAGCTTGTTGGTCAGCAACCGCTTTAAGCTTTCTTCTTGTTCTATCATATCTGGTGGTAGTTGTACCTATATTATCCAAATGCTTCATTAACCAACGTGGCACTTCACCACTTTTCTTATCCATCCTTTTTTCTGCTTCATCAATAGTCAAGGTAGCGTATTTATTTCTTGCAGTAAACTTATAAACCTTATCTGCAGGGATCATAGTAAAGCTACCATCATCCTCTACACTTAACAGGACGTAAGAGTCCGAATTACCGGCTTCATAAGAACCAACCCATGTATTGTACCCATCGAAATCTTCCATAACCCATGGATAAAATTCTTCGAACCTTAGTTTTTTGGCATTCTCATCAAGTACTTTCAATTGACGTGTTTTTCTTCTTAGATTACCTCTTTTGGCTCTACCGCCCCCATCTGGAGCCACATCTGCCAATGGATCCATAGTACCTTCTTCGAATTCCGGCTCATTAGCCACTTCTTTCCCGTCATACTTGACCATCCCTACTTTGGTTGGGTCGTCAGCTGGGCCTGCATCTTCCAGTTTTGTCACTAAAAGTTTTCCATCAACCGGATTAACTCCTGCGGCGATATTATCCGTACCACTAACGGCAGTGCTTGGTGCATTTGACACCTCATTACTTTCGACAGTGGAAGCAGGGGTAGCTAGAGCAGGGGTCGCAGGGGTAGTAGGAGCAGGGCCAACAGCAGTGTTGGAAGAATTTACACCATTTGCCATGTTGTCTTTGCTAGCCGAGTCAATAACAGGCGTTTGAGAACCATCTTTGGATGCATTATTGAATGGTCCCAGAGCCGGTTTGTTCATATTGATGTTGCCAGAGTTAGGAGTGCCTCTTTCTTGTTCTGCCTTCTTTTTATATTCAGAAATCTCCCTTTGTCTTTGAACAATTTCAGCTCTTGTTAGCTGAAATTGCAAGTTTCTAGTATCTTTCCTATGCAATCTGACAGGCAAATGAAAGTCTGTCACGGGGTTTATCTTTTTCTTACTTTGAAATTTCAAAAGATGTGTCCTCATGTTTTCCAAATCTTCCTTTGGAATGGCTCTCAGAGGGAATTCATTATATTCGTTTGGACCCTCGTCTTTTACTTTGACATTGCTTCTACCAGTATCGGCCTCGACGCCAATCTGCAAAAGCATCTTTTCTCTTTCCTCGGCATATTCAGGATCATCCTTCTTCACAACGGACCCTCTGCTGCCATTCCCATTTGGCAGCCCAGGAGAACTAGAGCTGCTCCCATTTTGACCCATTCTCATCCTTAAGAAATTTCTTCTCATTCTGTCTCTTTTGATGAATGGAGAGGCATCAGTCGGGCCTCCCCCATTTCTACCGGGTGGTGGATTCCGTCTAGACATCCTTATGCGCAGTCAAATATACTTCTTTGGGTGCTTTATGGCCTTTCAAGCTCCCATTCTACACTTTCCTTTCTGCTCAATAAAATTTATTATCATGGAGCGGAAGAAAGGGCCTTTACAGTATCACTCACAACGGCCTTCGAAGTTTTACAAAATAGAAAATTTTAATTATGATGATCGCTTTGTCAAGAACAGAATTAGTCATTGGCAAGTCGAGAGTACCACCGATCACCACGTGTTTTGAGCAAAGTGAGTATGTCTTCTTCCGCTACTGTTGACCCCAATGAGGCGTTCGAACTTATTACCAAGAACTTGCAGGAAGTCTTGAACCCACAAATCATCAAAGATGTGCTCGAAGTACAAAAGAGACATTTGAAATTGTACTGGGGTACAGCACCCACCGGTAGACCCCACTGTGGCTACTTCGTTCCTATGACCAAACTGGCTGACTTCTTGAAAGCCGGTTGTGAAGTCACCGTTCTCTTAGCTGATTTGCACGCCTTCTTGGATAACATGAAGGCACCTTTGGAAGTCGTTAATTACAGAGCCAAATACTACGAATTCACTATCAAAGCCATCTTGAGAAGCATCAATGTTCCGATCGAAAAACTGAAGTTTGTCGTGGGTTCTTCCTACCAGTTGACAGCAGACTATACCATGGACATTTTCAGATTGTCCAACATTGTCTCACAAAACGATGCCAAGAGAGCAGGTGCGGATGTCGTTAAGCAGGTCGCCAACCCATTGTTGAGTGGGTTGATCTACCCCTTGATGCAAGCATTGGATGAACACTTCCTTGACGTAGACTGTCAATTCGGTGGTGTTGACCAAAGAAAAATTTTCGTCTTGGCTGAAGAGAATTTGCCAAGTCTGGGCTACAAGAAGAGGGCACATCTAATGAACCCCATGGTTCCAGGACTGACTCAAGGTGGTAAGATGTCTGCATCTGATCCAAATTCCAAGATCGACTTATTAGAAGAACCAAAACAAGTGAAGAAGAAGATCAATAGTGCATTTTGTAGCCCTGGTAACGTCGAAGACAACGGGTTGTTGTCTTTTGTGGAATACGTCATTGCGCCAATTCAAGAATTGAAGTTTGGCGCAAACCACTTCGAATTTTTCATTGATAGACCAGAAAAATTCGGTGGCCCAATAACCTTCAAATCCTTGGAAGACCTAAAATTGGCTTTCAAAGACGAGAAACTGTCCCCACCTGATTTGAAGACTGGAGTTGCTGATGCCATCAATGAGCTACTTGCACCAATCAGAGAGGAATTCGCCACTAACAAAGAATTCCAAGAAGCCTCCGAGAAGGGCTATCCAGTTGCCGTACCACAAAAAGACCAAGAAGGCCAAGAAACCAAAGAACAAAGGTTCCAAGTACCCAGGAGCCGCCAAGACTGACGAGGTTGCTGCCAAGCTAGAAGAAACCAAGTTGTAAACATGGTTAGAGCCGTCTCCACGATTCATACCATACTAAATACTAGATATATCATATAAACGTTTTAACGCACTACCGGGTAAACTAAAAAAAAAGAGATGCGACGGCTTTTTTTTTCCCTTCGCCTTGTGATTGATTGTATTCAATTCATAAAATGTGTCCAAAGAAAGGTAATCATCCAGTGGCAAACGACACTAATAGTCCCAACCAAAACTAACGATAGAGTGTGAAGACTGTGTGTACTTGTAAAGAAGAAAGCAAGATTCATTTTCGTTGTCAGACCCTTTTTCTGCTTCGTGATCACTACTTTATTCCGTTTCAACTTTTTTTTTTTTTGATTTTGCATACTATAGCGTAAAATTGACATTTAATAAACCTTAGTAGTAGCACTATTGCTTCGTTTGCTCTCCTTATAGATACGTTTCTATTAGGTTTCCTATCTCCTCTCTCTTTAAAACGTTTTTAATCAGGTAATACTAATCGGACTTTTTAGTACTGTTATTATTTGCTATCACTGCACCACTATAAACGGAGCACACCCATCATTACAAGAAAGAGACCGTCATGTCGTTCACCGATAACGGTTTGGGATCGTTAAAATCTCACATCAGGAGAACTCTACGATCGATTCACAACCTCCCCTATTTTAGGTTCACCAGAGGCCCTACTGAAAGGGCTGATATGAGCAGAGCCCTTAAGGAATTCATCTATAGATATTTGTATTTTATCATATCCAATGATGGTGAAAACTTATCGACCTTATTTACTGCTCATCCTAAGCAAAAGTCAAGTAATCCGGAACTTGCTGTTTTCCCAGAAAGTTTAGAAGATGCCCTGGACGTTGATAAGATAACATCCCAAGGGACTTTCCCCTTTTACAAGATAGACGAATCTAAAACAGGCGATGTACACAAACATACTGGCAGGAACTGTGGGAGAAAATTCAAGATTGGAGAACCTCTGTATAGATGCCATGAATGTGGCTGTGATGACACTTGTGTGCTTTGCATCCATTGTTTCAATCCAAAAGATCATGTAAATCATCATGTTTGTACCGACATCTGTTCTGAATTTACTAGCGGAATTTGTGATTGTGGCGATGAAGAAGCTTGGAATTCTTCGCTTCATTGTAAAGCTGAAGAACAAGAAAATGATACATCGGAAGACCCAAGTAATTATGATAGTACAAAGCAAAAGGATGTGTGGAATGATCCGGAATGTATCGCCCTGGTGGAACTGGTTCTTTCCGAAGTTTTCGACTATTTTATTGACGTTTTTAATCAAAATATTGAGCCTCTGCCTACAATTCAAAAGGATATCACCATCAAATTAAGAGAAATGACTCAACAAGGTAAGATGTATGAAAGAGCTCAGTTTTTAAATGATTTGAAATATGAAAATGACTATATGTTTGATGGAACCACAACGGCAAAGACAAGCCCTACGAATAGTCCTGAAGCCTCTCCATCGCTCGCAAAGATTGATCCTGAAAATTACACTGTAATAATCTACAACGACGAATACCATAATTACTCTCAAGCCACAACGGCATTGAGGCAAGGTGTACCTGATAATGTCCATATCGACTTATTAACTTCCAGGATCGACGGAGAAGGCCGTGCAATGTTAAAATGTTCGCAAGACTTATCTTCTGTACTAGGCGGATTTTTCGCTGTGCAAACGAATGGGTTGAGCGCCACTTTAACATCATGGTCAGAATACCTTCATCAGGAAGCCTGTAAGTACATCATTCTTTGGATCACACACTGCCTAAATATACCAAACTCTTCTTTTCAAAATACTTTTAGAAACATGATGGGCAAATCGCTCTGTTCGGAATATTTAAATGCCACTGAATCCCGTGATATGACACCCGTAGTGGAAAAATATTTTGGTAGCAAATTTGATAAGGACGACCCTTATAGATATATCGATTTATCTGTCCTTGCCGAGGGCAACCAAATCCCCTTGGGCCACCATAAAGTTTTACCTGAATCAAGTACCCATTCTCTTTCCACACTAATAAATGACGTAGAAAGTCTAACATCAAAGGAATACTCTAACACAAGACTACAGCATATTTTATATTTTGATAATAGGTACTGGAAAAGACTAAGAAAGGATATTCAAAATGTAATTATACCTACTTTAGCGTCTTCAAATTTATACAAGCCGATTTTTTGTCAACAAGTGGTTGAAATTTTCAATCATATCACAAGATCAGTGGCTTATATGGACAGAGAACCTCAACTAACAGCAATAAGGGAATGTGTAGTCCAACTATTTACGTGCCCCACAAACGCTAGAAACATCTTTGAAAACCAAAGTTTCCTAGATATTGTCTGGTCGATCATCGATATCTTCAAGGAATTTTGCAAAGTAGAGGCCGGTGTCTTGATTTGGCAAAGAGTTCAGAAGAGTAACCCGACAAAGAGTTATAGTCTATCATTCAAACAGGGCTTGTATACAGTGGAAACTTTATTAAGTAAGGTAAATGATCCTAATATTCCAATAAGACCAAAGGAAATAATATCCCTACTGACTCTTGGTAAGCTCTTTAATGGGGCTTGGAAAATCAAGCGCAAGGAAGGTGAGCATGTTCTCCACGAAGACCAAAACTTTATCTCTTACTTGGAATACACTACTTCTATTTACAGTATTATCCAAACTGCAGAAAAGGTCCTCGAAAAATCAAAAGATTCCCTTGACTTAAATCTAGTTTTGAATACTATTAGAATCGTCAGTTCATTTTTAGGTAGTAGGTCGTTGACCTATAAATTAATATATGATTCACATGAGATTATCAAGTTTAGCGTTAGCCATGAGAGAGTTGCATTTATGAATCCCTTGCAAACAATGCTTTCATTCATTATTGAAAAAGTTTCCTTAAAGGATGCATACGAATCTTTAGAGAATTGTCCAGATTTCTTGAAAATTGCAGATTTCTCTTTAAGATCTGTGGTTTTATGTTCTCAAATTGACGTTGGATTTTGGGTAAGAAATGGTATGTCAGTTTTACATCAAGCATCATATTATAAAAACAATCCTGAGTTGGGCTCCTATTCTAGAGATATACATTTGAACCAATTGGCTATTATATGGGAGCGTGATGATATTCCAAGAGTGATATATAACATTCTTGATAGATGGGAGTTACTGGACTGGTTTATGGGCGAGGCTGAGTATCAGCATACGGTATATGAAGATAAGATTTCATTCATGATTCAACAATTTATTGCCTTTATTTATCAAATTTTGACTGAAAGACAATATTTCAAGACCTTTTCTTTATTGAAAGATAGGAGGATGGATTTGATCAAAAACTCGATCATATATAACCTTTACATGAAGCCTCTTTCATATTCGAAATTACTAAGATCGGTTCCTGATTATTTAACCGAAGACACTACAGAGTTTGATGAAGCACTTGAGGAAGTTTCTGTGTTTGTTGAACCTAAAGGCTTGGCTGACAATGGTGTTTTCAAATTGAAAGCAGCCCTGTATGCCAAAGTTGATCCACTAAAGTTGCTTAATTTGGAAAACGAATTTGAAAGTAGTGCCACAATTATTAAGACACATTTGGCTAAAAACAAAGACGAAGTATCTAAGGTTGTACTAATACCTCAAGTTTCCACAAAACTATTAGACAAAGGCGCTTTGAATTTGGGTGAGTTCACAAGAAATACGGTATTTGCCAAAGTGATTTATAAATTACTACAAGTATGCCTGGATATGGAGGATAGCACTTTTCTTAATGAATTACTGCATCTGATCCACGGTATATTCAAAGATGATGAACTGATAAACGGCAAGGACTCTATACCAGAAGCTTATTTGGCAAAACCTATATGCAACCTATTATTAAGTATTGCGAATGCTAAGTCGGATATATTCTCCGAGAGTATTGTCCGTAAAGCTGACTACTTGTTGGAGAAGATGATAATGAAAAAACCAGATGAAATATTCGAATCATTGACTGCAAGTTTTGGTACCCAATATGTCGACAGTTATAAAGACAAAAAACTAAGCCAGGGCGTTAATTTGCAGGAGACGGAAAAGGAACGTAAGAGAAGAATGGCCAAGAAACATCAGGCAAGACTTTTAGCGAAGTTTAATAATCAACAAAGCAAGTTTATGAAAGAACACGAATCTGAATTTGACGAACAAGACAATGACGTTGATATGGACGGCGAAAAAGTGTATGAGTCAGAAGACTTCACCTGTGCACTTTGTCAAGATTCCAGTTCTACTGATTTTTTTGTGATACCAGCATATCATGACCACACCCCAATATTTAGACCTGGTAATATTTTTGATCCTAAGGAGTTTATGCCCGAATGGGACGGATTCTACAATGATGATGACAAACAAGCTTACATCGATGACGAAGTCTTGGAGGCTTTGAAAGAAAATGGCACCCGTGGATCTAGGAAAGTGTTTGTATCTTGCAATCACCATATCCATCATAACTGTTTCAAAAGATATGTCCAAAAAAAGAGATTTTCGTCAAACGCATTTATATGTCCTTTGTGCCAAACCTTTTCGAACTGTACTTTACCTATCTGTCCAACTTCAAGAGCAAATACTGGATTATCTCTAGATATGTTTCTAAAGTCGGAATTATCTTTAGACATACTCTCCAGATTATTCAAACCTTTTACTGAGGACAACTATCGTACAATAAATTCCATATTTTCATTGATGGTATCTCAATGCCAAGGTTTTGATAAAGTGGTAAGGAAACAAGTCAGTTTTACTCATAAGGACGTTTCCTTGGTATTAAGTGTTCATTGGGCAAATACAATTTCGATGCTGGAAGTTGCTTCTAGGTTGGAAAAGCCGCACAACATCTCTTTTTTTAGAAGCAGAGAACAGAAATACAAGACTCTGAAAAATATTTTAATTTGCATCATGTTATTTACTTTTGTCATAGGCAAACCTAGTATGGAGTTTGAACCATATCCAGAAGAATCTGATACAATATGCAACCAGAACCAGCTCTTCCAATACATCGTTCGCAAATCTCTATTTTCTCCAGCTTCTTTACGGGAAACGGTTACGGAGGCTTTGACTGTTTTTTGTAAGCAATTTTTGGATGATTTTATTCAAGGACTTCCTGATGCAGAACAAGTTGCTAAACTGTATACTGAAGCAAAGAACATCGGTAATGTTTATAATGTGGACGAAAATATCCTTTTCACGTTAATGAGCATAACCGATGCAAAAACGGAAGGTTTAGAATCCAAGACCATATATGATTTGGCTTACACTTCATTATTGAAGAGCCTACTTCCTACAATAAGACGATGCTTGGTCATGGTCAAAGTTTTGCACGAACTGGTGAAGGATTCTGAAAATGAGACAATGGTTATCGATGGCTTCGATGTTGAGGAAGAACTGGAATTTGAAGGCCTCCCTGGGTTTGTTGATAAAGCATTGAGACTGATTACTGACAAAGAGTCGTTTGTTGATCTCTTCAAAACAAAGCAGGCAATTGTTCCATCACATCCATATTTGGAGAAAATTCCCTATGAGTACTGTGGTATTGTGAAGTTGATAGATCTATCAAATTTTTTGAATACTTACGTTACACAGTCTAAGGAAATAAAGTTGCGAGAAGAACGGTCCCAACATATGAAGAATGCTGATAACCGGTTAGATTTCAAGATATGTTTAACATGTGGTGTCAAAGTGCATTTAAGAGCAGACCGTCATGAAATGACTAAGCATTTAAACAAGAATTGCTTCAAGTCGTTTGGTGCGTTTCTGATGCCTAATTCAAGCGAAGTTTGCCTGCATCTGACGCAGCCTCCTTCCAATATCTTTATATCTGCCCCATATCTAAATTCGCACGGTGAAGTTGGTAGAAATGCGATGAGAAGGGGAGATTTAACGACCCTAAACTTAAAAAGATACGAGCACCTAAACAGATTGTGGATCAACAACGAAATTCCGGGATATATCAGTAGAGTAATGGGTGACGAATTCCGAGTCACCATACTTTCTAACGGATTTTTATTCGCATTCAATAGAGAGCCAAGGCCTAGAAGAGTGCCACCAACAGATGAAGATGATGAGGACATGGAAGAGGGAGAAGAAGGGTTTTTCACCGAAGAAAATGATGATATGGATGTAGATGACGAAACTGGTCAGGCTGCCAACTTATTTGGTGTTGGAGCAGAAGGTATTGGCGATGGCGGAGTGCGTAATTTTTTCCAATTCTTCGAGAACTTCAGAAACACGCTTCAACCACAGGGAAATGATGATGAGGACGCACCTCAAAACCCGCCACCAATATTACAATTTTTAGGGCCCCAGTTTGATGGAGCCACTATCATAAGGAACACGAATCCAAGAAATCTAGATGAAGATGACTCTTCTGAGAACGATGACTCTGATGAACGTGAGATATGGTAATGATCGGTCCCGATGTGTTTTACCTTGTTTAATAGTCTACCATTTTTTATATATATTTATACACATATAAAGATCTACGCCTCTGCTGGCTGTTTTATTCTCCGCTGCTAGAACAAAATTGTGACTATTTTTCAGTACGCACATTGAAGCAACTATTAGTCCAAATCTTCTCAATATCCACTAAAAGTAGTTTGGATCCATCGGTTGTTTATTATTGTCATCAAGTACGAACCAATCAAGTGCGGGGAAGGCATGGCCCGAAAGAATTCTGGCGCCTAAATTTGCTTTCAATCCTCGGGCTTTTCCCTAATACCATCCCCTCTGAAAATGCTATTTTAGCAATTGTATTTAACGTCTTGTGATAGCTACTGATAAAATTATATTGCCTTGATCATAAACTTCTTCTAGCCCTCTAGGAAAGCAATAACAATCCAGGCTAAAATGGTATGTTTATAGTTCAGTTCAGACATGAATTTGTCTTCCATTCTGTCGTCGTCAACAAGTTCATTAGCGTTCTACTGTCGTAGAGTTCCCCCGTCCTATGGAACTCGAAACAATCGAAGACATGGAACTGCAATAGAGTGAAAACAGAAGAACAGACCGCGGCTTTTTCTTTTCTCGTCCAGATTACTAACAGCGCATGAATCATTTTTGTAGTCCTTTTCATCCATTTACAAAACTTTTTTCAAACGAAACGCAGTTTTTGTTGGTACTATCTTTGCTGGTGCCTTTGTTTTCCAAACAGTATTTGATACCGCTATTACTTCATGGTACGACAATCATAATAAGGGGAAGTTATGGAAAGACGTCAAGGCTCGAATAGCCGCAGGCAATGGTGACGATGATGACGATGATGACGAATAGACGCTATTTCTCACTATCTCTATCTCCAAGGCTTTTCGTCCGACGCAACCCCCGTCCTATTTATTTTTATTATTCTGGCAGGCTGTTCTTGAGTAACCCAATTTTCATAAAGGCTCTCGACCTAGTATTTTTAATATAGGTTTATGCCTTGCCAAGGCACATCTGGAAACCGTCAGAATGGAAAAAGAAACAAGCAAACCTTCGTATGTTTGACATTTAAAAAAATATTTATATTAATTTTATATTCTAAAAAAGAAACAAGCAAAACTTAGAAAGTATAGTGGACTCATCGTATTATATATTGGTACATATTGATAACAAAAATATAAGCAGTGTTGCTCTTCAAAAATGGTAGGGACGGTATGGTTTTTTTTTTGGTTTTGTTTTGTTTTGTTTTGCTTGTGATTAGGTTTTATATACAAGTATGGTATATACTATGCGGTGAAGTAACAGCTTGATCACACGTCTAGATTTCACCGGAAGCAGAGGCGTTCTGAATTCTAGTAATGTAAGCCTTGGATATGACGTTCCAACTCCTCATATATTTAGCCAAACACTGGTCAATACATGGGTCGTTTCTAGAAGTGTAAGGAGAAGTCAAGCATTTTTCAAAGCAGTTCTCAGAGATTTTGTTCACCAGTTCAGTCGCATTAGCTACGGCCAACTCCTGAGCAATTTGGTTCTTCAGTTCATTGGCTATTGGGTTCGATGCGGTCTTAGCACTTGTAGCTGTTTCCTTTTGTTGAGATGGTGCTCCGCCACCGAAGATAGAAGATAGACCCATTTTCTGTGATTTAAGTATGCGCAAAGTAGTTACTGTGGGGCGTGCGTACGTTGATAGTATGGAGGCTGTACGGCGGATGCGGGTCTTTGTATTATATCGATTTGTCGATTTCATTCGTAGCTGGGATATTTTAGTCCTTCGGCAACAAATATCAAGGCCAAGAAAAAAGAGCAAACCGGGAACAAAAGAAGATGCAGCGGCTGACCCGAAACATAGCAGCAATACGCGGGCGAATCTTGTGATCTGGGGGCACCACACCGTATCTTTCAGCTTGTCTTGGCCGTCAGTAATTGCCCAAAGGCAAACCATTACACGCGGCCTCTGCCAGATAGTGTCTCCGGGGTTGAAGCCACGTGGTTTGCGTTTAGTATAAGCGGGGCGCCACCTACGCTAATTCCAGGGATATCCGAGTAGCTTGTTCAATGCCTCGGAACTGGCACCAACAGTATCCTGTACAAAGTCTCCGCCCTACACCTACCGAGCCACGAGAGATGTCGACCAGGGCCCGCGCTCAAACTAAATCTTCAACAAATAAGCGGTTGTTTGGCCGAGCGGTCTAAGGCGCCTGATTCAAGAAAAACATCTTGACCGCAGTTAACTGTGGGAACACTCAGGTATCGTAAGATGCAAGAGTTCGAATCTCTTAGCAACCATTATTATTTTTAGTTTTTTTTTATGGACCCGATAAAATATCTGGTACCGAGTTTCCGTGGTACCTCGTATTACTTTTTCCTCCTTTTCCCCTACTTCACTGCGGATAAGAGAAAGTGAGCGGGACGAAGTGGGAATACGCGTCCCGCTCCCTTTCGGTTTTTCGATGCTCTTCTGTTCCATTCTGTTCTGTTCTGTTTACGTTTCATGCGAAATTGAGGAATCTGGCAGCACGCGAGAAGCACCTGAGCGCAACACCAGTGCCATCTGTGTTATACGACTATCTGTGTGAGAGTGTTTACGCGTCTATGTGATTTCGCCTCCAGAGTGGTTGCCATGGCAAACCGCCCCACCCGCCCTTCCGCCCAAACCAGCAATAGCAACACAACACACAACACAGCCTGAGCAAGCCCCGCCCACGGCCGGCAAGCGCCTCCATCGCCCGTGGTCTGCCCACATGCGCTGCGCGGCCACCCGCTCGCTTAATAAGCAGTGTAACGCCCACCCGTCGTTTCTTCTTTATGAGTGCGCCTTCACCCACGCACCGCAGCGACCCGGCCCAGGCAGGTACGACCACCCAGCACACCGACCATGCGAAACCGGACAGCGCAGAAGGTCGGGCGCTGAAAAGCGCGTTTCCCTGCGCCGGTTTCAGTGTGCAAAAAAAAACCACGTTTGGCAGTTATTGTTCACCACTGCGTCTCTTGCCTTTCCGATGGGCGTTGTTGTGGCAACAACATGGTCTGTGCTTACTGTAATCGGTGGACAGAGACCGTTCCATCCCTGGCCCTCATGGTAGTCTGGCGTATAAAAACGGCGATTGAATCTCCATGTTCTTGAAGTTCCATTTTCTGTCTCTCACTTCCTCCCTCTCGTTGTTTTTCTCTGTTCGGTTTATTCAAAAACACCATCAATAGATACATCGGTTTTCCACCCATCACTGTCCCCTTATACTATCAATTTTCACTTTTCAATTTTTTTTTTTGCAAAAGGCCTTGTCTCGAAACAAAGAAAAAAAAAAATCATTTAAAAGGGAAAATAAAATTTTTGCCAATAGAAGAACAGATCTTTTAGCCACACATATTCTCGCGCGCCGCATACACAATCAATTAACTAAAAATGGAAGCACATAACCAATTTTTGAAGACCTTCGAACAAGAACGTCATGACATGAAAGAAGCTGAAAAGGATGAAATTCTTTTGATGGAGAACAGACGTAGATTCGTCATGTTCCCCATCAAGTACCACGAAATCTGGGCCGCTTACAAGAAGATGGAAGCCTCTTTCTGGACTTCGGAGGAAATCGAATTGGCCAAGGACTCTGAAGACTTCAAGCAATTGACTGACGACCAAAAGGTTTACATCGGTAACCTATTGGCTTTGTCTATCTCCTCTGATAACATCGTTAACAAGAACTTGATCGAGAAGTTTTCTGCTCAGTTGCAAAACCCAGAAGGTAAGAGTTTCTACGGGTTCCAGATTATGATGGAAAACATCTATGCTGAAGTCTACTCCATGATGGTTGACGCCTTTTTCGAAGACCCTAAGAACATCCCATTGTTCAAGGATATCGCTACTTTGCCCGAAGTGAAGGACAAGGCTGCCTACGTCCAAAAATGGATCTCCAACGAAGATAGCTTGTACGCGGAAAGACTTGTGGCTTTCGCCGCCAAGGAAGGTATCTTCCAGGCCGGGAACTACGCCTCCATGTTCTGGTTGACCAGCAAGAAGATCATGCCAGGTATGGCCATGGCCAACAAGAACATCTGCAGAGACAGAGGTGCTTACACCGACTTCTCGTGCTTATTATTCGCACACTTGAGAACCAAGCCAAACGTCAAGATCACCGAAAGAATCATCACCGAAGCCGTCGAAATCGAAAAGAAGTACTACTCCAACTCCTTGCCCGTCGAAAAGTTCGGTATGGACTTGAAGAGCATTCACACCTACATAGAATTTGTTGCTGATGGTCTATTACTAGGTTTCGGTAACGAAAAATACTACAACGCCTCCAACCCATTCGAATTCATGGAAGGTGTCGCTACCGCTGGTAAGACCACCTTCTTCGAAAAGAAGGTTTCCGACTATCAAAAGGCCAGTGACGTGTCCAAGTCTACTGCCCCCGTATCCAAGGATATCAACTTTGATGATGACTTTTAAGCCGACCATAGAGTTCCGTCGTTTTATTCTTGGCCACTTTTATTTATATATATATATATATATTTTATGTATATGCGTGAGTACAGTTTAACTAAAACTTAGGTAGAAATTTTTGAAAGAGACGATAGTTTTTTTTTTTGTTTTTTTTTTCCACGATTAACGAACGAACGACTTTTCTAATCAATACCCATCATTCATTAATAGCCAGTTTGTTTATTTATCCGTCCTTTGAATATTCGGGTTACCCGGGGCGTCACGGCACATAGAGATTTGTTTACAAACAATGCGAATCTAGTAGTGTGTAGTATGACAATAGTACGTAAAAAAAGAGCTGATCACTGCTCAAGCCCCCCATAACTATACCGATAGCAGGCCAGATACCGGAATGGCAGCCGACAGGGACAATTTACTGCGGGACATCGAGAATGATTCGATAAATAATGACCAGGCCATGGATTCGTCACCACACGAACGCAACTCAGAAAGCGATGATAGCAGCATCCTTATGGACGTCAACGATATTGGGACGTTGCGTTTGGATGTTGCGCCAGAGCCTAAAGGCATTCAATCCAGGAAAAAAACGCTTTTTTATGAGAATTCTGATGACGCTGAAGAAGAGGAGCTGAACGTTCGTAAGAGCGATGAACAGGGACAGCGCCGCTACAAAGCTTCCAAACAACTCCGATTCGAGATAAACAAAGAGACCGCGAATAATGGGCAACAGCAGCCTTCTGGTGGAAGCGCGGCAAATGAAGAAGGTAACCTACGACCCTGGGAATTTAGAAAAGTGATACAGGCCGAATACAGAGAAAGAATGCCGCGCAATTACGAGTTGAAGCATTGGAAAAAGCCCTCCAAGGTGATGTTAGAGTCCATATTCCGTTTATTGGAGACCAACACGGCAAGCGCCCTCGATTCCGTTTTTGAAAAATATCGTGAGGAGTTGACCCAAATGACACACGGCGACAACAATGAACTGAAGAGGATCTATCAGAAAAAGGAACGTTTGCTCGAGACAATCGTAACGAAAATAAACAAGAAGCTGAGACAGGCAAAATTCCCCTCCAGAGTATCGGAAAGGGACCTGGATATCGAGTATATTTATTCCAAGAGGCAGTTTATTCAAAATCGTTATTCACAAGAATTACAAAACTGCGAGAGGCTGGAAACGAATCTTGCACGTGAAAAAAACTCCTGGAAGAAACTAAGAAACTTTGCAAAAACTTGAAGACAAGCAATAAACGGCGGCTCACTGAGAAGCTGATACAAAGAGACCTCCATCCAGTACTCAATAAAGCCATTGAATATACATATGGCTTGGATTCCACTAAAGGATCTGCACAGGCAGATGGGCAAGTGACCTTTAAAAACGACGCCAACGAATTAAACTTGATGTGGAACGACCCTATCAAAAGCACAACCGATGTGGGACTCGACAACAAAGAAGTTTTCTCGCTGTTGCCGTCTCTACAAGAGTACACAAATACGTCACGGGACCTTAAGGAAACCATAGATCGATTAGTCTCGAACTCACACGAACAAGAAATCAAGGAATTGGTGTTGCCTACCCATGAAGACCATCAAGACGAAACAGAGGAAGATTCACAGGACTGAACATACCCACTTCAATACTTTCCATAATTATCATCATTAATATTTAGTATATAGAAATAAGAAACTTCCGGGTTATACCTCTTCTCCACAAACTGGCCTTAGAAAACCCCGCAGAGTCGCTGTAAATTGTGAGAAGCTGAAAAAAAAAAAAAAAAAAAGAGAAGGAAACAAAGCTCAGTTGGGAGGCATATTATGTGCTTTTGATTTCGGACTCTTTTGTCAAGTAATCCTTAAATTGGCATACTATTGGATAGCTCTTTCGAGAAGATATAGGTTCATTCATTTGCGTCTACTTTATTTCTGCCTTTATTCATTCAAAGAGAGCGCTCTAATAACTTTCAATTGACCGTGTAGGGGAAGCAATAGATTCGATCATTGAAAACTCATTGAAAAAAAGACCAGAATTCTAAGGCAAAGAAGTAATCAAACGAACTCGTTATTTGGAACGGAATGAAGGGAAACTTCAGGAAAAGAGATAGCTCTACAAACTCAAGAAAGGGTGGTAATCCTGACAACAATTACACCAATGGAGGCAGCTCCAATAACCAAAACAACGGCTCAATGTTCTATGAGAATGCTGATACTACAAAAATTTCAATGACCGCCAAGATTATTTACTAGTCAATAGTATTGGCTCTAATGCCACCGTGACTGTCACTTCTGGTGTGAAATACAACGGTTTATTGGTCTCCTGTAACTTGGAGTCCTCCAATGGTATTGATGTGGTCTTGAGATTTCCCAAAGTCGTTGATGCGGGAGTCAGTAACTCTATAGATGATTTAGCTAGAACTTTGGGTGAAACCCTGTTGATCCACGGCGAAGATGTCGCTGAGTTGGAATTGAAGAACATTGATTTGTCTCTTGATGAGAAATGGGAAAATTCCAAAGTTCAAGAAGCAACACCCGCTAGAACGGAATCTGAAAAGGAAAAGGTTAGTAACGAATCGAATGAAGGTGGTAAATTCAGAACTGATGTTGATATCTCTCGCTCTGGTAAAGAAATTAAGGAGCGTAAGCTAGAAAAATGGACACCTGAAGAAGGCACCGAACGTTTCGACATCAATAAGGGCCAAGCCTTAGAAGATGACTCAACTGCATGGGATCAATTTGCTGTAAACGAAAAAAAATTCGGTGTCAAGTCATCCTTTGATGAACATTTGTATACGACAAAGATTAACAAGGATGATCCTAATTATGGAAAGAGATTGCAAGAGGCCGAAAGAATTGCCAAGGAGATTGAATCTCAAGGGCCCTCAGGTAATATTCATATTGCAGAAGACAGAGGCATCAATATTGATGATTCTGGCTTAGACGAAGAAGACTTATACTCTGGTGTCGATAGAAGGGGCGATGAGTTGTTGGCTGCCTTGAAAAGTAACTCGAAACCTAATGCAAACAAGGCGAACAGATATGTTCCACCAACTTTGAGACAACAACCTCATAATATGGATCCTGCAATTATATCTTCAAGTAATTCTACCAACAACGAAAATGTTGCTGCCACTACGGTTACTGCTGCTCCTGCAGAAGCAGAAGTAACAAAGGAAAAAAGCCTCTCAAAAGTCTCCCAAGAGTAAGAAAGGTTTAAGTAGCAAAGAAGCTCAAATCGAAGAATTGAAGAAATTTTCCGAGAAATTCAAGGTTCCTTACGACATGCCAAAGGATATGCCGGAAGTTTTGAAAAGATCAAACTCCACCTTGAAATCCAATTCTTCGCTCCCACCAAAACCAATTAGCAAGACACCTTCTGCAAAGACAGTTTCCCCAACTGCTCAGACCACTACGGTGAAATCTGAATCTAGGAGGAGTACAAGCAACATGTCTCAAGGTCAATCATCTGCAGCCCACACTACTAGATCAAGTACTTCATCTAGAAGACGTAATCATGGTTCATTTTTCGGAGCAAAGAATCCACATACCAACGATGCCAAGAGAGCAGCCTTCGGAAAAAGTTTCAACATGTTCATCAAATCCAAAGAAGCGCACGATGAAAAGCAGAGAGAACATGACGCATCTGAAAACATGGAACCGTTTTTCATTGAAAAGCCTTATTTCACTGCGCCAACCTGGTTGAATACGATTGAAGAATCGTACAAGACATTTTTCCCAGATGAGAATACAGCCATACAAGAAGCTCAAACCAGGTTCCAACAACGCCAAATGAATTCCATGGGTCATGGCGGGCCTGGAATGAATCCAAATATGGGCATGAACATGGGCGGAATGATGGGGTTCCCTATGGGAGGTCCATCAGCTTCACCAACCCCGATGATGAATGGTTTCGCTGGAGGATCCATGGGCATGTACATGCCATTCCAGCCTCAACCAATGTTTTACCACCCATCAATGCCGCAAATGATGCCTGTTATGGGGAACAATGGTGCTGAAGAAGGAGGAGGGAACATATCACCTCAAATGCCATCAGGTTTCATGGCGGCTGGCCCTGGAGCACCTATGGGTGCATTTGGGTATCCGGGTGGGATGCCATTCCAAGGAATGATGGGATCAGGTCCATCTGGAATGCCGGCAAGTGGTTCGACAATTCACAGTCATGGTCATGGTAGAAATTATCACCAAAGTAACCACCATGGTCATCGTAACAATAGTACTAGTGGCCATAAATAGTGAAATACGCGCACTGAAAAAGCAATATAGTTACAACTTTATGCATTTTATAAATATGGTATATAAATCAGTACTGCTTTTCAATGAATAATGGAAATTTTATTACTTCAGTAGTTATTACAATTACAATAGCACACTGTCTTCCTTTACCTATATTGCACTTCATCGCAAGAACACAAGTCATCAATAATTAACCGCTATATATCAGGCAATATTGAGATGCCACAAGATACCGATAAATATTGCGGGATGGGGAACCAAACGAGATCGGTAAATTTTCGCTTTTGGTGCCGAATTTTTTTTTACGGCGCTAAACGAGCCTAAACGATTTTGTTAAGATTAACATTTCCTCGAGGCCTGTGAAAAATTGGGCTATATGTTACTTAAAAGACAATAGCAAATGCGTAGGGCAGTTTCACACGTAGAAGTCATGATTTTTATACTGCGCAAATACTCTTCCAGATCTACAAACGAACAATAGGTTTCAGAACAAAAAACTGCGGTGGAAATGGATAGTTTAGAGGAATACGAACCGCACGTTACGCAAGAGTTGATCGATCGTGGCCATGCAAGACGCATGGGTCATTTGGAAAACTATTTTGCCGTTTTGCGTAGGCAAAATATGTATTCGAATTTTACGGTTTATGGGGGAATTGAATAAGGCCGTTAGCAAGAGACAACTGAGACTTGCCTTGAGGCTATTACTTCTAAAGTATCCGATTCTTTCGCATACAATCGTTCCCAAAAAATACCCTGAACACGAAGCGTATTATCTCAGTCAGGAATATCTGAACAAGCCGTTTCCTCAACATGATTTCATCAAGGTTATATCTCATCTAGAACTGGATGATGTGATCATGAATAATCAATCAGAATACAAGGAAGTCATCAGCAAAGTTTCGGAGCAATTCAAGAAGGATAATTTTAAAGTCACGAGTAGTTTAATCGAATTAATTACTCCTATAATCGTACCAATATGTGACCCGGAAAGACCTAATTGGAGGCTGATTTGTTTACCTAGTACGGATACCACCAGCGCGGACGAGGCTTGGACCAACTTCGTTTATGTCAGTAACCATTGCGGCTCCGATGGTATTAGTGGAACGAATTTTTTTCAGGATTTGACCGCATTACTCTCTACGATCGAAGAAAAGGGGTTCGACTATGAGGAGGAGATCGTGGATAACAACGTCATCATCGACTATAACGAAGATCACAACGAAGTTTCCAAGTTTCCGATCCCCATCACAGATCGCATTGACTATAGGCCTAGCTTGACATCGCTACCTAAATTCTTCTTGAAAAACATCCTTGCTGAGTATTGCGAATTCAGAACTTCCAATGAGTTGACAGTCACTTCCAGGTACACTTCCTCCCCGAACGCGAACGCAAGTTTCAATCATCTGTTGCATTTCAGCGCCAATGATACGCAACAAATTAGGTCGGAAATTAAGAAAAACGTCCACGCTGGATGCACCATAACGCCGTTCATTCAAGCCTGCTTTTTCGTAGCTTTATATAGACACGACAAAGTCTTCACCAAGTCTCTTCTTGAATATGGGTTCGACGTGGCCCTCCCAAGTAGCACAAGAAGATTCTTACCAAAGGACGAAGAGCTAAGAGACACCTACAAATACGGCTCAAACGTTGGCGGTTCCCATTACACCTATTTGATCTCCTCATTCGACGTCCCCGAGGGCGACACCAACAAGTTCTGGCGTCTTGTCGAATACTACCACGACTGCTTCTTAAAGTCGTACGATAACGGAGACCACTTGATCGGCCTAGGCACACTACAACTAGACTTCATCGTTCAAAACAAAAACGTGGACGACATGATTTCCACCTCCTACCTGGACCACCAAAGAGGCGGTGCCATCATCAGCAATACAGGGTTTGTCAGGCAAGATACGACCAAGCCGTACTACGCCCGCGACCTAATATTCTCACAGTCTGCAGGCGCCTTGAGATTTGCGTTTGGCCTAAACGTCTGCTCCACAAACGTTGCTGGTATGAACATGGACATGAGCGTAGTTCAGGGCACTCTACGGGATCGGGGCGAATGGGAGTCCTTCTGCGACGTTTTCTACCATGCCATCGGCGAATTTGCGTCGCTTGGATGCGATACTGCCGTCGCGGGTCTCGTATAGTTCGCGCGCGCTCGTACAGCAAGGAAGCGGTATATCGGACAGAGCTGATATAACACAATACGCTCGTAGTTGACGCATGCCGTGGCTGCTCTTGGTCGGTTATAAGTCTTCGCAGACAATAGTATTCTTGCCTCGCATGTACAAATGTTTTGTATTTAATCTATTATATGTTTCTATGCTTTTTTTTTTTTTCTAGCATTGTTCAGTTTCTCCTTTCTCTGTTCTTCCAGTTTTCAGTTTTTTCTCTTTTCTTTTTTTCAGTTGGAATATATATATATATATATAAATATATCAGAACAATTGTCCAGTATTATACAGTACAGGTTATTCCGAACAATTGAATAAAAAGAGCCAATAATATATACAACGAAAAGGTAATGTCTGCTATTAACGTTGCACCTGAATTAATTAATGCTGACAACACAGTCACGTACGATGCCATTGTCATCGGTGCTGGTGTTATCGGTCCTTGTGTTGCTACTGGTCTAGCAAGAAAGGGTAAGAAAGTCCTTATCGTTGAGCGTGATTGGGCTATGCCAGACAGAATCGTCGGTGAATTGATGCAGCCAGGTGGTGTCAGGGCCTTGAGGAGTTTGGGTATGGTACAATCCATTAACAACATCGAGGCATACCCTGTTACCGGTTACACTGTTTTCTATGACGGTGAACAGGTCGACATTCCATACCCTTACAAGGCCGATATTGCTAAGGTTGAAAAGTTAAAGGACTTGGTCAAGGACGGTAACGACAAGGTGTTGGAAGACAGCACCATTCACATCAAGGATTACGAAGACGATGAAAGAGAAAGGGGTGTTGCTTTCGTTCATGGTAGATTCTTGAACAACTTGAGAAGCATTACTGCTCAAGAACCAAACGTCACTAGAGTGCAAGGTAACTGTATTGACATTTTGAAAGACGAAAAGAACGAGGTTGTCGGTGCAAAGATTGACATTGATGGCCGTGGTAAAGTGGAATTCAAGGCCCACTTGACCTTTGTTTGTGACGGTATCTTCTCCCGTTTCAGAAAGGAATTGCATCCAGACCACGTCCCAACCGTCGGTTCCTCCTTCGTCGGTATGTCTCTATTCAACGCTAAGAACCCTGCTCCTATGCATGGTCACGTTATCCTTGGTAGCGAACACATGCCAATCTTGGTTTATCAAATCAGCCCAGAGGAAACAAGAATCCTTTGTGCTTACAACTCGCCAAAGGTCCCAGCCGACATCAAGAGCTGGATGATCAAGGATGTTACACCTTTCATTCCAAAGAGTCTACGTCCTTCCTTTGACGAAGCTGTCAGCCAAGGTAAATTCAGAGCCATGCCAAACTCCTACTTGCCAGCCAGACAAAACGATGTCACAGGTATGTGTGTTATCGGTGATGCCCTAAACATGAGACACCCATTGACCGGTGGTGGTATGACCGTTGGTTTGCATGACGTTGTCTTGTTGATCAAGAAGATTGGTGAACTAGATTTCAGTGACCGTGAAAAGGTTTTGGATGAATTGCTAGACTACCATTTCGAAAGAAAGAGTTACGATTCTGTCATCAACGTTTTATCCGTGGCCTTGTACTCGTTGTTTGCCGCTGATAGCGACAACTTGAAGGCTCTACAAAAGGGTTGTTTCAAATACTTCCAAAGAGGTGGGGACTGTGTCAACAAACCCGTTGAATTTTTGTCTGGTGTCTTACCAAAGCCTTTGTTGCTAACCAGAATCTTCTTCGCCGTTGCTTTCTATACCATTTACTTGAACATGGAAGAACGTGGTTTCTTAGGGTTGCCAATGGCCTTATTGGAAGGTATCATGATCTTGATCACAGCTATTAGGGTATTTACTCCATTCTTGTTTGGTGAATTGATTGGTTAATTATAACCAAGAAAAGGAGAAAGGATAAAAACGTCAAACATAAAGCTGCACCATTTTATTTTTTAGGGATGCCAGTTGAGGAGGCCTGTACAGTACATTACGATAAACACATTATTTTTTTTATTTATTACTTATTTATTTTACATACTTTTTAAAGAGAAAAAAAAATTATACATCATTCTTACATCGAGATCCATGATCGCCGTTCTTCAACTTTAGAGCTTTCCAGTAAATGAAGAGGTTGATGGGGTGTGACTTAAATGCCATCAATATATGCATTGAAAACCATATCCGACTATCAATCGTCGATGTTTTTTTTTTTTCGTAGTATATCGCTTAGTGCTTTGAGAGTGCAAAGCCTCTCTACCTCACAAAATAAATTGTAATGAAAATATCTAGCTAAAATGAAGAAGTTCTTATGAATCTCAAGACACAGTCATATGACTTTACAGAACTTTCGCTATTTTACGAGGGCCTAGGCATTTTTCTGGCTTAGCGCACTTTTCAGTTTTCTAAGATCCTTTTTTTCTCATCTCACCTCTGCCGGGGTATTTTGACTAAGACAGAAATTAGCATCTATATAGTAGGCGATAAATCCTGTGCGAGCAGTAACAGCAAAATAAAGGCAACACAAGATCTGTCTAGTCATGGAAAGACCATTGTGGGTACGTTGGTTGAAAGTTTACGCAATCGGTGGCGCAGTTATTGGAGGAGGAGCTTTGCTTTTCAAGTATACTACACCAACAGACGAACAACTAATTAGCAAACTTTCCCCTGAATTACGTTTACAGTATGAGAGGGAGAAAAACTTACGTCAGGCGGAGCAGCGGGCATTAATGAAGATTGTCCAGGAGACTTCCCAAAGTGACGATCCTATTTGGAAGACAGGCCCCCTTCAATCACCTTGGGAAAGAAATGGCGATAACGTTCAAAGTAGAGACCACTTTGCCAAAGTAAGGGCGGAGGAAGTACAGAAGGAGGAATTATCTAGAATTAGAAATGAGCTGTCCCAGTTAAGATCCGAGACTGAAGAGAACACAAAGAAAATTGTAGAGAACAAGCACGGTAGTTGGTGGAAATTCTGGTAACCTTCTTGCCCCAGTCCTTGAAAGTACAACCCAAACTTATTTAATACAAAATGCACTCATGCATTTTATGATTCATTTATTTATTCGATGTAAATAGGCTTTAATAATATTAAAATATATATCTAATTGATTTCACGGTTTTATTGTATAGTCACAGCAAAAAAATAAAAAATAAATGCGCAAGCCCGGAATCGAACCGGGGGCCCAACGATGGCAACGTTGGATTTTACCACTAAACCACTTGCGCTTGTTATTATTGATTTTTGTTTCACAACAGTGAAACTGGTCAACTATAGTAGAAATTCTATTCAAGCCGTCTTGCTGTTATATTTATACAAAAAGATGGAAAGCCATACTAGGCAAATAAGCACTCTCCGTTGTGTGTAATCCGTTACTGGATCCAACAGATCTTGTTTGTCATAGGCTATTTGTACATAGGAAAAGGTGGGGATGTAAAAAAAAATATGAGACATGATCAAACGTAGAAGTGCTAAGTTCGTGAATCCCTCAAAGCCTGATAAATAAGTTTGTTACTTAAAATTTGGTAGCGCACCTTCAACCCTTATAAGCAAGGTACCTAATTGTCCGTTTCAAAAAGCAACAACAAGAGTGCTCAGCCCTCGAGGCTAAATCATTTCCCACAATTTTAGAGTTATTTATAGTAGACTCATTGGCTTCCCCTGAAACTAATAGAATGATATCGATAGAAGTAGTCAATAACCCTTTCAGAACTGCGCCTGATGTTTCGCATTCAATAATGTTTCTTACTACAGTCACCAATGCTAATTTTGTTTTGTCACTTCAAAAGCCTTCTTATACCTATTTAATTATATCATTTCGCAAATAAAGAAACTACATCCTCATCATCAATTTTGTGATTCAACCCACATTTTTGAGGAGAATGCTTGGCGGATGAACCCCAAACCAATGCATATTTGAACTTATCCTTGAAATCTCTGTGGATACCATGACACAGATCACCGATAGTGGAATCGGTCCTCACCACTAGTGGATCATTGAATACTGGTCTAATACCTCTTTTCTTTGTATAGACCCGGCTCAGATTCAATTGGTACCAAATTTCTTCAACGACATCTTGTATCCCTAAATCCATTTCACATGACATGACGACGGTATTTGGTTCTCTTGCCAATTTGTCTACTTCCTCTAATGATACAGCATCGATTTTATTATACACATAGAGACATTTGACATAGTTTCTATGTTCTTCGTTGATGACATCAATAAAGTCATCAATAGTGCACTCGTCGTCCCTTACGAGGACTTCTGCGTTATGGATACGATAGTCTCTTAAGATCATTTTAATTGCTTGATCTGTTAACTTGTTCTTTGGAGGGGAGGTGAATGTAACTTTGACACCGCCAGTCTCCTTTTTTTTTAAAGTAGATGTTTGGTTTCTCCTTATTTAATCTGATCCCCACGTTTTCCAATTCTTTCTCCAAAGATGTCCGCTGGTGTTCACTCTTTGTGGCGTCCAAAACCATTAACACTAGATCGGCGGTTCTTGCAGTGGCAACAACTTGTTTACCACGACCTTTACCTTGCGAAGCACCATAAATAATACCTGGAAGATCCACGATTTGGATTTCAGCACCTTGATACTTCAACACACCTGGAACAGAAGTCAATGTTGTGAACGCGTAATGAGCAATTTCTGATTTGGTAGTGGTGATTTTACCCAATAGGGACGATTTACCAACAGAAGGATAGCCTATCAAGACAACCCTAGCATCACCTGACTTAGCCACTTCAAATCCAGATCCCCCTCCGCCACCACTGCCGGCTTCATCTGCCAGCAGCTGTTGTCTATATCTAGCCAGTTTACCCTTCAAAAGACCCAAATGATGTTCTGTGGCCTTATTCTTTTGGGTCCTGGCCATTTCTTCCTCGATGGCCTTAATTTTGTCAATAACACCCATTTTGACAGTGATTTATAGTTTGGTTTCGATGCTGATTACTCTGTTATTCTTTGGTCATTTGCAAGTGTCACATATCTCAAAAATGTATTACCTTTCTCTACAACAGGCTTTAATCTCATCGCTATTATCACGAAAATTTTCATGGCGGGTAATCCAGGGATGTTTTATTTCTTAAAGAGAGCTAGCTATTTTAAACCAACTGAGTCGTCTTATTACGGCTACAAGTTGTAGAAAAGGCACCGCAAAGCAGGTTCTGGTCCTAGTCAACATGTCATTTTACAACCCTAACAACAATGCTAACAACGGTGGCGGTTTTTACCAACCCTCCGCACAGTTTGCCGTGCCTCAAGGATCTATGAGTTTCCAAAATACTGTGGACTCTTCTAATACCGGCAACGACAACAACCTGGGTGTTGCCCCCGATCCTTTACGGGTGGGTATTCTGCATGCTCTTTCTACAAAGGGGTATGCGCATGAACCTCCATTGTTGGAAGAGATTGGCATTAATTTCGATCATATTATAACAAAAACCAAAATGGTTCTTATACCTATACGTTTTGGTAACGGTGTACCACAAGAAATTTTAAATGATGCAGATTTGGCTGGGCCTGTCATATTCTTTTTATTATTCGGTCTTTTCCTGTTGATGGCTGGCAAAGTCCATTTCGGGTATATTTACGGTGTTGCTTTGTTTGGTACTATTTCTTTGCATAATTTATCTAAACTGATGAGCAATAACGACACTTCTATTCAAACGAACTTACAATTTTTCAATACCGCATCCATCTTAGGCTACTGTTTCTTACCTCTATGTTTTCTTTCTTTACTGGGCATTTTTCATGGTCTAAACAACACTACGGGTTATGTTATATCGGTACTATTTGTGATCTGGAGCACCTGGTCCTCATCAGGGTTTTTGAATTCCCTGTTGCAATTGCAAAGTGCTAGATTATTGATTGCTTACCCATTGTTGATTTTCTACAGTGTTTTTGCTCTCATGGTAATCTTTGTCTGAAACAATTCCCTTTCGAAAACAATATTATATATGTACACTTTCTGAATTAAGCTTAAATAAAAAGTATACGCATCATTACATAATTATACTCTTGTATTTTAAGCACAACTTCAATTACAAGCTGTATGGAGTTGGTACAAATACACATTCTTTCTGTTGAAGGCTAAAATACCGTACTTTAATGAATGAACCAAATAAGCTCGCGCTACAATGAAAAAGAAAACCCACTGTTGTGCCACTGCTTTCTCTCTCGAGAGAAGAGTAGTAAAAAAGTGTATAAGCTTAAATTGAAAAAAGCATGCAATGCAGGTCAGCTTTTCACCGCTTGTATTCAAAAGCCTCCCATATAACGACACCGATTTTCTATCCCAATGCCAAACCGCACATTGGTCATCTTTACTCCAGTTTATTATGCGATGTTCACCATCGATGGCAGCTGTTAAAGGGAAACCAATCTTTCTTCACTACAGGTACCGATGAACATGGCCTGAAGATTCAATTGGCTAGTGAAAGTAATGGGTTTGATCAGCCAAAAAAGTTTGTCGATAAGCTATACATGGATTTCGTTCATTTAGACAAAATATTCGACATCAATTACACTAGATTCATAAGAACAACAGATCCTGACCACGTTGAGAATGTCAAAAAACTATGGCAGCTGTGTTTGAAAAATGGGTTCATTTACAAGGGAGAACATAAAGGTTGGTATTCAATATCTGACGAGACTTTTTATCCAGAATCCAAGGTTGTTAAAGATCCTAAACATGACGGTAAATATCTGAATACTGAATCTAACAATGAAGTAATTTACCAGTCAGAAACAAACTATTTTTTTCAGGCTATCCCTATTTAAGGAGAAATTGATTAACCATATAAGAGAATATCCAAATTTCATCTTTCCTATTACTAAAAGAGAACAAATTCTTCAGGAACTAAATACTACTAATCTATTAGATTTGTCGATATCAAGACCTTCTACAAGGCTCCAGTGGGGCATACCGACTCCTAATGATCCGTCTCAAAAAAGTTTATGTATGGTTTGATGCCTTGTGTAATTATCTTTCCTCTATTGGTGGTATATCTTCTATCTTGAATGATACTGCGGAGGTCGTTTCGGAGCATCATAATACTGAATCCAATGTTGAAATGGAATTGGCAATACCACATCCGAAAGAAGTTTGGCAGACTACCATACATGTAATAGGTAAAGATATCGCGAAATTTCATACCATATACTGGCCTTCTTTCCTATTGGCCGCTGGATTACCTTTACCGAAGCAAGTCGTTATCCATGGACATTGGTTGTGTAATGGTGTCAAGATGTCAAAAAGCTTAGGAAATGTTGTAGATCCAGTTGATATGGCAAGCTACTATGGCGCCGATATTGTGCGTTGGTTCTTGTTAGAAAATTCAAAGTTGGAAGAGGATGGTGATTTTCAAGAACAAAGATTATCTGAAACAAGAGAATTGCTAGTCTCTAAATGGGGTAATTTGGTTAACAGATGTTGCGGCTCGAAGTTTGATGTCGGAAGGGCTGTGACAAAATTTAGTAATAAGGGTCATTTACAGTTACAAGAAACCTTTCAAAATGAACCGGAAATCTCCCAGCAAATTGAAAATCATATTAAGCTGTTAGACCAAGCAAAAGAGGTGTTTGAAGAAAAAATAAACCTATTCCAGTACTCCCAACTGTTAAAGCATGTTTGGGGTATAATTAATGATGCAAACACTCTAGTTCAAAACGGGAAGCCATGGGAGAGAGAGGTAGACCAACAAGACGCTATAATATTCCTGTCTATGGAAACATCAAGAATTCTCTCCATTTTATGCCAACCCATAATGCCGGCTCTTTCACAAAGTCTTCTCGACCGCATCGATGTTTCAGAAGAGAGGAGGACTATACCCTTCATTAAATTGGGGTCCGACGAAGCGTATGGGAAACACTCTAATGAGAGGGGCAGAGAAGTACCACTAAAAAAGAATTCCATATAGGCTTTCGGAGTAGTCACTGGACTTCAATTTAAGAAAAAATACTTTGTACACTGTAAATATTAAATCGAGTCTTTTCTGATGTAATTATAACAAATGGAAAGACATTTCTATAGGAATATAGCTGTCTCGTTATACTAGACTATGTAATGCATACTTTTATTTTTTGATGTGGGTATAAAAACATTCTCGTACCTAAACTGAGATACCTGATTTATACATGCTACCATCTATCAATGATATCTGAAAAGCAGATTCATTTGGAAACTTTTTTATTTTAAACACTTTCACCCTATTTGGCCGGTTCAAAGCTCAGCCAGACTTTTGTTCATCATTTCCTGCAACGTATGATACTCCCATGTTGCATTCCCTGCATCTCTGGCATTTTCGTCGCTTACACTGATCGTTCTTTTAATTCGTTCTATTTTCTTTGGATCGTCTACTTTGATACGGATCCTCTTTAACTCATTTACACTTGATGTGTGTCCAATACTCATCCCAACTTTAACTAGTGTTTCAATACGCTCCGTAGAGTTTTTAACAAGGTCTGAATCAAACATGAAGTTATCCTGCTGGATAACAATTACGATAGTGGATCCACCGAATTTGAAGTACCCTAGTTCCTGCCCACTTTCAACTACATCGTTTTCTTTACAAGTCAATAATATCGATCCAACCATCATTGCACCAATCGGTATATACAATAATTTGCCAAACTCGGGAGAATCAATGGGGATGACAACTCTTATGTTCTCACCGAAAACATCCAACTCACTGCGAACAGCCATTGGGTTTACAGTGTAATACTCACCATCTACATATATAGGTTTCCCGATTTTACCATTACATGGTGAATGGAACCTATGATAATCTTGTGGCGCTAGTCTAAATATGCCGATACTGCACTTATTATCGTTGAATATTTCGGGACTATAGCCACTGGCTAATTTGTTGATAGAAAACTTTCTGCCCTTTATCCATATTTCTTTTGATTCCTGTATAGTTGAGAATACAGTACATCTTGAATCAGCCGGTGAGAAGAATATTTCTTTGTTGGTGCTTTCAGGTAACCGACTCCCTGGTTTTAATTTTCTATAAAAAAATTCATTGAATGTCTTGAAGTCCGTATCTCGGCATTGCGAAAGATCCAGTGAGTGAAACTTCACGAAAGGTTCGATTTGTTTTGCAGATGCAGGGCTGTCAAATTTTTTTCCTTGCCTAACTGACAATGTTCTCAGTAGAGATCTAAATTTCTTGGATTCTGGACTCTTGCCATTGTAGATAATTCTCATCCCTAACTTGACATGTGCACTTATTTTCTCCTCTATGATTATCCCCGTATCACGGTCTTGCACCAGGATATTGGCATTGTTAGATCCTAGAGCATATTTACCGTAGGTTAATTTTATTAGAATTTTTGAAAACCATCTCTTGGAAGCAAATGCAGAGGAAACGTATGATGGTTTCAAGGTTTTGTGTTCTTTTGAAAATGTGCATATGGCGAAATGTGTTATCAAGTCATTTTCCAGAACTAATTTGGAACGTCTGGCATTTCTGGTAGGTTTGCAAGAACGTAAGCACCTAGGGCATGTCCAAATACGCCTAAAATTGGTGGATTTCCTCCATGTTTGTAACCCTTCAATCAGTTGAGATCTAGTGATGGTTTCGCCGGCCCAAACTAGTTTATTGAAATGATGAAATAGTTCAAAAGAATCAGTCATCGCAAATGAACCAAGACGTTCGAGATAAAGCATTACTTGAACTATATCGAGCCTTTCTAAAGTAATTGATGTGTTAACAGCTTCTTTCCAAAAGCTGTTTTTCAAAGAAGTATAGGAAACATATTTGAAATGCGAGTATAAAGTTGCTTGTTTGGGCGCATATGCTGGTTCCACTGTAAGATCTAAGGGTATTTCATAAGGTATCCATTCGTTTTGATGTTGTTGTTGTTGTAACATATCGAACCAAGCAAGTTCGCATATCGCGACGTCATCATTAAACGAAAATGAGTCCTTGTCAACAACTTTGATATTAAAAGCAAAATTCGTTTCGTGAGGGAATACTTCGAAGGCTGCATATTCGTTGAACTCCGGATTCAAAGTATGCTTTCTCCAAGACGTTTTAAATACTCTTCTACCAAATGAAATAACAATAAATGGATCCATCTCATAATTGGTCTTAGATAGTCTATTTCTTAACGCAGGCAAGTTCTTGATAGCTTCTATATGCATAAATACAACCCCCATGGCGTGCTCTTTTTTGGATACGAAGAAATTACTTTTCGCCCTCTTGTGTAAGTAACTCGCATAGGATCTATTACGTTTTCCCCTTTGCAAATGTAAAAGTCGACTTCCAATGTATTCGTTTGAGCGAGAGTCTGTATCCTCGTTTTTGTCTTCATTATATATGTCGAATTCTTCATCACTCCCCCGTTGATTTTCAGATTCATCATCGTCCATAGATGTTATCTCGTTTTCAGAAGCTACTGGAAATCGTCTAACGTCTTCTGGTTCTACGACGTCGTATTCATCTAGAGCCGTTATCATTGAAGATAGACTCATACATGTCTCCTCGTCGACGTCGTGCACATTAATGTCTGTCATGCTAGAATTATCCGCGTCTTCGAAATCGTTCAAGATTTCTAGTCCTTCATCATTTAGCGAGACAACTTCGGACATTGAATCGTATACAGTATCGTTGTCTATATCATATGTCCTTTCCATAGACATACTGTCACTACTGTTTTCGTCTTCTATATAATCCTCATCATCAATCTCATCTTCAATATCGGCCTCTTCTTCTTCTTCTTCTTCTTCTTCTTCTTCTTGTCCTACTTCATCATCACTGTATGCTTTCTTACACGATATCGCTTGTTCACTAAAGCCTGAACTATTACTTGGCGTGTCTTCCAGAGGAGGAGGCAATGAACTGGAAGATCTCATACGGGCTTTATTTCTATCTATTTTGCCCAAATAATCATTCAAATCATTCCTCCAGCTACTGAAAGCTTGAAAAGTTGGCATTTTTTTGACATTACATTCCAACTTGAACCCAAGCAAGATATCACCCACGAAACAATCAGAGCTCGATTGATTCTGCTGAATTCCCCTTTTCCTATCGTACAGATGGTACCATTGAGGTTCGATTGAAAATTTATAGCTCGTTGTAGTATCCCTTCTCTTAAATAGATCAAGCAATGAGATTTTTGCTTCACCCAAATACAGGTAGCTACTCGTCTTACTCTTGTGCGTCGAGCCGGAGTTTGATGTAGAGAGAGATGGAGCAGAATTAGAAGCGGCTATTGCAGTTGTGGTCGATACTGAATTGATGGATGTGGAAGTCTGATTACTTTTGGACGTTAGGGCTAAATTTCTGGACGAGTGGGACTGAGAATTTTGACCGGAATTCGACAGCGTGGTTGTGGAAGTATTCGCCGTAGTTGTCCTTGATTTATTTGGGGTGGTCGGAGCGGTACCCGTTGGCAAAGCGTCATATACTATAATTCTCAGCCACTCTGATTTCGGACTTCTCGGAAGCTTGATCTTTAACGTTTGATTCCAGTGTGTATTTGAGTTCTTTAGCTTGTTGGTCTTCTGACTATAATAAGTGTTGGTAGTAACAAAGCATACTGGGTTACAATTGAAAGTCTTAATAGCGTCTATATTTTCCGCTTGAATGACGTGAACTTTTAAGATCAACGTTGGTTTCTTGTTTTTGCCTTGCTTTCTACTTTTGATGATCCTCATTTTGGTCGTTGGACGTGCCCGCAAGTTGAAGACAGTTCACGGATTGATACTGCATCAACCTCTCTGGGCTAGATCTAACAAAAACCAAAGCTTGAAGTCAATGAAGTGGAAGACATTCCTTAAAGTTCTAATAAATGCATTAGGGCTATAATCTCGATTTTGTAAAAATTTGGCACGTGGCCTACTTCTATTCTATTCTCCTTATAGAAGCCCTATCATTTTATAAGTCAGACCTTTCTAATATTTTTATTTAACCTATGAAAAATTTAGACCCTAATGCATTTTTTTTTTCATTTTTTTTTTTTTCGGTAGGCAGAAAAAGGATAGTAAGGCTATGATTTTTTCCATTTAAGGCCCCTCAAAAATGAAAAAGTTACTTAACACTAAGAGTGAAAAAATCAGTAATTGAAGAGCTAACTTTGCTAATTTAAGAATTCTCTTCCTCAAGAACAACATTTGCATATATAGAAAATAATAAAAAGAAAAAAAATGGGGAAAAGGTTTTCGGAATCCGCTGCTAAGAAAGCAGCTGGTTTGGCAAGGAAAAGAGACCAAGCTCGTACTAAGCACAGAGAAGAAGTCGAAAAGCTAGAAGCAGAGGAGGCATCTAAGTGGGAGCAAGGCTCGAAAAGAGAAAACTCCAGAAAACTAGAAGAAGAACAGAAAAAGCAAGAAAAATTAAGGGCTAAGAAAGAGCGTGAAGCGTTACTAGCTGCAGAGGAAGAGGAACTGGGCAAGGGTGGCAAGGGCAAGAGAAAGACGAAGTGAGTTTGAGTAGACTTTCATTACATTGACCAACAATTGCATATGGGAAAGTCATCCGCCTCTCTATTCCCAAAAGAACTAAAAAAATAATAATAAATAATAATAATGACAATAACAATAACAATAATAATAATAATAATAATAACCTGTCTTACCACATATAAAGTATGCTTATTCTTCGTAGGTTGAGAAGATATATATGGGAAGGCAACAGTGCCTAATCTTAAATAATAATATCAATATTAGCAACAAAAGAGGAACTAAAGTATACAGTGGCAGTTACAGTAAAGACTAACCCATTATATAAAAGTATAAGTAGTTGACATTGTACACGTCAGATTCTGCATAACTGCGTATTTTGATATCTTACCCAATATCGGATAATAATGATGAAAAGAATAAAGGCGTAGAATATTTAGAGAAGCTTTCTTTTTTTTACTACGTAAGAAGTATGTCTCATGAAAATTGTGCACAATGCTCGAGGCAATCGCAACCGGAAACAAACATGATAGCTTTGAAAATGATTGAAGTGTATACGCAAAACGGACTAAGAAAAGTACGACCCTACTATAACACGAGGTCAGCGTTTGTGAAGGGACGCTGGTTGGGGAAGCCATTAATAGACGTTCTTGCTAGTGAATTTAAACTGCGCTCAAGGGCCTATCATCTTGAGCAGATACAAAATGGCACATATAGGTTGATTCGGAATGGTGAGCCGCTGGTAACGAGTCAGCTCATGGCTACGGTTATTAGGAATCATGACATCTTAGAAACCACAACTCATAAGCATGAGCCGCCAGTAAAACAATGGCGTAACCAGGTAGCAGAAGCTGGTGATTCAGCCAAGAGAATAGCGGGATTCAAAATTGTTTTTGAAGATGAGAACATCTTGGTCATCGATAAGCCCAATGGTATACCTGTGCACCCCACTGGCCAGTTTTTCCAGAATACAATTACCGAAGTACTGAAATCTCACGGTGTAGATGCTTTTCCTTGCTACCGGCTGGACAAGGTCACATCAGGTTTATTGATATTGGCCAAGAATAGCCTGAGAGCAGGAGAAATTCAGAAGAATATTCGTGCAAGGAATATGAATAAATACTACTTGGCAAGAGTTAAAGGGAAATTTCCCCATTCCCACTCGGCACTGAATGGCAAAATTGCAATGAATACCCTTTTTGAAGACATTGCCAGTACTACGATAGAGACATCGCCCATATATTCCATCGATCCAAAGAGACAATTTCCGGTCGGTTTATCGGCGTCGAGGGATGCTATTACTAAATTCTACCCAATAAGGTACATTCCTCACGCTGATGAAAGTGTCATCGCCTGTAAGCCAATCACTGGAAGAACACACCAAATCCGGATCCATTTAGCCAGGCTTGGTCATCCCATAGTCAACGATAATATTTACTGTTCACAGATTACCAAGTATTCCGAAAGGCTGAATTTTATCATTCAGGTTCCTAGATGGGAAGATCAGCCGGGACTGGATACCGGCAGGTTAAGACTGCGTTTTCAAAAAATTATTGAAGAAACGAAAAGTAATTGTCAGACTATACAATCATCGTGTTCGGAATGCGATGCCATCGAATTAAAAAGACCCTTTGCTGTCAGACTTGGAATTATGGCTGCACGCTTGGAAGTATGAGGACGTTGAAGGCAATTTCAAGTTCGAAACAGAACTGCCAAACTGGGCGCAAATGATTAATAGTTAGAATTGGTTCTCGGCAACTTTTTTTTTTGTATATTGTTTAGTTATAAATTCTGTGCATAAGCGTAATTTAGATTTTGTCAGCAAGACTCAATTTTGGGTGAAGAAAAATAACAATGAACAGTCATAACGAAAAGTTAAATTTTTCTAGAAAACTAGTTAAAGTAATCACCACGAACAGAATTAATGGTAACAAACACTTGCTAGCTATATGAAACGCAACCGTTCAAATGGTAATGGTAAGAATGATTCCGTATTCAAACAGATACTAACACAGCTTTCATATCTGGTGAACCGAAAAAGAAGAAAACAATTAATCATAATATTGAAAAAAATACTGCAAGTCTATGGCATAAACTTGATATTCTATGTCAATAAATGGAAATCGAAGAAATTACAAGGCGTCAACGTTCGACTCGATGATCTGAAGCCATGGCTAAGAGAATCAACTATATTAGTCCTGTTGAACATATTATATCCTGCTTTAAAAAAACTTCCGATATTGGGAAACAATTATGTTCACTGGACTTCTATGGTCGGAATATCGTTAATGCTCACCAAGGGTGAAGTGCCATCATGGGTTTTTGCCCACTTGCTTGTTGAGGTATTGCATTCTCAATCAAAGGATACAGAAATTATACGATGGCTAAAAAAAAAAATTCCCCCAGGGCACATGGACAAAATTCAAGCAGGTCTTTGTTTGTTCCATGATGATAGTATTATACAAAAGATTGGAGAGGAATTCGTTATCGTTTCGTGCACTTTTTGGCTACAGGCCATTTTTAACGGATTTCATAACAATAAATGGCATTTCAACACTTTTATCGATTTATCGAAGAATTTTGAAATATACATTTACATCAAGCGCAAAAGCGAATAAGAGTAACTCCAACCATGGCATTAGGAACTTCTCACAATTACTCGGCGTTAAAACCCATGATGATTGGCCCATATCTTCATCGAATTTAAAGCATGTAATGGATAGATTAAATGAAATATACGAAATTACAACCGAGGATAATTATGCAAGCTTAAGCGAAAAGATAATGAGTTCTTGTTTTGTGAAGGGTATTATTCCAAGTTTAAGATGGACTATAATGAGGCAGTGCATCGGGTACTTATTTGCGGCCAAAAGACGTACGTTAATGAATAATAAATTGCGGTGGATTGTGATGCTTCTCACATTCACTTTGATAGATCCGAAAAACAAAATGAAAATTAGCCCACTTTTTGTAAAACTACTTTCAAAAACCCTAGTTAATGTCTACTTAAAAAAATATTGGCATCATAATTTCCAAAAGTATGTATTATTTTTCATGTTTCAATTTAGTATTACGTGATGTGTTCCTTTACGAAATGAGAAAAACCTACAAATTTGTAAAGAATTCTATATTGTAGTTGTTTTAATAAATGAGTTTATAACATGGTTGTATTAGATTAACTATTTACTAGAAACCCATCGAAGATGACGATTATGTATGATAGGACTGGCGAAAAATAATTACTGCTCTTCTTTTATTTTCTTCTTTCCTTTCTTAGTTCGTTACTAGTTCCTGTTTTCGATCATCGGATTAAGCACCAGGAGCCTTAGCGTTACCCTTCAATCTCAAAAGGATTTCTTTAAACTTGGATCTGTCTCTACTTCCAATGATATCTGCATCATCTTGGTTGATTAATTGTAGTACACGATCCCAAGTTGTGTTGTCTTGGCCGAAAAATTCATCTCTTTTCTTCAAGAAAGCTTCGGCATCTTTTGAAGCATCTTCTAATTGCTGTTCCTTCTTTTTGTTGTATGAATCGTAAAATTTGTCAACGTGTTTAACAGCTTCATCTTGTAACTCCTTCTTAGATTCTTCGTCCTTTACATCCTTTTGATGGATTTCCGTAGCACGACGTTGCTTCCATTGATCTACAACTTCAGAACGGTCCTCTTTGGTGGATTCTGTACTCTGGTCGGCTGGCACGCTTTCAAATTTCGAGAAATCGTCGCTTTCATCGCCATTATCGTTACTACTAGGTACAACAGTACTCCCGTTTTGATCGTTTGCGATTTCACCATTGGCAGAGTTGATATCTGGGAATTGTTCTTCAAAATCTTTAATTTCATCATCTGCAGGAGAAGCTTGGTTTTCCAATATTTCGTCATCTTGTTCAGTCTTGAACTCGTCTCCGACTATTTCAGCTTCTCTTCTCAAAAAACTGATATCGTCTTCTTTTTTATCATTGGCTGTGAAATCCACATTTTCATCTTCTAGAGGAGGAAATTTTTCGGACATCTTCTGTATATATTTAGGAGAAGGATATTCTTCAATTGCTGTATTGAATGGCCACAATGTGTAACTCCAGCTTCAAAATACCCTTTCATCCATAATATATTTTTCAATCTAGTTGTTGATCTTTCGGTGGTGCCCCTTTCACAGTGAAAAAAAACCCCACTCGTGCAATGTGATGATAATAACTTTAAAGAAATGTTAAAGATTTGTACATAGTTAATTTCTATAAGAATGTTCAAGTGTTCGTCCTATTGGACTAGCACAGATGCACCGATTCCGACTTCAATAAGTTCGTTCGTGTTCAGGTCCAATACTTTGAGCCCAGAGAGGGTGGCATAATACCCGGACATAATTCCAATAAATCGTAAATCTACAAAGTACGTTTCACTCGGGGACACTACTGGAATTTTATAGTCGTTTGATAGCAGTATGATGCCCTCCGCAATCTTGCTGTATTTTTTATGCAATTGGCATTGCTTTTCTAATGTTAATGACGGATTGGAAATGGCTCCATTATGCATGCCATAGATGTTGATACCGGTATTGTTGCGTACAATATTCGCTGATGTGATCGGGTTTATTGTATTGTTATAATATACAACGAGATCCAGCGGGGATGGTGATGAATTTATGATCTGAAGCCTCATAGTAAAATTTTCGCCCTTAATAACCTTGATATTGTTATTGACGAACTTAAATTTTACGTTGTTTAATTTATTGTTCACTAAGGACGTAGTCGAGGCGGCTCCAAGACTGAATCTTGATGAAGAAATCCCGCCTAATCTCAAGGTGCTCATTAAATTACCGCTATTGACGTTATTGGTGCCATTCAAGTAGGTGTTATGATTGATGATGTTATTGGTGCTCGAATACTGAGAGGATGCCGAGGAAATTGGTATGGACCGTTTCAGTGTTACTTCCGTTTCCCATGAGGTTCTTACTGGTAACTTCAAGCCACACGATAATTCAAGTTCATATACCAGTGTGATTCTTACGCGGTGCGGTTGGGTTAGTTTGGGTAATAGCACCAACTTGAAAGTAGCACTAATACTATCGTATGAAAACGCAGTAAATGGAACTTTGAGGGGACAAATTGGATCTAACTTGATTTGCGATGTTCCGTCAATTAGTTTGTACGATATTTCATGAAAATTTAGTTTGAGAAGTGAATTATGTTCTTGGGGATAAATGAATCGCTTTGTTAGTTGCTCGGATGCTTTAGAAGTTTGGAAATCTAACGATGATAGTATGCAATGTTCGGATTTCAAAGATGTGTTTCTTAGTCTCATATTTAAAAGCGAATATATTGGATACTGTAACTTTAAACTAAATGTATCTTGTTTCGCTTGAAGAGTTTCGCTATTTCTAGAAGCATCTGGATGGGCTGTTTTAGTATTGTTTTGCTTATGAATCCTGCTAATACTGGTTGATTTACTGGCCATGGATGACCAAGAGTAAACTGGTTCAAAGCTTGACAAAATTTCCTCGCCACGTTCTTTTTCCATCGCAATGCTACCATTTGAAACTGGTGACAAGTCTTGATTGTGGGGATCTGCGTCCACAGACTTATACTTGAACAAAAATTTAATCTGATTATTATATCCGTTATTCATGACTACATTTGATTTGAAGAGAGCCTTCGAGCAGTAGCTATCTTTCAATTTCCAGAGATTCTCGTCAACCTGAGTAAAAAAATCACCAATATCATTCGTACTGGTTACTTGAGCTTCATTTATCGATATTATCATATTCTGCAGTTCAAATCTCTTGTGTGTCTGTGCATCATCTTTAAAGTGTAGCCAAAGATTCAGTTGCTCGTCGAATATAATGAATTTACGGGACGTATGTGACTGACGTAATTGTTCTATATCACTTCCGTCAAGGTCTCCATGCAGCGGTATAAAACATTCCATAGCCAATGAGTTGTTATTTTATCGATTGGACTCGGCCTCGTATATTTTCCATACAGTTTAGAATTTTAAATCCAGCTTTTCCTCCACCTTACTTAGCCACAATAAATTGCAACTTTTTGATTTTGACTTGCATTTGTTACATTTTTTTCATGGACCCTCTACTTTCTCGCACTAGAACAAAAAACTATTGGTAGAGGGGTAAATAAACCTTGCGAACGAGAATTTAGAGAATGTGGCAAAAGACGCACAACTTCATTCTTGGATATATGTATTTATTTAAACTATATTTATGTACAAGTGATATTAGCTGAAAACGCGAATACATACACGTATAAAGAAGGAGTATCTCAAAAGGTCAAAAAAGAGGTTAAATGTATACCATTTGGCCCAACTTATTGAAACCGATTCTCCTGTCTTTCTTGTTGTCCCTATTTCCACTACCATAACGGTAGCCGACTTTCCCAACCTTTGCGTTGGTGAATTTGAACTGTGATTTCTCACCTTGTAAAAGTTCACCATAGACGACTTTGCTGTTCTTATTTGCTGATTCGTGGTGTCCGCTAGAGTGCTCTCCAACTGTAGACAAGTTTCTCAAAGTTTCTACGGCAGGTTCTAATTCTAAAACATGGGCTGCATCAACGGGACCAAAGGGTTCAGATTCAGCAATGGTGAGAAATCTCGAGGCCAATGTCTTTTGAGGGACAGGAATTTCACTCAAGTTTTCTCGGTTAAAGCTAGCTTCTGAATCGAAGACAGGAAACATCTTATATAAAGTTTCATTCATAATTTTCAAATCGGATGATACTCTATTCCGCTTGTTCCAACTGTTTTCCACACCAATTAGTTTGACAATAGCTTCTACACGAGGAATTTTCAACCCGTATTTCTGAGAAACCTGTTGAGTAGAAAGTCCTTCCACAGTAATTTCTTCGAAAATGCGTTGTTTCAATTGCGGACTTAATGCGTAATTCGTCTTACAATGTGGATTCGAAGGAAAAGGTTGTAGCAATCTGTCTTTGAAAACGTTTTGTAATCTTCTATTTTCTACGGGAGGAGGACCCAATGTCCCATCGTACCTCAGTTGTAAAGGTTTCTTGGTTACCGGGTGTTCTAGACTTTGCCCTCTTTCCAAATCTGGCTTGATATAATTGGGTACATGGTTCGTTGAAACTGCAAAATACTTGTTCATCACATATTCCCCCTTATAATTCTTTGGTCCTAAAAACTGCCTCATAGCAGTCTTCAAGTTTGTGTCATGCCTCTTTGGATGTTGCCTTCCCAATTTTTTGAATGGATAGAATGGATAAGCTATTCTTCTACGAGAAAGGTGTCTCACTTGAGTCCATGAAAGTATCACACTTGTTCCTCTTAGCTTAGAACTGGCGCCTGTTAAGCTGTAATTCATGGCAATCGGTATGACTTGTAGGACGGCTTTTCTTATCTCTTTTGCAGCTCTATAGCTTAAAGCTGTATATTCTTTTCAAGAGCTCTTTTCATTTCTTCATCCGGCTTCTTTTTTGGATGCCGTTGCAACGCGATTAAAATATATAAACTAATAGCAATTTCCTAGAGAAGTGGTTAGCGGATGAAAGAAATCATACTCTAAATCTTGTGGGCTCAATGGTCTAGTTAAAATTTTCTCATAACATGAAGTACAATTCCTAAACTGTTGTCATCTGGACTTCAGTAAGAAGTAAATTTTTCAATAAAGTGAGCTTGCGTGGCGTAATGGCAACGCGTCTGACTTCTAATCAGAAGATTATGGGTTCGACCCCCATCGTGAGCTTTTTTTTACTTGAATGAATTAAACGAAGATGTTCAATCATTCAAAACCGTAGGCGGTTCTAATTCAATATCTTTTTATCAACTGTTTTTGTCATCTTTGTTAGTTATTTATATATTTATTTATTGATATTGTTATTTGTTTCATGTTACTTTTTCACATACCGTTCTCGATACTGTTTTTGGCTTGACTAGCCCTAGCGTTTGCCCAAATGTCCTCCAACCCCTTTTTAAATATGTCAATATTATAATCCGCTACTGTCAAACAGCTTTCCATGTCTGTACCGTTGGGTCTTATGATTGCGACTAATGCCAATCCTCTAATCATCTGCCTCAAATAAATAATTACGCCATTAGCCAGTTGTGCAACATTCTGCAGCTCGTTGCGGGGGTTTATCGCATTATTTTCATCCGAGTTCTTTTGGCTGTTTCGCAGAACAGGCGCTTTGTATAAATCAAATAAATCAATCGTCACGTCTATAAATTCGGAGCATACTTCATACATTTGTATATCAACAGGGTTTGAATCAGTAGAAACATAAATCTTGGAATTAACATCGAATAAAAAGGCCTTTTCAATTTTCGAATGTTGGATCAAGTTATCTAGCATATTCTCCAGGAAAGACAATTCCGGTATTAGTTTCTGCACAATTCTTGAAAATGCTTCATATATTGAGTGGTCAAAGATTGATGTCAAATAAAATGAAACTTGAACACCGTCTAATCCTAATTCTAGCAATTCTTCACCCGTCCTTTGCATTATATCACGTTGAGCATCAACTTTGAAATCTTCGCTTAAACCGTCAACTTTGTGAATCAAAACCTCAATATTTATGGAGGGGTTCACCTTATATGCATACTCAATAATCATTGCCAGATTTGTAATAGCGTTTATGTATTCATCTTGAGAATCAATGACATAAACTAAGGCCCCAACACTCTTGAATAACCTTTCAGAATCATAACTCGGTTCAAAATAGTTTAGCTGTCCGGGAAGTTCCATCACTGCCAAATCAATAAGAGTAGAAAAATGCTCGAGGGAAGGATTTGAGGTTGATTCTAAGTACAGCGTATCCAAAGGCTGCATGTTATGAAAAACAACCTTACAAATGGATGATTTTCCACATCTCCTTACACCCATCAAAAGGACCATGGCTTTTGAATCTGTAGCATCTAAACTCATATTTGCCTCTGTATTGGTGCAGTTATTTTAAGGAATGGTGATATGCTAGGAATGGTGGCTCATCAAGAATGTCTTTTGACCACTTTTATTGATAATAATTCGATGAAAGATACTGTTTCTTTTGCCCGGAAACGGCCCTTTCTTTCCCATCGCCCTTGAAAAAAAAATAGCAATAATAAAATGGGCAAGACTGTGAGTTAATCAAGATATAATGTTAAAGCCGTCAGCAAATAAATGATATAAATATACAAAACTATACATATGCTGAGTGGTCTATTATATAAAACATATCGTAAACGAAAAAAAGTGGCAAAGTTATGAAATAAAAAAATTACGGAAGGGCAGGGGCTTATAGAACAGGAAAAGAAGAAAAAAAATATGGTAAGAGGATTACCAATTGAAGAGATTCGAGGCTTGTTTATAGTTTCTTAGTAAAGAGAAATTAGCCCGTTAATTAAGTAGATATAATATTGGCGTCTCAAGGACGCCCTTGTCTTTTCTTCTCCATGCATGTATTTTCAATTGATATCATGGTATTGAATTTAAGAAGATTAAAATTTGTGGTTTGTGCTATTATTAATTTTTTTTTTTGTTAGACTTTTTACCATCATCCTTAATTTCCTTTAAAGTGCTCTTATCGTTACTTGCTCCAATCAGTCTATTTATTCTTCGTCATCACTTTCGCCCATTAATGCACTAAACATGTTTGTGGCAGTGGAAGTTGGTGCAGAAGGTTCTTCTTTTGGAGGAGGAGCCCTTTGAGTATTTCTTTGAGAATATGTTCTGGTTGTAATAAAGCTATCCTTTGATGCAGGAGGGGCGTCTCTTCTGAAAGAATGTCTATTGCTGGAATTATTCGTACGTCTCGAATTCGATCTTGAGTTGTTCTTTAGTTGACGTTGTCTTTCTTCTTCTTCATGAATTTGTGTGATAGTCTTTGGACCATTGTCTTTCTTGTCACTATTCCAGTTCTTGTCGTGTCTTAATTCTTTGATGTCAATCAATTTAAATTTGATTCTACTAGAAATCTCAGCAGTTTCGATTACATTGTCTAATATACCGAACAAACTATCGAGTAATTGGGAACCTTCCAATGTGGCTTGGCCTGTTCTGAAACTATCGGTTTCGAATTGTTCACCGACGGTATTCAACAATTCTACAACGGACTCTAGAGTTTCTTCGGATGGAGAGTCAGTCAAATCCTTCATTAATCTACGGAAACATTCGAACATCATCTTACCGGTTAACAAGTTCAAACGGTACAAGAAACCGATGAAACGAACTAAACCTAAACCTCTTCTCTTTGCGGAGGCGGTGGCATAATATTCTTCAGACATCATTTCGGGTTCTAATGGGGTACCATCTTCCTTTGTTGGTAATTTATCGGTCCAGCCCTTGTCGAATTCTGCATGACATCTAGCAACCAAGTAATGTAAGACCAATTTTGGACCGGTCTTACCTTCATTAGTTTCGTCTGAAATATCTGGATTTAATTCTTTAACAACCTTACCACATAACTGAGCATACATAGATGACCAATGGGGTTCGTCACAAGCTTTTAAGAAAATTTGTTCTATCACAGCCTTTAAAGTTTCACCATTTGTTTCCCATACAGATATGTTGGCAATAGCTAAGATTTCAGATGAGATAGTATCGAACATTTCTAATGTTAGTTTATTCAGTAGAGATTTCATCTTTCTTTCAACTTCATCCTTGTCTAATAATTCGGTCTCTCCATCAGGAGCCAATTTCTTTTCAGTCTTCTTAACCTTTGATTTTGGAATCCATCTATTAGCACTTGGAACCAGTGGAGCAACATCTTCCTTTGGTTTGTCATCTTCTCTCCTATCTTCATTTCTGTAAGAGCCTCTTTCACGGTCTCTTCTTGATGTGTAAGATCTATTAGATCTTCTGTCGTCATTCGTTCTCTTTGATCTTCTCTTTGATGAAGCTCTTGAATTAGCTCTGTCATCCATGTTTCTGACAGAGTTGTTTCTAAATTCATGGCCACGGCTAGAGTTGTTGCCGAATCTACTAGGGTCTCTTGATTTGCTTCCTCTGCCCATTCCTGGTGGAATAACAATTTTGGAGGAAGTGCTTTGAACCCATTCGGCGTCTGCCTTAACGTTCAGCTTCTCCTTAAATTGAAGTAAGAAAGTTGGACCATATGTGTATTTGACGTGTTCCTTTTTATACTTGATATCTGGACCTTCAATACCCTCTGGATAGTTGAAAGAAAAGACATCTTCAATAGGTTTGGCATCTTTCAATACATTCAATATGTGAGAAACGGTATTTGTGCCGTCATCTTCTTCAGCAGCAGCGACTTCGGTTTCAGCATCGGCTTCAGTGCCATCGGCTTCTACGTCATCGGCTTCTGCTTCTGCTTCTGCCTCATCGGTTTCTGCTCGGTTAGCTGAGCTAGCAGCAGGTGCCTCAGTAATTTCTGCAGATTCCTCAACCTTTGGTTCTTCACCTTCGGTGACCACACTTTCTGAATTGTGTTCAGTAGAAGCATTTGCAACAGGCTCGCTTTCTTCCTTTACTGCTTCTTCCTTTATTTCCTTTTCTTCGTCCTTATCTTCTTGTTCCTTTTGTTGCTTCTTCAACTTTAAACGTTCAGCAAAAGTCAACACCTTTGGAGCGGACTCTTCCTCTATTTGACCTTGTTCTTCTTCAGTTGGAGTGTTTTCCTTAGCTTCTGGTTCAGCGGGCTTAGTTTCTTCAGCAGGCTTAGTTTCTTCAACGTCCTTGGATGTGGTTGATCCCTTTTCTTCAACCTTTTCTGGGGTGGATTCGGTTGGAGTGTTACTGCTGGCACTGGCACCTTCGAGCTGTTCCTTTCTCTTCTTTTCTAAAGCAGCCTTACGAAGTCTGACTTGTTCAATGAAGTTTCTTCTCGTCTTTTCAGCTTCAGAGATAGTTTCTTCAGGACTGGCTTTAGAATCAGTAGTGGAAGGGGTAGGAGTAGCAGTTGTAGTGGAATCAGAGGTTTCTTCTGATTTTTCACTTTTAGAATCTAATTGTGTTGGTGTGGTAGATCCTTCCTTAGACTGTAGTTTAGCTTTATGTTGCTCCTTTAAGTCTAGATGTTCGCCAGATTTGGTAGTGATCTCTATCTTAGTTGGGACAGGAGAAGACTTCTCATCGGCTGGAACAGCGTTGACAGGAATAGCATTTGCAGCCCCCATTTGCTGTGGTTGGTAATAGACAGGGTAGTTGTTGTAGTAGCCGGTCCATGGCACGTTGGAGCCATTGGAGACATTGGACCCGTTGGACCCGTTGGCACCCATGTGCCCACCTCTATAACTACCACTACCACTATAGTTGCCACGGCTATTATATCTATTTGGGCCAAACTTGCCACCTCTTTGCTGGTGAGGTCTGTTGCTAGTGTAAGGCTTCTTTTGGTTGTAATTACTACCTTGGTTGTAGTTATTATAGCCACGCTGTTGCTGCTGATCATCGCCTGATAGGTTTGGCGCAGCAGAATCCTGCCTTGGAGCGGATTGTGTCGGTTGAACAGTCTCGTCTGTCATTCTTGTAATAGGTAATTACGGTTGTCCTCTTACCTTGTTTATTTATGAGCAAGAAGGAAAGAAAGCAAGAAAGTACGAAGAGGGAAGGGAAAAAAGAGAGAATCATAGTTAAGTAATGAAATTACCATACTGCTAAGATTAATAAAATTTCAAGCAACATATTGAAATTCCATCTACCATCCATCCGTCACACACAGAGAACGCGGCATCGAAAAATTTTCTTGAAAAAAAAACTTTTGACAGTGGGAAAGCACGAAAGAAAAAAAAAAAATAAAGAAAAAAGCTGCAAATGGAAAAGGACGCACAAAATATGGTGAAAAAGAAAGAAACGTCGTTTCGCACGTCGTTATCGAGACGCGATGAGCAATAAAACACCACTGATAAACACAAACATCGATAGATTGGAGGGTGGGTGAATGGGCATCGTGGTTTCCCTTGGAAAGGTGTTGATACATGGGAAGTTGGACGGCTTTGTGTAATCTTGAAAATGTGTCACGCAACCCGAGGCACGTGCTACCACCGTTCAAGTAAAAAAATAAAATTTGATTTCGCCCAGGATCGAACTGGGGACGTTCTGCGTGTTAAGCAGATGCCATAACCGACTAGACCACGAAACCAATGTTTTATGAAAACAATCACTGTAAACATAAATCCAATTGTTATTATGTAGCGTGACCAGACGGGTTACAAATGTGGTGACGTACAAGAAGCAATATTCGCCTAGTTCTGTCGGTTCCTTCAAGTGGTTGGAAAGGGATATTAGGGGCGTTACGTGGCAAAGCCTAATCTCTTGGCGTTCTCGCAATTTCCTATCGCAACCTTGTGCTTTCATCTAGTATGCAGCAAACAGTGAGTAAAGCTGTTAATTTTATTTATTCTTTTTAATTCATGAATATTAGTGTGTATTTACAACGAAGCAATTGTCCTGAAATGCATGAAAAAAGAGTCGTTACGTAAAAATTCTAACTAACATGGCACCTCTCAGCTCCACCCTGCCCTCCTTGGTTTCTTGTGCAAGCTAATCTTAAACCGTTTCGTTACATTGTTGTTGAAATAAAAGTGTGAGGGATCTCACCAACCACTCACCAACCTTGAATCCGATTTTGCCTCAAGGGGGAAGTGGTATTCGAGCGTGCCGTCGCCGTATCTTGCAGTATGTCCATATTCTTGCTCTGGAACAAAGTGAATTCCTTTAGTATGTTCTCTTCCAGATTCAGCTGTTCCAGCTGTAAGGCGAAATCGATCATGCTGTTATTGATATGATCGCTGCTTGTGCTATTGGTGTCGTTTATGAGGCCCTGTTCTACTTGAATGTTTGTGAAGTGCGCATCTGAAGAGAGGTGGTCGAAGTATCCAGACATGTGTATGTGTGTGTGTGTGTTTGAGTGTGTGTGTGTGTGTCTGTGTTGCTCTAGCTTTATTGTTTGATTATTGATCTGTGATCCCACGAGTAGTGTAATTCATATAGCGAAATCATAAAAAGATACTAAATATGATATCATCACTCGCACATGCACGACTTTTTGCAAAGCGGGGGAGGCAAGAACCGGTGCGGAAGAGCCACAGCGTGTTTTGTGGCCCTCCCGCACATCCCTCCACCAAGGCCACGAACAGCGTGTCCAACCCGACGCACAAGAAGCATGAGCGCAACTCCAAGCCATCCATCCTCACCTCGCCGAAGATGACACATCCTGCTCTTACAGATGATCGATCACAGCCCACCACAAAAAGTTCCTAGAAGTAGCTCCGCGGAATTACTGTCCCCGGCCAGAGCAGACATTTGCCCTAGGACGACCCCTCACAGCCCGGATTATTTTTTCCATGCGTTTCCACGGAAATCCGGGCCTTGCTGTTAAGGTCCCAAGTTGGCGATGGATGATGAGATAATGCGTCCTTATCAACGACGCTAAAAACTGCCCCACGCTGTACTCAACGATCACAGCTGGCTATTGTTATCGTTGGCTTAGACGATTTCGCCCGTACAAAAATAGACTTGCATATATATAAAGCTTATCTTCGCCTTCAACCTTGGAAAACTCTTTTCTTTTGTTAATATTAATTTTGTCGTTTGATTTGTTTCCCCTATTATATAAGAAGAACCAATCCGCTCCTATTTCGTCTTAACATAAGTACAAGATAATGATCGTCACCTCAAAACTTGTTAACATGAACAAAGAACCAAAGCACAAGAAGGCTGTGGGCAAACCATCGAGAGATAGACAAACGTCTGTTACCAAAGCCATTAGGCCAGTTATGGCACGTGATGTGCATAGATTATCGACGTCATCATCGTCCACCTCCCCATCAGCATCGGGGCAAAGGAGGCTTTCGAGGGAAGAGATAATAAACGAGATGGAAAAAGAACAAGACGCTATTGTGGTGAGGCTGCTTCGGGAAATTGAAACTTTGAAAGAGGAAAACTCTAGATTGAAAAACCAATTGCATCATCCACTACCAGCAAGAAGATCATCGCCCTCCTTGGAGAGCGAATCAGCTATTTTCGACGATGATGACTGCAGTTACGGCTACACTTTCGACACTCCAACCCTTAAGTTCTCAGAGGCCACCTCGAAACGCACCGTTCTTCCTCTAACTCCCAAGGATTCCCTGACACATATAGCCCACCGTTCTGGAAGACCAAGCCGGAACGCTTCTGTGTCCAACATGACAAACATCTCAGACACAATTTTCCCTATAGAGACTAAAACTAACTCAACGCCCATGTCCAAAAGGAATCTTTCAACCGACCTTTCACATCATACCCACCTCCCACGCTCGCTTAGCGGCGGGTTTTCTTCTGGCGATTGGACCGAATCGGGCACTTTGCTACATGACAGAAGAAGGCGTTCCTCTAATTATAGCATCGATGGCTCGAACTCTTTGAAGGCTGATCTCATGGCAAAAAGATTCCAAACGGGGTCATTGAAATAAGAAAATACAAGCAACAACAATAACAACAACAAAAAACACTCCTCTCCCAAATATGAATATATTCTTTTTACGGATCTTTGGCAATCCAACACATCGGCAGTTCATGCACTTTGCGATATAAACGTGATTTCTCAATGGGTTTTTTTCTCACTTTCTTCAGAAAAACCTTTTTCCAAGTATCTCTTTGGTGTTTTTCCAAGTTACTTTGTTCTTCCTTAGTTAATTTCACATACATATATATAGAGTAAATATACATTTTAAATCTTACTTTTTCAAGTATTGCAATTCACACCGCTTTTGTTTTGTTTATCTTTAGTCTCCAGCATCAGTTTTTCTCTTGCACACCCCAAACGACACAGGCCAGAAAAACCTTAACATAAAAATTAACAAAAAAAGCAAATACATACAAATCCAAAGGCACAAGATTCTATAGGAAAATAAAGAACAAAGACTTTAGTACTACATATTAACTTTCCAATTATGTACGCTACAGGTAAGACCCTGCTGCTGGCTCTTCACCCTTCTTTAAACGTCATCAATTCATACTGCCTTCCCCGCACATAAATTCTTGAAACAATACCGTTAGTTGAACTGTGCACTCCCGCACATACATGAACGATTCTTTCTCACGAAGGTCCACTGGTATAACTAGAGCAAAACACTTGTATTGTACTAGTAATCCTTATTATTTCCTTTATTGCAATATACGTAATCTCCGGGGGGGTAAGCGGTCTAATGTATGGGTCCCTTATGCCCTTTTTTTTCTTTTCGTTTCTTTTTCACTCCATTTCTTTTTTTCTTTTTCCTTGGTGAAAAATTTGCAAGGGCAGCTCATCGCAAGAATGAAAATTTTCAATCGTTCACTAAAAGTACTTAAGTGTTGTGGATATTGTCTGCACTTGCTGTATAGTTGGTACGTTCTTGTCTTTTCTCTTCTCACTCTTCTTTTATTATTCCTTGTAAAAGAAGCCGTTAACCAATCGCAGATCACTCAACCCCGAACAGGATAATATAAGATGGCTAAGACTACTAAAGTAAAAGGTAACAAGAAGGAAGCTAAGGCCTCCAAGCAGACCAAGGAAGAAAAGGCTGCTGCCGTCTCTTCCTCTTCCGCTTCATCATCCTCATCTTCATCCTCTGAATCTGAATCTGATTCATCTTCATCCTCTTCTGACAGTGAAAGTGAAACTGAAACCAAGAAGGAAACCAAGGATGCCTCCTCCTCCTCTGAATCTTCTTCCGACGAAGAAGAAACTAAGAAAGAAGAATCTAAAGAGTCTTCCAGCTCTGATTCCTCTTCTGACGAAAGCGAACAAGAAGAATCTAACGAAAAGAAGCGTAAATCTGTAGACGCTGATGAAGAAGAAGAAGAAGAAGAAGAAGAAGAATCTAACAAGAAACAAAAGAACGAAGAATCCCAAGAACCTGCTACTATCTTCGTCGGTAGACTATCATGGTCCATCGATGATGAATGGTTAAAGAAGGAATTCGAACACATTGGTGGTGTCATCAGCGCTAGAGTCATTCTAGAAAGAGGTACCGACAGATCCCGTGGTTACGGTTACGTTGATTTCGAAAACCAATCTTATGCTGAAAAGGCCATTCAAGAAATGCAAGGTAAGGAAATCGATGGTAGACCAATTAACTGTGACATCTCCACAAGCAAGCCAGCCGGTAACAACAACAACAACGATCGTGCCAAGAAGTTCGGTGACACTCCATCTGAACCATCTGACACTTTGTTCTTGGGTAACTTGTCTTTCAACGCTGACAGAGACACTATTTTCGAAATGTTCGCCAAGCACGGTGAAGTTGTTTCCGTTCGTATTCCAACACATCCAGAAACTGAACAACCAAAGGGTTTCGGTTACGTTCAATACACCAATTTGGATGACGCCAAGAAGGCTCTAGATGCTTTGCAAGGTGAATACATCGACAACAGACCAGTTAGATTAGACTACTCTTCTCCAAGACCAAACAACGACGGTGGCCGTGGTGGTAGCCGTGGTTTCGGTGGCCGTGGTGGTGGCCGTGGTGGTAACCGTGGTTTCGGTGGCTCCCGTGGTGGATCCCGTGGTGGTGCTCGTGGTGGCCGTGGTGGTTTCAGACCAAGTGGTTCCGGTGCCAACACTGCTCCATTGGGCAGATCAAGAAACACTGCTTCTTTCGCTGGTTCAAAGAAAACATTTGATTAATGGAAAATTTAAATAAGTTTCAACTTCATTTTTCTTTTTTTACGTTAATTACTATATTCCATCTTTGAGGAATATTCTGGTTTATAATATTTTATGTACATTAGTAAGTAAATAGGATACATTCTTAAGCTTTTTATTCACCATCTTTTACAATTGCCTGTTTCTCTCCCCAATGAGATGAGATCGCTAGATACGGATGGATACAAGAACTGAAAAATATTCAAAAAAATTTCAATCTATGAAATAGTTAAAAACTGCTTCAAAAGCTTGACATGATATTAGAAACTTTTTTTGGAGTTTTTATTGTTAATTTAACTAGTCTTAACTGGGAACCAAGACATAGACATATCAACAATACGGTAAAAAAAAAAAATATGAATGTTCAAGATAGAAGAAGGTTACTAGGTCCGGCAGCTGCCAAGCCAATGGCATTTAGTTACACTACTGTTGAAGCAGTAGAGAAGACTTCAACGAATACGCCCACCAAAGACAGCGAAGGTGAAGAGTTACTTTCTTTACATACAGGATTCATCGAGAACTGTAATGGATCTGCTTTGGTAGAAGCCAGAAACTCAAGACATCAGACGTCATTAATTACCGCTGTATATGGCCCACGTTCCATTAGAGGTTCTTTCACATCTCAGGGTACTATATCTATTCAACTGAAGAATGGGCTTCTAGAAAAGTACAATACCAACGAACTCAAGGAAGTTGGTAGTTTTCTAATGGGCATATTCAATTCAGTGGTTAACCTGGGTCGTTATCCAAAATCTGGCATTGACATTTTTGTCTATTTAACATATGATAAGGAACTGCAAAATGAAACTCTTGATGAAGAATTACAGAGCAAAAAACTGTTTTCCCAAATATCGTCTCTCATACCTCATTGCATTACTAGTATAACACTAGCTTTAGCCGATGCTGGTATCGAAATAGTGGACATGGCGGCTGCTGGAGAGGCCAACGGTACTGTTATATCATTTATCAAAAATGGGGAAGAAATTGTAGGTCTGTGGAAGGACGAAGGCGACCACGAAGATATTTTAGAATCCATCAGTGCTTGCAAGGAACACTATAAGCGTTATAGAGATTTAATGATAAGCTGCCTATTGGAACAGAATAATTTAGACGCAAAGTCAGCTTAGTGGTAAAAAAAAAGTGAAGGAACTTTTGAAAATTAGAAACTTTATAATACAAGTACGTATACAGGCATTTTACATCATAATTATAATTTATAAGTATCATTATTACCGATATATATAATATAGCACTGTTAAAAATAATTACAAAATCACTGCTATTATAATGTGTGTTTATATAATATTGAAACTTTTCTTTGGACACATGCACTATTTTGTGATAGTGCTCATGCAAGACTATCAAGTGTTTGCTTGATACTCCAGGCCCTATGTGAAATAACGTTAGCATCACCATTCACTCTCTTTATATATTCAGTAGAAAGCTCAACACCAATCGATATTTTTATCAACTGTTTCAAGCAGTCTATTCCGAAGAACTTATTGCCTGAAGGATAGAACTTACCGTCCTTTAAAACGTTTACTTTGGTCAAAAACTCAGTTAAGTCCTTTTCAAAAAGTTCACACGTTTCAGTATTCAATGCCGGTAATGAGATTTCAAATGGCGTAGAAATCAATAGAACCTTATGGGAGTTTCCAGAGTGATACCTAAATTCATAGATACTATTCTCAAAGAACAATAAGGATGTATCGAATGTTATTTTGCCTTGAACGTACTTTTCACATACTTTGAAATCGGTAATAGATTCTTTATGTCTCAAGCCGTGGTTCATGTATGAGGTTTTGGAGGTCGCACTCCAGTGACCACCGGAACCAACTTTTGTTCTTTCACGATCAGCCCTTGTATCAATAACTTTGTACAGTCCAATCCAGTCATCTTCATTATAGAGTTCGATCGGCAATTTCCAGTTTAAAGTTATTGGTGCAGGTAACACAAAACTATTTTCGGTTACTTCATTTTCAATGTTCAATTCGCAGTACGGACTCAACCTCGTCGCAACACTATCCATCGCATCTTGAATTAGGACGCTCCAGTCCTTGTTTTCTCGATAGCTTTTAGGTAAGAGTTCTGTCTCACCATTGGGCTTCTTGCTTTCATCGATGAGAGATTTAACGATGATATTTTCGATTCTATGGACAATATCTGACACTTGTTTCAAAGGCTTCAAGCCTAACAGAGTTTTTCCAACACCACTAACGCGTTTGGTCTCACCGTAAATCTTATTGACATGAGGTGTTTCAATAAACTTAACAAGAATGAAGTTTGTTAAAGTCCACAAAACAGCTAAGATTATATTTGACACAGCAAAATTTGTCATCAGCACAGAACCCCAAACACCGACAATCCCCAAAACTGCTTCAGGGTTGTTTAAGTATCTATAAATACCTTGGGAAGTTAACTTCCTGGTTGAGATGTAGTTACTCAAAAAGAAATCACCATAAAACCAACCAAAATCAGAAATGGCTAGCCTAGTTTCTTTATCACACCAGGTTTGTAAAGCCACAAGAATCAAACCAAAGATCAATTGACTGTTGTTTATGCTAGAGTAGTTGCTCCACATTTGAAGACCAGTTTGAATTATCATCAGTGTGTATGTCAACACCAGATAATAATTGTAGATGAATTGCCATTGTTCATAGGAATGAACTTGAGTGTACCCGTTCTCTAAAAACAATCTTGTAAACCATTTGGTCTTGGATTGTTTATACAGTATAGTGGAGATAAATAGCCAGGAAACCAATTTTGCCATAAATACAGCAATGAACAAATAATTCAAATTAATGGACTTTACATTTAGGATTGCTCCCAAGGTAAGCGCCACTACGGTACCAATAGTGAAATAGTCGGTAAATCTTAGCTTGTTGAAATTGTTGAACGAAAAGCCCATGTTAATCAGTGGTCTTGAGTAGTCGTAATTTTCCTTTGAAATCAAATCATCAATTCTACCGTTTACTTGAGATTCAGAATCAAAGTCGTCACCATAGGTTCTTTCGATGTGAGGATTCTCCACGTATTTTAAAAACAAAAATTGTGAATAATGGCCAAATACAGACACCAAAAGAACTCTGTAGTCATTACAAATCAACGATAGACCATAGTAGCCCAAATAACCAATGGAATACATTGGATGGGGGGAGATATTGAAAACACCGTCAAAAATCAATTCTGATTCTTCTAAGAAGAAGAAATCACCCCAGTACCAAGCATAATCCTTAACCACACGATGCGCATCCACTTTAACCCAGATATTGAATAGAATTAAAATGACACCGAATAAAGACCTCCAATTGCATATTTGATCCCAGTTGTATGGGATGGAAAGGTAAACGTAAATAATGTAAGTTACAAAATCTTGCATCAAAATCAAATCAACAAATTGACGGAAAATCAACCAAACGTTGATTTCTTCTGGATAAGCAAATAAATCATACTCTTTGGGCATTTTTGACCTGATCTCATACTGGGAAAATTTTCTGATAAAATTCCAGAACTTTTCTGAGAAAGCACTAGAGTTTGTTGAGAAATCTGAGCTACCATGTTGTGTCTGCGGTTTCTCCTTGCTAAAAATCGCATGAGTTTTGGCACAGTTTGTTAACGTTTCATAATGAGACTGATAATGTAACACAAGACCAATACCCAAATTGTAGGCTATTCTCCAGAACATATATTGTAAAAGAAAAAAAATACTTGGTAAACTGGATGCCAAATCTCTGATAAGACCAGTAACAAACTAAAAAATTCGATAGGATGGCGAGCGCAATACATTTCTCCAATAAGGACTTCTTCAAAGTCGGATCAAAAAGCGAACGCACCATATCGTGGGTCACAGGCGGTCTAAAAGTTACATTACTCGACCGGGTCTTAGCCTTGATGTAATCAGAACCCTTATCTTTTGCTGCAGGATCAACCATCTCGGACACTGTAATATTACAGTTGGACATCTATAAAAAAAAGTCTTTATATCACTCAAATATATTCTTTTCTCTCACAGCTCAACAAAGATATTTAACTTGCTATGACAGGTGGATCTATCTTCTCTTAGCAACGAAGCTTTCTGACTTTGTTAGGTTGAACTAACGATTGCTATTTTAGGGGGAAAAAGAAGAAAAAGGAAGAGTGTTGAGCCAAAAAAGACAAAAACCTTTGAAGTAAACTGTAGTCTATTTGTTATATTTCGGAGGCTCAGTAGAAACTCTTAGCATGGGAAAGAAATAATAATAAAGGGAAGCGCGAACCAATTCATTATATTTTCATATGCCTACTTATAAATTCACATGTGTCGATGATAGACTTTAAAATTGAAGATTTTGCCGTTTACGGCACCGCCGCGCATTTTTATAATCTTGCGTGGAAATAACTCAGCGAATGATGTGGCGTGGGAAAGTGTGTAACTGACAGATGTATGGCAAGGCAAAATCATCTGTATAAGAAGGCATCACATTTTCAACGTCACGGTTAAGTGCCGCCTGGCTGATAAGAGGGGCAGGTACAGGTTCAAGGGCTGTAGAATTAAGTGTAGTTTGCTGGTACATTTTGTGTGTAATTATTTAAAGTATATATTCCTTTCTAAAGTTTTCCACCATAAGTTGCTGGTCACTTGGTAAGCTTTGGATCTGGACGGGTGTCAACGTAAGAACTTGTTTGATCATGTCTTGTTGGTTTTCAGGTAGCAGCTGCAGTTTCGCCATATTGATGGTCCCATTGCCACTATCCTTACTTGCGCCAGATGGCGCTTCTGCAGTGTTTATGCTTTGTTGCTGAACCGACGAGGGTTGGTTCATGGGTACAGAGCCTTGGGTTGGAGGCATGAACGGTCCTGGTGGCATGAAGCCAAACGACTGCTGTTGTAAAGGGGGAGGAATAAATGGAGGCGTTGCCATAGGCATCGGCATACCCATGTTCAATGGCATAGTGTTGGCGTTATTATTGACATCATTAGACGAAACGTGCAGCGGAGTATTGTTCCTGATCCCGCCCATAGGGGTGTTTGAATTGCTTGTGTTATTACTTGAAAGCATCGATGGAACCTCACTTGTTTGAGACTTCAACACTTTCGTTACCACGCTGTAATCTATGAACCCCATTTCCAATAGGGCTTGTGTCACAGATATGGTGATATCGTTGTTGGTGTTCAAGAAGGATTCCAACTGTGATTTCTGAATATTCTCTTGATTAGACAGGATTTTCAAATTAGATATGATTTCAATAAGTTGTAATGGTGGAATTTTGCTTAAATTTTGTGAAATTTTATCTGGGGCTGTAATTGAGCCATCTTGGAAAGTCGGCAAGTGTTTGGATGCTTTACTTAATATATCAGGAAATTGAATATTTGTGTTATTCGAAGCAGAATTGGCATTATTCAAAGCTTGCGGTGGTGGTGGTCGCCTGGGAATAGGAACCTCCGTCACCATTTCAAATGGCAATTCTAATCCCGCTTCAAAGGGATAAGAGTCTCTATTAAGTTGTAGCACATGCTTTTGATTATTAATATTATTATTATTATTATTATTATTACTATTATTTTTATTTGCTGCTTCTTTAAGATGCTCTTTATAGTTTGAAGGAATTATTTGTTCTATCTTTACGGGAAAGTTTTCAATTCTATTTAGAGTTTCCCAAGCACGTTTACAGTCTTTACTAGTCAGATAGTCGAAAAGCACACCGGTAAGTTTACCAGTTCTCGGATCATTCTTGGGTTTTATATCTATAACCGGACCAGAACCTGCCACAACCGACGTAATTATATCTTGGTTCCACTCTGGGGGTAAGCTTGTGATTTGTATCGTAGACGATAAATTTTCTGGTGTCAAGAAGTGACGACCTGTTCTTCTTCTGGGATCTGTCATTACTTGTTTTTTTCTGTTCTTCTGTTCCAGTTCAAAGTTTTTTTAAATACCTATATACAATAATAAAATCTGTTCAAAACAGCGTGCAACAATGTGGCCCACAGACAGTATGGGCAATCTCGAAAAGAGTTAATATGAATGTGTGTTACCGAGACCCACAGGGCAGGCGTAATACTTTGGGAAACTCATGTTACTGCCCGTCCTTTTCAACACGACATGTTGAAAGTTTTACTTTTTTTTTGGCAGCCGGGTAAGGATCATGTGCTGATAAGAACCCAGCCCAAAGGATTGGGGGCCGCATTCAATGAGTCGTGTAACAATAATAGAACAATGCTGTTTCGTATAGACGCTATTTAATTATGCCTTTATATAGAAAACGCTGCATGTGAATAGTAAAGGAATGACGTTGCTTGTTTATTTGTTTTTCTTTGTTAGTGTTTTTCTAGGAGGGGTTTCTCGTTTATGCTAAGTAACTTAGTAAATCCATCTTAGTAACAATATGGATTGGCTTCAAACCGTCAGTAATAACAGCAGATGAGTTCTTTTCAAAGAAACGGTTCAAGTCGCCTAATTTAGAGTTTTCGTGAAAGCTGATGAACTTCTTCTTACCGGATTTGTTGTCGTTGTAAGAGGAAACATCGTTGAAGTTATTTAATTTCTTGAAGTCCAAGTACTTGCCCTTTATAGTGTTGTCGCTAGCGGCGTTGTTGATAGACAGTTTCTTTAGCAACTCAGATAGAGTGACTAAACCGGATAACTTGCCGTCTTCGGCCAATACAGGCAATTGGTCAAAGCCATTGTCTTTCAAAATTTTGATGACATCGGCCACCTTGGCAGTCTCCTTGACAGAAACAACTGGTTTCAAATGTAGGTCCTTTACGGTAGCATCACCGAAGACATCAGCGTATGTGTTGGTAGAGGCTTCTGGCTTGGATGCATCGAAACGGGTCAAGATTTCATCATCCCACAAATCATTCTTCTTTAACCATTCGTCGTCAACGAACTTGGTTAGATACGATCTGATAGAGTCTGGGAAAATGGCGACAATGACGTCGTCTTCAGTTAATTCAGGATGGTCTTCACAGTACTTCATGACCGCGGCGAAAGCGGAACCGGAGGAACCACCCACCAAAAACACCTTCGTTAGAGATTAATTGTCTAGCGTACTTGAAAGATGGCTTATCGTCGGTCTTATACCAGACGTCAATCAAGTCTCTATTCAAAACATCGGGGATGAAATCGTAACCGATACCTTCGACTTTATAATCAGTGACATCAGTCTTATTTAGATTCTCAGGTACGGCCAAAATGGAACCTAATGGATCAGCACCGACAATTTGGATCTTCTCGTTTTGTTCTTTGATGTATTTTGCAATACCGGTGATGGTACCACCGGTACCTGCACCTGCAACGACGGCACGTAGATTGTCGAAAAGGTTTAAGTCTTGTAGCTGTCTTTGGATTTCACGACCAGTACCGAAGTAATGAGCCTCTGGGTTCATTGGGTTGTTGTATTGGTCTAAGATAACAGCGCCTGGAATTTCCTTCTCCAATTTCTTAGCAACACCGATATGGGATTCGGGAGAGTCCCAGGCAGCGGCGGTTGGAGTTCTGATGATTTCAGCGCCGAGGGCCTTCAAAACAGAAACTTTTTCGTTGGACATCTTTTCAGGCAAGGTGATGATGGTTCTGTAACCCTTGATAGCACCGACCAAAGCCAAACCAATACCGGTGTTACCAGAGGTAGGTTCGATCAGAGTAGATCTGGAAGGATGGATTCTGCCGGAAGCTTCCGCTTCTTCGACCATCGACTTAGCGATTCTGTCCTTGATAGAACCACCTGGGTTGTATAACTCCAATTTAGCATAGATTTGCGGTCTAATTCCTAGGGCCTTTGGCAATTTTTTTAATGCAATCAATGGGGTGTTACCGACCAAGTCGATAACGTCGTGTCTTGAATCAGTTTGCTGTTCAGATTTAGTCATTTTTTTGTGCGTGGTGGTTACCTAGTTGCCTCTTAAGTAAGTATACAATAGAAGAAACCTAAGTACTTTGCCTATCTTTATATACAAGAGGCGTATACACGTTCATATATCTACATATATATACGCACAAGGCGGATAAAGTGCCTTTCTTTTAAGCTTTGGAAGAAAAAAAAATTTTCGGTGTTGGTTTCTTTTTTTCTTTCGGGTCAAAAACTGTGGAGGAAGATGGCGAAGAATCTGTAATGCCGTGTGAGTAGGACATGCTTAAGGTCCAGCTTTCATCAGCGTCACGACGAAGCTAACTATCATGGCAATGATGAAGTTGAAGCTGCTGCGATAAGCCGTGAGTGGTTAGGTAGTTTTGTATACGCTGCGAAGAGGTTTCTGCTCGGCATGTAGTGGTCGTCACGTGCCATTGCCCATAACGATCAATAGTAAATAGGGGAATGTGTCATTGCGCCAAAACCAGTGACCTCTTGGTTTGAACAACTCTACTATCAGCAGTCAAACGAGAGCGCTTGTTTGCTAGCCATGCTTCCTATCTGATAGTGACTACTGGGAAAGTGGTCGGGTGACAAAAAACGTTTAATTAGTCAGCACATTCAGATGCCGTCGGTTGTTTGGGAAATGCAGTGGCGTGCGCATGCGTTTAGTAAAGAGATAAGCACTCGAACATAAAAGTCGTAAAATTTACTAGTAAACAGTCATGTCTACATCTTACACGGTTTCTAAAGATCGTCCTGTCTTCAATCCAGAAAAGGAAAGATATTATATATATTGAGCCCTTGCGTATCCATTCACCCACAAGGCAATCCTGACCAGGCCTTCGAAGCGGTTAGAACCTGTGTTGGGACATGTGATTTCTTACTGGCAGTTACTATGTGCCACATCATATCCGGGATCAGATAGAGATCAATTCTTTGCTTTCGCTTATGGCGCTATTTTAGTCAAGCTAGACCAAATCAGAAGTGTTAGGTGGTGCGCATAACGATTCGCAAGGCCGTTCGTAGATGGCACCTTTGTCCTGGTGGAAAACGTGCCGAATATGCGGACACTCTAAATATTCTGGAACGAGGTCACTGTACCACTTCTGTAGGATTCCAAGACAAGGAGAATCGTTAATAATGAAAGAGGTGATGTTATCAGAACTGTATGCAGTAGCATATTCGATCTAATACCCATACTTTGATCCATGAGATTGAAGTATGGCACTCAGGCCTGTGAGTTTGAAAACGTTCTGACATTACAGTCCATACTAAAGGACAATTATAAGCGCTTATAAAACAGTTCTATAATACGAAAGATATAATTTTAGACAAGTTTTTCATTTTGGAACGGACGCTGGCTGAAGCAGATATCAGGCTTCATGCAAGTTATTTATGCAATTGATGGGCTCCTGTATCTCCACTTGCGCCTGGCTAAATTATTATAAAATTTCGGAGCGTTTAGATTTACCACAGATTTCAACCAAATTAGAATATACAATAGAAAGACAGAAACAAGAATCGATTGAGTCTTGGGCCGTTAGGTCATAACCCTGGTATCTCCGAACTGTAAACGTTATAGTTTTTTTCTATATATATATATCATCAAAATAAATTATCGCTGTCACTATTATTCAAGTAGAACTGGTGTATCAGGGGCACGCAAATTTCCCTCGTTTTATTAACTTCATAGTTTTTACACCATTCATTAATGTCTCTATAAAATAGGCTCTTTTTCTCATCACCGTTTTCCAAACTTTCAGCTTCTAGCTCTTTAAAGCATTTCGCTATTCTGGATTTATGACACCCACACGGCCTGACACTGTCCTCCTCTTGTTCAATCGCGTCACTACTGCCATTGAGTTGCGTACCATACCCTTGACCGGTATCTGTGCTTGATTCGGCAGGATAGATTTTTGAATTCTCGGCCACTAGGCCCACACCTCTTAAATGTTTCCTTTTTCGTCTAGGTCCCTCCAATTTTGAATTAGGCGACACAATACTTTTGATGATATTTTCATTTTCGTCTTCGCCACTGAAGCCTAAAGAGAATAGCCGCCCATTCTTTTTCAAACCTTTTAAGATTATACTATCGTCATTAAACAGGCTTGTCCCATCGTCTTCTTCTTCATTACAGTTTGTGCCTTCTACTTCTGAGAACGAGTCGAAAAATAAATGTATGTCTGTCTCTTCGATGTCTTCATAAAGGTCACTCATTCTTGCTATATAATGTTTTTGCATTTGTGAAGTAGCAGGTTGCTTGTTGTATTATGCAGCAAGCCTTTTTATTCACCAGCATTGCCTGGAATAAAAGTTTCAATTGTTTTGTACCATTTAAATTACACTTAAGCCAAGAAAAAGATAACTGTGAAAAAGGGGAGTAGGATGTACAGAATATAAAGAAAGAACATGTAAACATTTTCTTGATGGCTTTTCATACCAAACTTTTCAAGTTCCACCATAGTCTTTTTGCGATAAAACAAACATGCTAGACGTTTTCGATTTTATAATCCTCTTTTATTAGAAGCGTCAATCCCCCAGTGATCCGCGTCAGCTCGTATTGTTCCAGATCTCATCAAACGCGAATTATCGTCGAAAGAGGTAAAAAGAAAAGAGCAGGAACAACAAAAAAAGAAAAAACTGGAATAAAGCTCAATCACGAAGAAGAATGAAGCAACTACTTTCTTAGATTTTGCGTAAAGGTTTTATCTCAAGTCTCTGCTGAACAATAGAAGCACTCCTTAATAACAATATAGATAATATACGCCCGTTTACTATCTATCTAGCTTTCATCATTGGTAAAAATAGGACTTTGCTTATAAAGTATATAAATAATGAGAGACTACAAATTGGTGGTATTAGGTGCAGGTGGTGTTGGTAAGTCCTGTCTGACTGTACAATTTGTACAAGGGGTTTATTTGGATACGTATGATCCAACGATCGAAGATTCCTATAGGAAGACTATCGAGATTGATAATAAAGTTTTTGACCTGGAAATCTTAGACACAGCAGGGATTGCGCAATTCACAGCGATGCGAGAACTGTATATAAAATCAGGAATGGGGTTCCTCTTGGTGTACTCAGTAACAGACCGACAATCTTTAGAAGAATTGATGGAATTAAGAGAACAGGTCTTAAGAATCAAAGATTCCGACCGTGTTCCAATGGTCCTAATAGGTAATAAAGCTGACCTAAATAACGAAAGGGTAATAAGCGTAGAAGAGGGAATTGAAGTGAGCAGTAAGTGGGGCAGAGTTCCATTTTATGAAACCAGTGCCTTATTGAGAAGTAATGTCGACGAAGTGTTTGTGGATCTGGTTAGACAAATCATTCGCAATGAAATGGAAAGTGTAGCCATTAAAGACGCAAGAAATCAAAGTGAGCAGTTTAATAAGAACATGTCTTCATCATCTAGGCTTCCTAGTTCTTCAAGACAAGACACAAAACAATCAAACAAAAGACAACAATCTAGAGATTTATACAGTAAGTCATCACAAGGACAAGCCAAGGCTAAAAAATCTACATCAGTTAATGAAAAGCGTAAACCATCACACTCCGCTTCTAAACCTGTTACTGACAGAACAGGATCTAATGCAACTTTGCAGCAAAAAATGAAAAAAAAGACGAGCTCATCTTGCAGTATTTTGTAATCACCATAATTTTCTTTTATAGAGGTAAAATAGAAATATAAAAAAAAAAGTTCTGAGAGAAAGAGCGGTATAAAAGTTATAAGTATTATAACACATTACATAAGCAAATAAACCCCAAAAAATATGTATTGTTAAAAAAACGAAAAAAACAACAACGTTTTTATCTGTAAATGTTCGGCAACAAAAAATTGGACGCAACCGGAATCGAACCGATGACCTCTTCCTTGCAAGGGAAGCGCGCTACCAACTGCGCCATGTGCCCATGATGTATTCAAAGGAAATTCCCAGTAATAAAATGTAGTTTACATTTAAAGAAGGGCTATACCATCCTACTAGTTTCATTCTATTGGCACTTTTGAAAAGACGCTCAACAAAGTTAAAGTACGTACATGTTCCTTCCTAAGAGAGTATTGTATATAAACCTCGACGAAGAAGAATCAACGACACAATCTTTGAGAAGAAATGGCCCTTTTAATTTCAAAATAGCTCATAGAGCAGTTAGCTTCTCTCACGTATTTCGTCCTTGTTTTCTGCATATTTTGTGGTGCTATGCTCCATTATGTATATGAGAACAGATCACTATTCGGAATGCTGGCTTAGTGGAGTGACACACACATACGCCGATGCTGGAGGGTATTTTATGTTTGACTTACATCTTATATATGCTATAGTCTCTCTAAGCTCGGATCCGGGTAAAATTATGGAAAATAGTTAAGGTCATAATATTTAAACTATAACCACTGAGTATAATTTACGGCTAACAAGTACTACTTCAAGGCCCTTGCAAGCAAATAGAGATATATATAATCATGTACATGGTCAGATGTGGCCTCAAACCTAATGTACCGTGCCTTTCGCTTGAACTAGCCTTTGCGCTATCGAAACATCCCATAAATAGGCGTTTTAGATCTACCTTACAAATAGAAGAAGATAAAAATATTATAGAAACCTTCGGCAAAGACAAAAGGATATCTTCCGAAGAAGTTGAGTTTAAGTTAGCTCAACTACGGGAGTTTACCAAAAACCTAAAGAGCCGCATCCAGAATGTCAAGTCGCCAATGTTAGCTGATTACAAAGTCAATGATGTACCGTCAAAACCAGAGGAAGCTAGGACTCTCGACACTAGCAAAAACATTTCTTTGGAAAATGAGTCACCTGTAACTGAAAAGAAGAGTTCCAGAAATCTATCCAGTTTAATTCAGTCTTCATTTTTAGAGAAGGTTAATCACCTTGTACCGAAAGTAATAAGAGAAAGAATAGCCGATGACGACGTTCTTGCTAAAAGTCTTTTTGACAAATCACAGAGGAACTGGGCACCTATCATAGATAAGCTTTATACCAGTGATAAGAGATTGAAAAACACCGATCCTAAGGAAATTTCCGTTTGGTTAAAGGGTACAATAAAATTTTTGCCTTTCCATAGTATCCTTCAGCTGGATGAAATGCTGTTGGAGCAAATTGACGGAGACATTGCTAAATTCAACACTCATATGTATGAGTGCATTTTCACTAATTTAGGGAACTTAAGACCAAGCAGCTCGATCCAGAATGCCACTATTAACGACAAAGTCATACTGAAAATGAAAGACATACTAGAGAGGTATGATGACACCTTGAAAATAATTGAAGAGAGACACGCTAAAAACGAAGGTCCACCTCTGAGAAAACCAAAGATGACCCAACTAATATTCAATAATTGCCTAAAATACTCAAGCAAATGCTCGAGCTTCAAGGACATGGAGTATTTTATTGTAAAATTCAAAGAAAATTATGACATATCGCCAAACAAGCAAAATTTAACTACCGTCATACAATTCTATTCTAGAAAGGAAATGACTAAGCAAGCTTGGAATACTTTTGACACAATGAAATTTTTATCTACAAAACACTTCCCTGATATACGCACATATAACACGATGCTACAAGTATGCGAAAAGGAAAAGAATTTTCCAAAGGCTTTAGATTTATTTCAAGAAATACAAGACCATAACATTAAACCCACAACTGACACTTATATAATGATGGCAAGGGTGTTAGCTACTTCAAGCAGTAATGACATTGTGAGTGAGGGGAAGCCAAGCTCTCTGAGACTGTTAGGATGGAAATATCTTCATGAGTTAGAAGAAAAAAAGTTTTATAGACACAAAAATGATGAGTTAAACTTATTTCTGGCTATGATGGCATTAGCCGCTTATGACGGAGATGTTGAGTTGAGTAGAGCTCTGTATTATTTATTTATTGGGAAAAAGTACAAAACTGTTTGCGCACATTGGAATGGAAACATTTCCAAAGACCAGGACAGGATATGGAAATCTGTTTTATTACCTGAGATGCTAAATTACTTAATGCTTGCTTATGCGAAATTCGATCCTAACAAATTGCCAGTGTTATCTGGCTATGAGAAAGGTATTGAGTTGAGAAGAAGATTGTTGAGTGAGTTCGACTCTGCAGGAAGATTGGATGATACTAATAAGTCTGTCAGATTTAAGTTGCCATTTCTTCCAATTACTGATTTAAATTTAAAAGCGCAAGTATTGGCGGAATCTAATGCAATTTGGAACTTCAACCTCGAAAATGGAGGAACATTTCGTACATTGACATCTACGAATGAAACGATACGAGAGGAAGTAAAAAAAGATGAACAATTGTTTGATTCTTTTGCCCGTGAAGCAAATGATTTAAATGATTTCAAGTTTAAAATCATGTATGAAGTGACTAAAAGGCAAAAGGATGACATTAACGTCAAAGTGTTCAATAAAATATCTTTATACACATATTTGACAATACCCATAAATTTGAAGCATCAACAAGAATTCCTGCGAAGGTTAACGGTCTTCACTTTTCAACAACATGAATTTGAAGCCGTCATAAAACGATTATATGAGAATTATTGTAACCTTTTCTTGACTGATCATATCGGTCATAAATGCACGTCAGGTGAAACCATTTCTACAAACGATATCGAGATAAAGAAAGAATCATCGTTGAGAATGGATGATGTATGGTACATCACCTGTCTGAAATATAAAATTATGATGGATACCACGATGTACGAGTTGGTAATGAAAGCTGCGACAGAATTCAAAAATGAAGAACTAGCTAAAAAAGTATGGAACGACAGGGGTAAATTCAGGACGACCATACCGTTTCTACAAACTGACCAAAGAACGAGGATATCAAAGGACCAGAAATTTGCACACTTGATGGTTGAATTTTTCACAAAACAAGGAAAATATTCAGATGCAATGGCTATCGTACTATCTTCCAAAAATCGTTTCAATTGGTCATATTCTATGGTCAGAAACTTGCACAAGGCACTGGAAGAAATCGAGGATAGAAATAATGTTGAGATCTTACTTGATGTGGTTAATAAGAAATCGCACGCAAACGCACTAAAGTGGGAAGAGCAGGAGCTCAAATTTTAATTATTCAGCCACCATTGCCATTAACTTAACTAACAGCATATATGCGTTCACGGGTATTTATATTAATATATATTAAAGCGCTTGTAAATAAACCTCTTTTAATATTAATCCACAAATAGAATGCATATACAAAATCATTTTAAATACTCTTTGAAGACGTACTTGATGAACCGTCCTCTTCATCATGATTGACAGTTAAAAACTCTTTATCATTCACAGATACATCAGAAACCGTATCTGAATCAGGTTGTAACTTTTGCTGTAAATTTTCGACTTCAAGACGTAACCTGTCAACTTCCTTCTCAAAATTTTTCCCGTAATGATCAATATAATAGGTAGCCCCATTATGAGCTGCCCAAAGGAATACGATGATTAAAAATAGAGCTGCAGCTAGCTTGTAACGAATCCATATACCACATAATAACATGGTGAATAACTGGTAGAAATATTGAGAGAGTGTATAAATCACCATTGGCCAAGGTGATCTCAATTTAACTGCCCAGAAATTTTTGAATTGGTGAGTGGTTAAGTATTCAAAACTTGTCATTCTTTCACCGGACTTAATCTTGTTAGACTTTTTCAAAGTAATGAAGTAATGGTATAGGCATTGCCAAATTAAATAGTAAAGGGATGTCCAAAGAATATTCTTTTTGATATCCAACGAACTTTGAATAATTGCCCCTGGAAATCTATTGATCTTGTAGTCAAGCGGCAATACATGATAGATAACATACATGACACAAGGAGGTATTATATGGATAAAACATGAGGTAGTTTTATCAATAGAATGTATCACTAGGGAATTTCTCCAAGTGATAACAGCAAAACATAACGTCCCAAAAGTGAACGCAAAACACGATTGGAAAAGACTAGAAGAGTGTGGGAAAACCCAAATGAACAATAGGCATAATATATTCACAAAATAACAAAAGTCGGCCAAAAAGTAATGATTTCTTGTTTTATAATATGTGTAGAATCGAATAGGCATTAGGACAAAAAAAAGTATAGTATAATAAATGTGAAACCATTCTGGGAACCTACCCATCAAAAAGCCAATAAAAAAAACATTAAATAATGTGAAAGGGTAGAATGCTTTCTCTAATCTCGAGCTATTTTTGAAAAAAATCGAATCTAAAGGTTCGTCTAGATTCTTTATTCTTTGTAAAGCTTTCACTTTGAAATCCTCTAGCTGCAAAAAAGAACGACTCCTATTCAGATAGTGGGGATGGCTGTGACGATCATTGTTGTGCGGTTTACGTCTTCTAAAACCCTCAAAATTTCTCAATTTCTGTTCTGCTTTGGAAAGGTTCGAGCCATGGTAATATTTGGAAACGACTTTTGATGCTATCGGGTCAAGAAATTCTAAAAGGCTCGTTAGTGAGACAGAATTATTCGTTTCATCCTCCATCTCATCGTTGTCCAGTTTTTTTCATCCTGATGATAGTAGTAATGAATGTCACACAAAAATATAAAAAACAACTTATTAAATGGTAGCTTAAAGATATCAAGACCCCTCTATGAAGTTGTACCTTGTGACCCTTCTGAGATATAATCACTGTCCGCTAAACCCACTTAGGGGTTGTACATGTCTCAAAAAAAACCAACATTTGATCTGCCTGTGAATATTCGGTCAAGTTACATAGTGCGAGATATTTTTTCCAATGCCATAATACTAGATCGGGATATAGCTATACGTAATACAATGGCCAAAACACTTGGCCTAAAAACGAGCTCTACTGATAACAAACGTGGGGTTTATACGGGGTGGTCTACATGCGTTTATAAATATATGTACATATACAAACTTGAACATTCCCATTGAAACTCAGCTTAGTATACACGTATGTCCTGACCATAAGATTTACATGACAAATTGAAGGAAAATTACAGATATTATTGTTATAACATCCGTGCATACCAGAGTTAAACCCATCCATTCCTTTATTGATTTTTTTCAGTTTGTTCAAGCATTTCGATGATGGGCCCTAGAAAAAGCGCGTTGCTAGCCGCGCTCTCTCTAGAGGGAGACCCCCTTACTGCAGGCAGGGCCTAGTACTGATTACTGTAGCACTTCCACGCGCAGGAGACTCCAGCCACAGGTCGGCCGGACGGAGAGTTTGTCTCGTTGGTGTTGCGCGGTTTGGCATCCTGGCCTGAAATAGTAGTGATAATTAGAGCTAATATAGTCAATAGTTACAAAGAGGCATGTATTGATTATCTAGATTTCAGGTGGTTTATTTTTGGGTGGTCAATAGAAGAAAGCGAGCAACAATTTGAATTGAAAAGTATGTCCCTTATCCACTAGAAGAATGAGATAGCGCTAAAGAGAATGAATTACTTTGCAGTACAATAACTATGAGAAGCATTAAGACATGTTAAAGCTACCACGATAAAATAAAGATGCCCATGAGAATATGTTCCCACTGACCAACTTCGATACGCCAAAAATCCAGATGCAGCATTGTACATAGGATAATACATCATGTGAATGGAAGCGGGAAACCCACGCCGAAATGTACTATGAGGTGATGTGTACATTTGAACCTGTGTACGAACAAAAAGTGTTACACCCCTCTTACCAACGCAACTAAAACTTTCTCGTTTGAAACCATTACTGTGAAATAATATACTAACATCAATTTCAAATAAACATGAGGGTTCATGCCCTCATTCTTTATTTCTGATTCTTTCAATATAGAAGAACAATGAAGGTTGAAATCGATTCCTTTTCAGGTAACAGAATCTACCCAGGTAGAGGTACTTTGTTTGTCCGTGGTGACTCCAAGATCTTCAGATTCCAAAACTCCAAATCTGCTTCTTTGTTCAAGCAAAGAAAGAACCCAAGAAGAATCGCTTGGACTGTCTTATTCAGAAAGCACCACAAGAAAGGTATCACTGAAGAAGTTGCCAAGAAGAGATCTAGAAAGTCCGTCAAGGCCCAAAGACCAATCACCGGTGCCTCTTTGGACTTGATCAAGGAAAGAAGAGCTTTGAAGCCAGAAGTCAGAAAGGCTAACAGAGACGAAAAGTTGAAGGCTAACAAGGAAAAGAAGAAGGCTGACAAGGCTAACAGAAAGGCTGAAAAGGCTAAGTCTGTTGGTACTCAAGGTTCCAAATTCTCCAAGCAACAAGCCAAGGGTGCCTTCCAAAAGGTTGCTGCCACCTCCCGTTAAAGTAATTAATCTTTCTTAGTTTTTTTTATTAATAATATATCATTACAAAAAGAAATGAAATAAAAAATAAAAATGTAACCCTTTACTTGTTTTTGTATTAACTATCAATAATAAACAATATAAAAAAACATACTACAATAGAACTTCATATTATTTTTGTTAGTCATACATTTGAGGTGTAAAAATGCAGAACTACGTCTGTTCAAACGTTACCCGATTTGACAGTTTTTTTAAAAGCTACTAAACTCAGGAACTGTATGATCTTACACCTCCACGAACAAATATAAGGCAGCTGTTAGTGGCATGCCCTCAAACAATTTGTGAGCAGGTTTAGATATTTCTTTTTTTTTTTTTTGCCTAGCGTGAGTGTGTTTCCTTTCAGCGTAAGAGCAATGTTGGTACCTAGAAATAATCCGCTTCCAGTTTTCAATAGGCTATTCCTTCGATGTCGAGGTGTGAGTTTACCAATTCAGAGAAACATATCTCATATACCATATAGGAACCTCAGTGTTCCCCGTAGGCCACTAGCAGAGAACTATCTATTACGACCTCCGACTAATGTATCGTTGCTGCGGAACAAAAGGTTTTACAGCAGTGAGGGGAAGAATAATGAGTTTAAGGAAGATGGAACTAAAAGTGAAGGAGGAAAGAAAGATGAGCCGCGCGGTATCAAAGGTTTGATGGCCAAGTACGGATATTCTGCATTAATCGTTTATATTCTGCTAACATGTATCGATTTGCCCCTATGTTTCCTAGGTGTCCATTCACTGGGTGAGGAAAAAAATCAAGATATATCTGAATAGAGGTAAGCAGCTAATTGGGATGGGTGAGACAGATGAAGGCAAGGTAATCGAAGAAGTGAGAAAGAAGCAAGCCCACCGCGAAGCCGTCCAGGCGAAAAACGCCAACGATGTAGAGGACGCGTCGAAGAAGACGCTCAATGAGAGATGGCAAGAGATGAAGGACAGCACGCTGTTAGCTGAACTGTTGATCGCGTATGGTGTACACAAGAGTTTGATCATTGTTAGAGTGCCCCTAACGGCACTTCTAACGCCATCCTTCGTCCGGTTCTTACAGAAGCTCGGCATCGATCTAATGAAAAAAACAGAAGAAAGCATTCCAGATGATGGCCTCGGAAGCCAAATTAAGATACAAGGGGAACAACCCTAGCGATTTCATCAAGAACGAGGGCACCACACTGGACATTACGAGGCGCAAACCGAAAACCAAGGGCCAGAAATGGTTCAATGGCCTAATGTAAAACCTCGGAGTAGGCTTAGCATGTATATAGTATAGAATCATATCTCTTTTCTTTTTTTTTCTTACCTTTCCTTTCCTACGTACCTACTACCAACAAGACAATTGGGTCACGTGAACCTTGTGCCCGTGCCCATCTTACGTAAGCCCGGTTGCCAGCATTATTTCAGGCGATCTGATCTCTCTAGTAAACCGCTGATCCTGCTCGTTGTACCCCAGCTGGACCATCCAATGAGCGCCGACGGCCCCCACGTGCCAAACGACGCCCAAAAAGAGCGGCGCCAGCACGTGCACCTGTGTCGTCTAAACGTAGCCTAAACTCAACGGGGAGCCCATCCCTCAACGAAAAGCCTTTTGCAGTGCGCCCTTCACATTTGTTCCAGAAGATTCCGTTCGTCGACCGGTTAAAACCCGCCCGCTCCAGCCTAGGACTAAAAATACTTGGAGGCAGAATTTTTGATCGTGACCATGGGTTACCACGGAAGCGGAGAGAGCTTTTTGTTTTTTTTTCAATGAGGGCACACGACTCGGGTGTATTTGCTACCGTGTTTATTACCGCCCTTCGTGGCCCATCTCATCGCCTTTGCGGTCTGGTTGCGATCATTCGTTTTTTGTCTTTTTCTACTATGGGGTTCTCCCCGAGTGCAATTTAGAGTGCGTTTTCTCAATGCATTCGTTTACATTCCCAATTGCTCATTGCCCTTCTTGCTCTTTCTCATCCTCTTTTTCCACACCATTAGGCCGGCCTTTTTTTCCCAAATGGGTGCTTGTTTGTACGATCTTCAGCTGGAACTTGGGGACTTGAAACTTGGTGCTTCATATATTTAAAGACTTCCGATCTTCTTTGTTTCACCATGGCAGTTCTGGGAATTTTTTTTTCTCTTGCAGTTTAGGCGCTTCACATATATTTATATCGACAGATAGACAAACACATATATACTTTTAAATCGGCAGATATCCTTACTATTGATATATTATCTTCCCTTTGAGCTACTTAAAGAGGTTAGAAAATAGTATTGTCCCAAGAAGTTATAAATAGACCACCTGTTAAAAGACAAAGCAAACAAGATAAAAAAATAAAAAAAAAGAGAAAAGAATATAGAAATAAATACTCCACCACCCAACTGTACTTTTTTCTTATAGAAAAGTTCAAGAATAGTTACTTTATTCTTCTATCTTCATTCTTTTTAGGTTTCTCCTAGATATCCTCACGATACTATTTTTTTTTCGATTCTGCATATTATATAATGAGCACCGCATTCAACGATTACTGCACTGTTTGTGATCGTCTTATTCCTTCGTCTCCACAGAAAACAAACAATAGTAATAAGAAGATCCAAAGGGACAATGAAACCAAGAACAATTCGCAGTCTGATAAACTGTATTGCTCCGAAGATTGTAAGCTCAAGGATTCAAACCCTCTAAATGAGAAACTATTGTCTCATTTACATAAGAAGATAAAGACTTCTCATTCGCAAGATCTCACCCCTCCGTTTTCATATTCCAATAATATAACTGCATCAAACCTTTTTGAGCCGGCCACTTCATTATCTTCTTCTCCATCGTCATCATCCATTCCCTTTGACGAATTGGATAAGTTGGATTCTTTGCTCATTTCACCATTGCTGCTACCCCAAGATGGTATCGCAAACGCTAAAAAGGAATCCCATTCCACTCACGTCAACGGCCACGACGATAATAATGAACACTATTTGAACCTAACCGACTGTCTCAGACTCGACTCCGGTTACCAATTGCATTCAAAGGCACACTTGGGCTACGAAAATGATTTACCAAGATCGAACGACACTAATGACAATAGTTTGATCTCGGACCAAATCATTGAAAACAACTACAACCTATGGTTTAGACTATCCTCTAGTTAATAACCTCTCACTTTGCTTACTACCCTCCCAATTTGCCTTTACCCTATTCATGATTCATGCTTTCCCTTTTATTTTTTCCCGTTTTAGTTTCTTAGTCATTTTAAAAATAAAAAAAAAACTACCTTTACACATACATAGATACATAGCTCTCTACACATCGTTTTGATAAAGAAAATATGTACGTACACCTGCATTAAAAAAATAAAAACCTTTTTATTCTTTTGAAAACAGCCTTATGGAGAGGGGGAGAAAAAAAAACTTGGCCACATTGTATTGGGTACATATACAAATTACATTTATTGAAAAGGGTATAAATAAGTACGAGTGCTTTATTTTTTATATACTTACATGCCACGGAACACGTTTTTACTAGCCCTTCTTCTATTTTCAAATCTAGCTCTTGATCTACCGTTGTCCTTCTTATTACCGTCTTCGTCAACATTTTCATCGTCTGATGAATTTTCAGAACGTTTGGTTTTACTGTGTCTATCCTTTTTGCTCTTTCTTTGAGGAACAAACGTAAGTTCTGCTTCACCACGATGATTACGATGTAAGATAGATTCGTTCGACTTCTTGCCTTCTTCCTCTTCGTGTAATTCACCGACTTGTTCACCAAATGTAACATGAGCACCTTCGCCATCTTGCGTCCCCACGGAAGGACCGGCTTTCATTTCATTCATAAATCGTTCACTTTGTTCCTTTTCTTTCTTTCTACGTTCGATTAGTGCTCTTTGCTTTTCTATCTTTCTCAAATCCTTTTCACTCAATTCTTCCTTATCCGCATTCTTCTTTCTTTCATCATCAGATTCTTCATCTTCGTCAGATTCCTCATCCTCGTAGTCATAGTGACCCCTACTGTCCTTCATAGCGATTCTTTCCTCATCTGACTCTTCGGCAGCAGTCAAGGCTCTGATACGTTTAGCAGCACCTTCTTCTGTTTCTCTGATAGATTTAACTGGGTTCAATTGCTTGAAATCATAATCATCTTCATCAACTTGAAACTGTTCGTCCTCGAACATTTCCTTGAAACGATCATCCGTAAGAACCTTACCGGCAACTTTATCACCACGTTTTTGAGATAATTTGTCAACCAATGTCTTGTTGACTTTAACTTTAGGTTTTTGAACAGCACCTGAGCTTCTAATTCTGGATTCTCTTTCTTTTTCAATTCTACGTCTAATTTCTCTTTCTCTTTCATCTTTGTATGCATCTGGATTAGCAATCAATGAAACCTTATCGTAAAGTTCAGTGTTGATAAAGAAACCATGCATGTATGCTCTTAATACACTGGATCCCACCAAATGTGTTAAGTTCAACTTCTTGACGTCATCTCTAGTGATGAACCTGTAATTAGAGTAAACGGTGTCACTTGGTTTTTCTTCTAATTCTTCTGTGATAGAATCTAAGAATGAGCACCAACGTGGAGATGGTCCCAAACTTGGTATATAATATGTGTGCATTGGAATACTTTCATTCGCTGTGAAAAACATACCTGTACCTGGAACATGTTCAATATCATTGATATCAACACTGGGCTCCATAGAAGCATATGCCTTACCGTCAAGTCTATCCCATATCTTGGCGATTCTCTTGTCACATGTTACAATCTTATTTTCCGTACCAACATCGTCTAACCAAATGATTTTTTTAATATCAAAGCCATAACCTTGGTCCTTTATCATGGAAGGTTCGGATGTACGTAGATCGTAAAGGTATGAATAACCATTTGATGTACCACAAGCAAAATTCAACCCGTCATCACGGAAACTGGTCGTAGTAACTTGAAATGGTTTATTATCAATACTGTTTTCTAGGTACAGTTTGGAAACACGAGAACGTGATCTCGGGTCCCAGAACTCTACCACATTCTTTTCTGTTCCTGCCGCCAATAACCCGTTCACTTTATTGATAGAAACATGATTAACCCCCTCAGTGTCTAATTTGAAGGGATTTAAAAATCTACCCTTTTCTAAATTCAATCTGTATAGTTCATTACCGCTGGCACCAACATATAGTTCACAGTTTACATTATTGTAGACTAAACTTCTTCCAAATTTAGGAATTCTAGTAGTATAATGTAGCCCACCTTTGTTTTGAAATTGGATACTTCTGTCATTCTGCAAATGTGCACTTTTAGTCCAATCATCAGAAAGGATGGTGAAATCGACGTTTTCGGCATCTGTATGTCTATCAAATTTTAGCGATAAATTGGCGAAGTCATAGACGTGGATTTGGGGCTTGTACGTACCAGTAGCCATACAATATTGACCATCCTTACTGACTTTTATTTTATTAGAAGCTTCGCTAAACTCGAAATCTTGGATTAATTCCACTCTATTTTGATATTCTAAATCATTTTTCAATTGTCTTTTACGCTTCTTAGCAATCCAGTCAGGTAACGATCTGGAAACGTTTGTACCGGAGACTTGATACACTGAGACATCGTTAGCAGATGTAGACTTCAAAACCATTATGTGTTTTTGAAAGATCTTTATTGGTATCTTTGGCCGATGTAATAAAAATATACGTTATTAATTATAGCAGATGTGATGAGATGAGCTTAGCTCAAAAATTTTTCAAGATTTTTCTTTTTTTCCTGTTCTTCTGAAAGCATGTCATGCGGTTACCCGAAGGAGAAAAGTGACATAAAATAGAGATATTGAAAGACATATAAAAAACTGCTCGTTATACCGATAGCCCAAGTACCAGAAAAACGTTTCTTCGTTTCCCACTAAAATTATACTAAATTAGATATGATCAAAAGTTAGAGGGAGTAAGAGCAGGCATTTCGTATCAAAATTTCATCAACGGACTTATCGTATATAAAATATGTATAGAAAGTGTACATATGTTTAAACGTATACTAAAGCTTAAGCAAAGTGCTTTAAGATTTCTTCAGCAGCATGGACACCACTCAAAGCCATAGCTCCGAAAGTTGGACCCATACGGTTCAAACCGTCTAATTCAGCGACTTCCATACCGGCAAAGTACATGTTGTCAACACCTTCGTATGAACCAGAATGGATAACAACGTCGTGTTCGGCGTGGTTCATGTCCAAACCCTTCATACCACCTAACTTCTTGTTTTGGTCAATGTCGACAATTCTCTTGGCACAGAATGCACCGAATGGACCATCGTGACCTGTAGTGGATAAGATAACACCATGCTTTTGGCTCAAATCACGGGTACCGTCATTCTTGTAACCGGCCAATTCAATGACGTTAGGGTCCATGCAACATTGAGTACCATGAGCCATGGTAACCAAAGTCCAGTTTGTGACAACACCGGCAACAGTGACTTCACCCTTTTCAGTAGGTGGTCTGGTGACCAAATCTTCAACACAGGTAGCATTGAATAATTTGACATTTGGTAATTGCAAGACCTTGGAAAGAACAGTGGAGATAAACAAAGCAGCGTGTTTAACAACAACATAGTCACCTTCGTCTTCATATGGAATCTCTAATTCTTGTAAAAACAAATGAGCTGGTTTTCTCATAACCATGGCACTGAACAATTGACCACCCAACCAGCTGCCACCACCTGGTGCAACTGAACTTTCGATGATACAAACCTTCAAGTCTGGTCTGTTCTTGGCAATGACGTAAGCAGCAGATAAACCGGAAGAACCAGCACCGACAATAATAACATCGGAGACGGCAAACTTGTCAAGATCCTTGAAATAACGAGAAGTCATGGCACGGGAGACTGTAGACTCACGGATAGGAGCAAACTTGAAATCAGACCAATCTTCATTCTTAACAATGTCAGATAAGCAATGAGTAACTGGGGTAGAGTTCAAGTGCAATTGAGAAGCGGAAGCTGTGGTGGAAGTAGTGGTTGAAGTAGCAGACATTTTTTGATAGTTGTTTGTGTTTTTTTGCTATGATTTATTATTTTTCTATAAGAAAGAAGATATAAGAAGTGATACTGATGATTTTACATGCGAGTTACTCTTGTATTTATAGATTCCCTTACATTTTTTTGATTCGCAAATCAAAATTACTCCCCCAATTTGTTTGTATTACCTCTCGTGACAAGAAATATTTATGTTAGGAATTGGTAACTAATAGAATAACTTTTTAAGTTGTTTTTAGGGATTACTTGATCGCTTATCTTTAATTATGTCCTTTTTTAGCGTATGTATTTATTACAATACATTCGATCAAAAAAATGACATTAAAGGATGATGCGTTTTATGAAAACTCAGGAAACGGGCTTGGGACCGACTGTCGTTTTAAACGTACCTTAGAAAATCAAGCAGCTGGTTTTGTGTCTTGGCGTTCAAAGCCGGGTTACCAGCTGTTTGAGATTTGGTGCACAGATGTCACCAAGTAATTTCTATAGCAAGTGTCAGAACACTTTGCAATCTCCCAACGTAAATGTATACGAAAAAGAATACGAACAGAAAATGACCAATGATTGATTTCGTGGCTGGGGGAATGACAAAAAAATTCCGCTGGTTTCAAGAAATTCTTGGCTTTAAGGTAAAGTAAAATATGAAAATATGCTTTAGGGGTAGAAGAAAAAGACGCAGTTACACCCGTAAGATCGTCATTATTCAAAACCCAGCTTGGCTTTCCCTCAAGCATTATCAGGAACCATTCTTAGTGAGTAGAAAGAAAAATCAAGAAAAGTATCCAAAATAGTGTATTAAAAAATAGTAAAAATAGATTTTGAGCGGTACGAGAATCGAACCCGTGTCCCCACCTTGGAAGGGTGGGATGATAACCACTACACTAACCGCCCGTGATTTAATATACTTGACTTAAAGCCCTCTATTTCTGAGAGCTAATCTATATTATTATCCCCATTTAATCACGTTAAAAATTGCTCAGAATCAACTATTGGCCATGTATTACTGGCGTAATAGATCCTAGATTCTGTTCATGTTACTAGGGTATTACCATAGAAGGTGGTGAGATATATCGTAGACTATAAAATAAGTAAAACAGAATTTAAACTTTCATTGAGGTTAGTAGAAGCGGAAGCATAAGGATTAATTATGTGATAGGATCAATAACTGATGACATCAGAAGTGAGCAGAACTGTCTATAATAGCATGCATAACTGCTAATCCAAGAAGAAAGCCTTAAGTGTATTTTTTTGTATATAATTATCACGTTTGGAAATGAAATCCCGAACTAACCATTAGGTTGTAAAGGTCTAGAGAAATTGAATAATAAAATTCCTCGTTCAGTGTGTAGTACATTGAGTTTGCATTAAACGGAATATGGATTAGACAAAGTATCGAATTTTTTCAACGTGTCAACTAGATGAAGTACTTTCACTATCGCCTAACGATTGCGTGCAAACTATCTTTTCTTCCCAACATTGTAATTGGGTGTTCATACTTGTACTGAAATTTTTAAAGATTAGAGGAAATTGATGTTAAAGAGAAAGTTTGCTTCGAAGTGTCTATATAGGAAGATACCGAAGATACTATAGTTGTTTGTTCTGCTACAAATTACATATATAGAAGTAGGTGGCCTTTATATTTTATAGGTCAATAGCTTCTAACACTCAGAGTGCCCAAAACTGCATTCTTTATGATAAATTTATTAAAATGGTAGTTTATTTATTTATTTCCTTGGTCCCTTGAAAATGTCTCTAAATATTAAATCAGAAAACTAAAGTTTAATTAAAAAGAACCAAAACCATACAAAAAAATATTCGATTTTTAGTTTTAGAGTGAACGTAAGAGTTTAATAGTAATACAATAATATATAATCTAACATAAAGGAATTGATCAATAGAATAAAATAAAATCATATATAAAAAATGATATTTATGTCCTGACAACATGAAAGCTTCATGGGCAGTTTCTATCTTAGCGTTTTATCTCAATGATTTATCTTGAACACGACAGCAGGAACGTTTTAGAAAGTTGTTCAACTAAAATTTTCCTTTATATATTGCCGAGAGGATTGTATCAGATGATGTGTGCAAGGCGCTTGGGCCCGCATTCTTATTAACTAACCCCAGTGAAAGTACTGGTACATAAGGAAGACCGTCTATGCACTTGCTTCCACACTTGAGTCCATGACCCAGAGATGATTAAGTTCATAACCTATAACAAACTATATCTCTTGTTAAAAGTAATAACCAAATTTTTGTGGTTAGTTTTCCTGGTAGTGGTTTATTTTATTAATTACGACAATGAAAATTTCGAACTTTTACAATCTCCCGTCAAGATATCCTTTGGGAAAGTATATCCAGCCTGTTCCCAACTTGTTAAATTGGGGTTATAATAAGCAGATAAATGGTCTTGTATGTAATCATATGTTGGATAGTCTTCTGGATCACAAGTAACGGAGGTAGAGCCTTTAGGTTGATATAATCTGACGTAATCTATTGACATTGTCACCGGGAAAAATAGATATTGCCAATCAATATAGGCCCAATTATTAGAGATACCCAGATTCATAACGGCAGACATTGGTTCTTTGCTAATTCTTCTCCAGTCAATATTACCATTCGGATGTAGAGAGGTGGAATAAAGAGTGAAAGTTGGATTTTCTCCGACAAACCAACGAATATAACCGTCATCGTCATCATTGAGATATTCAATAGCGTACTTTTGGAAATAGCCGGCCTCCTCTCCAAATTCGTACCAGCTAACATTTAAAGTAGAAATCGCGGAGATGGCTTGTTGGAAGGGACCACCAGCATATGTGTTCATCGTTGTTGTTGTAAAATTATAGACCTCAATGAAATCATAATCTGGCATATACCAAATATCAAACGGAGCGATTTGCAAAGATTGAGATGCCACACCAACACCCAAAATCGTGTCAGCTTCACCTTCTAGGATATCGATTTCTGGTGCTCCCCTACCAACACCTTGATTAGGGTGATCTTCATCATCACAAGTGCAAACACTTAGCTTCTGGCCCGGCAGAAAAGAAATACCATCTGGAGAACTTTGATTTGGCGTAATACCACCATCACATGCTTCATAAGAATAAGGCCAAACGCCTTGAGTGCTGGCCAAATAACCTGGTCTACCTAAATTTCCCATTGTCCACATACCGGGCCACAGCCCTGTTATACGGCCATAGTTAGGCAAATTCGCAGACACTTCTAAAGCACCTTCCGTGAAACAGATTTTGTTCCAACTTTGCACCATACCAGATCTGTAGTAAAGGCCATGATTTTTGAATGCATCCATCCTTAGTGTCAAAGTACCGTTGGAAGTTGTAACGGCATCTGGAGAATACCATTCAAGATCCTTGGTAGCATCGTAGTGGATGTCAGGAGCTGTCCAGAATTGATCATCACCATCGTAAAATGTTCTACCTTCAGCATTGAATTCATCGGAAAAGACAAGCTCCCAATTGGATCCGTCTTTGGCTTCTCTTGTGCTGGCACTATCGGGTGTATCTGGATCAACCAGAGTTGTTCTGATGGCAGCAAGTCTAGGATATTGGTACTCAGTCAACGACTTTGATGTGCTATTTGAGGATGAAGTACTGTTCGAGTTTGTTGGATGACCGTGGTCGTGGTACACTACCCCAGAAAAAGTAATGGCAGGTAAGACAATGAATATAACTACAGCAGCCAAAAGCAAGAATAGGAGACCCAGAAGACCGAGGAAAGATCTTTTGTCCATATGTTTAAAATCTTCAATAAACCGCCTTTTATCCAACTTGGCTTCTTCCTCGGCGTCTGGATTGTGAATATAATCGTCATCTTCTTTCTCATCTAAAGTCAACGGAAAAAATGAAGCTGGATAACCGCCAAAAGGTGAAAAATCTTGTTCGCCCAAGAATAAATTGGTAGAAGATAATGAAGAGTCATGAGCAGAAGAAGATGAGCCAGTCATATTCGCTCTTCTCTTTTCATTGATAAGATTTTGTGATTGAGATTGTGCCATTGAAATATGCCTCGTGCCTACTAAAGGGTACCTATCAAAAGGTGGTGGGGACTTGATTAGGCTATTATTGGAAAAGGTACTCATGTTATTTGAAGAGGGATGAGACGGTAAGTGTCTGTCTGGCGGTTGTAGATGTGATGCAAAGCTATTATCGTTACTACTGCTTATGATATTATTGTTATTGTTATTGTTATTGTTATTGTCACTGCTATTGTGGTTGTTGAAGTTATTAGCGGACGTTAAGTTATTCTTGGCGTAATAACCTTTATAGTCAGACATTCTTCGATCATTCCCTACAGGAGAATTTTTTTCACTAGCAAGTAGAGAGGTATCGCTGTTCGGGTCATTGTTGTAGTTCACAGATGAAGAGGTAGAGTATTCACGTGCTTTGTGCTGCTCATCATCCTCACTGGGCGGGATATAGTCTTCATCGAACTCCTCACTTCCAAGAAAAGGGTTACCACTTCCACTAACATGCTGATCATCTATAGGGTCTACTGACGAGCTTTCCTGTGATTGACCGTTCGAGGAATAAAAGGAGTTTTCACTTTCTGCAATACTATTCCTACTGTTGGAATTGCGATTATTAGTAAGGTTTCGAACAGACATTTTTGTTTGTTATTTTCGTTCTTCTTTTCCTCCTTCTGCTGTTGCTATCGGAATATACAATAATACTACTCGAGGATATACTGTTGACGGTAAGCTTGGTCTACTAGGTATTTTTTTTTTTACCTGCCTTCTGTTTCTTTATCTTATTTTTTGCAATAAGCGCTAGCGACTGTAATAGTTTTTATCGAACCTCTTCAGCTTCTACCAACTACGCAGAATTAAACGAAGAAATAATTTCGTTGGTCTTCTTGAGACTTTTGTAAATGTAGACGCACTTCGTAACTGGGATAGTTTGAGTCGCTCTACTTGAGTAAGCTGATTTATTCCTCTTCTCTTTCCTTTTTAAGCTTTTTTTTAGCAATGCGGATTTTTCTCCTTTGAGGGTAAGGTCTCCCTATTTTGGTCTGCTTTGAACGGTTCGCAGAGCGATATCGTTTGAATGCAACAATTGGGAAAAAAAGGGACACGACTACAGAGTAGAAATGTTTAGGTACAGTGGCGTCGATTAGAGGGAAAGTCTAAGTGAGAAAAAGAGCAGATGATGCGCTGTTGGGAACATATATACAAGACGACGCATGAAATGAACATTCGGCGCAGGCCCAGTGGGCCCACCTAGACCTCACTAATTACACAGTAGGATATTGACCAATTTCCCCGTTTGGGGCACGCATTCATTTGTTTTCCTTTTTAAAACAGCTCGGATCGTATTTGTTGCGGCACCCACACCCTGCGCTAGGACCCGTTTACCCGTTTAGGGCGATGGCCCAAAAAAAGAAACAAGCGCACCGGGAAGCAGCGCACGAGCAAAAAAAGATTGGACGAGTCCGGAATCGAACCGGAGACCTCTCCCATGCTAAGGGAGCGCGCTACCGACTACGCCACACGCCCATGTTTTGTATATTTATTTAGGTATCTGAAATCTTTAGTTTTGAACTTTAACCGATATACAAATCTACCATGCGCGTATAATGAGTAATTATGTACCATACAAGAGATTGTTAGTACCACATTAGCAGTTATTTTCCATGAAATGGACTTTGCTTAAATGCTGAACCTGAAATACTCAAATACACGAACAATTAGTTTAGATCCGAGAGAGATTTTTGCGCTTTCACCCTCTAGTGATATCAGATCTTAGATAAGATAAGTAACATTCCGTGAATCAAGCTGATAAATAGTTCTGGCAAGAGTAAGAAGTTACTTCCATGCATTCTTCTGCAGTTGAAAAGAACATTACTTATGACAACAAATAGGCTTCAAGGTTGTATATGCCCGCCCTCCGTTTGCCTCTTTATCGTATATGACGTATTAATACCTTTTTTACACGTAGTTGTTTGCATTAGTTTCGTAAAGTAAATATATTATGGTATATAAAATGCGTATGTTTATTTATTTAGTATCGTACAATGCGTCACATAATAATCATATGTCTTCAATAATAGAATTGCCCCTGGGCGATCTAGTCAACAATTCATTGTACCTATCAATCTCTTCATCTTCAATTTCTTCTAGTATAGGTGAAACATGCTTTTTTAATGTGTTGCTTGTTATTGAGAAATCTGAATCCATTTCTGATTCACTATTTGTACTTGCATTGTCGCTTTCTGTCACATCAGTATTGTTAGTGTTGTGCCTGACTCCGTCCTTTGAGGTACTTGATTGATTAGATTCTTGTTCCTTCTTTTGCTCCGCTCTCCTGGCTTTTTGCCTTTTCAACAAAGATTCCTTTTTGGCTTTTAGTTTAGCTTGTTTTTCTTTTTTTTGCCTTTCTTGATTTGCCTTTGCTAGCTTTTCCTTTTTGCTTGCCTACTCTCTTCTTGCATCAGCCTTTCTTCCTCGACCCATCTTTTTATTTGTTCATCTTTGGTTAGTGATGGTTCTGCCATTTCTTCCCCTTCCTCATTTTGGGGAGAGGAATAAAATGTTCTAACTTCTTCCTGAGGCTGTTCTTGGGTCACTTCGTTTTGCAACATCTCTGGTTGCTTAGAGTTCAACAAGACATTTTTTCTTTCATGCTTGACTAAACCAATCTTTAAAAGAGCATATTTGTCACTGGAGTCGTCATCTATATTTTCGACGCCACAACCAATAACAAAAACATCCTCAAACACTTCATCCAAACAGAAATCTTTGGATATGTTATCCTTTTTACTTAATATGCTCAATTCATCACCTCTATGATTCAATTCTATTTCGTAATCCTGAAAGAGGTCCTTAGCGATTTTCTTTCCGATAGCTTTAAAGTCCAGATCTTCTAGTGCAGATCTTAGTAAAGCTTTTTCATCAACTTCATCCTCAACATAGTATTGGTTTCCAAAAAAGTCTTCAACAACGTGGTAAGTTGGCCTGTAATGGTTCTCCTTTAATTCACCCAGTTTCTCATTAACATACTTTGAAAAAAGTGAATATGGAATATGCTTATACAAGCTTAGATTGTATCCATTCGACGTTTCCGAAAGTGCATACTTTAAAACTGGTGATTCAGCTCTACTTCTCCTTTCTGGTGCTCTTAGATTTGCTCTTACGGCCCTTCTCCTTTTACATTCTGGTTGATAGTTCATTGGAGAGCCGCATTCGAAATTGTGCGCGGACTGGTTGAAAGTTGGTAATTGCTCGAAAACGCATGGTGAGTTGAATACGGAAAACATTTTCTTTATTTTGATTAGCAGCTATTGTTTACTGTTCCCTTTAAAATATTGTATCTAAATTTATAGTTGTTCTTAGTTGTAGTTCTCTAGTAGATAAGTAATAACATTACAAAGGGGTGAACCTATAACTAAAAAAGGCTCATTTTGCAGCTTTTATATACTTGTTACCTTTGATGGTCCCTGTTATTTGCCACTCTCTCACCCCAGAGTAAATCCCTTCTATTGAATTCTTAATCCTTCCACGCTGGGCGGCTGTTAGCGCGACTTAGTAAGAACGAAAAGTCGTAGAATGAAAAAGAACAAAGAGGATCGGGGCTTCTCTGTCCGCGTCCGACCACTGCGGCCTTTCTCGAACATTCTAGAAAAAAAAATAGGAGAAAGTGTCAGTAATTCTCGGACTACAGACAGGGCGGAATGAAAATAAAAGTGTAACGGCTAATAGTGCTCCGTACATTACGATATACAAGATATACACTATAGCATGCAGTAATAATGAACGCCTAGAATTTTTTACCCTGTAAAATAATCCATAATGAAACAGACGCTACCTCTCCATGTTACGAAGCGGAATATGCCGCGCAGCCATTTTGGTCTTATGTTGTATAGCAAAATACCGCAATTGTCACCCACGAGATCATTCTTCTCTGCATCTAAACCTTCTCCTCTTTTAATATACCTTCTTGCAGGACAGCCCTTCCAAAAATTCCACCATTTGAATCGCTGGCATAAAGAGATTCTTTCCATATTTTTGAATAGTGGGCCTCTTGGTCCATCAATGTATTTCCATTGGAAAGGGCACCATTTTTGTCTAGGATCCTTTGCGTTTAGTTGTTTGTCACCCCAAGAACCCTTGAAAGACAGCCAGTCTAGCCCCATCTTGGTTTCTTCAACACCACATGGGGTCATAGTTTCCCCCACGGTAACAGTATAGGCATAATAGTTTAAAGAAGGATCCCATAATGGACCTCTATCAGTAAAATCACTCAATGGCATAAAGAAGAATGGAACATCGTGCGAATGCTGACCTACTGATGCGTAATGCGCATGCGTTCCTCTTGCACTGAAAATTACAGGTTTCTTGATCGCTTCGTTTGTCAGTTTCCCATCAATACGGCGTAGTCTTTTGATTTTCTCAATGGCTTCAAACTTATAAGCAGTACCACCACCATGGGCACTCATCCAAAGATAGCGTGGTTCCCCATTATAAAATCTCACTAGAGAATGCTCCCAATCTCCTACGTGATTACCCCATGGTCCGGAACCCATGATATAGGGCCCCCAATTGAATGGGTAGAAATAAAACCAAAATGCATCCACCCAACCATTCCCCTTATCGACAACAAAAAGAACTGCGGGAGCCTTCTTGATATGGCCCGTACCATATTCCGGTTGTTCTCCCAACAACCATTTTGGATCTTTGTCAAAATCATCCAAACTTGTCATGTATGTACCTTCACTCGATATCCGGTCGTATGTTCCATTCTGTGATTCTACTGAATAAAACTCCTGTAAATCACTTAAATCATGGAGGCTTTCTTTGATAATGTTTTCTCCACTATGGTCCCGCAACTGAAATTTTTTCACAAAATCCTTGACATCAGCTGGCCAATATTTTTCTTCACTGTATAGGTGAATCAGAGGGCTATTATCTATGACATATTGTGGCACAATGCCTTTTTGTTTCAAACTTCTATTGTCCTCAGTAACTTCGGAGGGATGTAACGGAAGAGTGTTTGAAAGTATACCGTTATTCCACGAATCGTCATCGATTCCTATAAGAGCTTCTTCAAATGGGTCGTTATCTAGCCAGGGTACGAGTACTGCATGACAGGGTATCAACAGAGCTATCACAGACGTAACAAAAACAGATAGCTCTTTTATTTGATCAGTGGACCGTCTGCCTTGGGTATAACATAAAAGTCGCATGACGCTACTGTTTTAATGCTGTTCCCAGTTCCAGGTATCACTGTTTTCTTTCCCTTTAGTGTTTTTTGATTAAACTTGCGAAGTCAGTTAGCATTTATAGATTTCGTATATATTTTAAGGTCGAACGAAGGCTTCTTAGCTGGATAGAACCCCTACAAAAGTGGCTTGGTTACCCGTGTCATTCTACGAAAAGAAACATCATTACACATTGCAAGTATATCTCTTTGTATATATTAACAGAGTAAGTATTGTTACAATTTTCTCAACTAGATAAATACACCAATAGTCCATCAAATGAATTGTGATGCTCGTGTCTCCACTTCTTCAGGAACTTCGCCAAGCGGGAAAATGAACCTTCGTTTTGATCCCGTATTTTCTCACAAATGTCTACCGCTTTGTATCTGTCAAGGTTTTCATGGTTGACCAAGTGAATATAAAACTCAACGATTGCTTTCCTTTCCTTGTATAATGTTTCACAATTAGCCCTCCAAGACTTATTGCCAGATTTGTTCATTGAGTGAACGCATTGATTGCCGTACTTGGGGGTAGGAGTGAACCATTCAAGAATTATTCCTTCTATTGTATCTATAGAACTGTCGAGCATGAACGGCTGTTCATCGGCATCCTTGTTTTCTTGTTGATCTTGTTCGGGTAGCGGTGGTGGTGATGTCGTACTGGATATGGGTTGGCGGTCATCCTTATCTTCTACAGGCTCTGCGTATTTACCACTAAACCTAGGCTTCTTCGAGATATCGATATCAAATGCGATATCACCATCTTCTGCCACATGAGATTGTGATCTCTTCAAGGTCGAAAGTGGCGTAGCATATGTACTAAATTTTTGTTCAATAATACGAGCGACTTTCTCTTCGAGAATTTTATCTAGTGAAGCGTTTAATCTCAACTCGAATTGCTCCATCTGATCCTGCAGAAAAGTATTTATCTTTGAGTTGATGAGTTCGTTTATCATAGACTTCAATTGTTCTTGCATTTCAGGATCATTCTCATCTTCATTTTCTTCATCGGCATCATCGGCACCATTAGCTTCTCCATCCCTTTTTAATAAATTCGAGTCCTCTGAAGAGGACTCATCAGAGGAATCCGCGATGGAAAGCAACCTGATTGGTTTTGGCCTCTTTGTCCGGCGTAAACTATTTGGTCCATCTCCATTTGTAGTAATTTCTTCCTTCTTGATAGGCTGAATATCACGGATGTATTTATCTGAGTCGTTGATTTTAGATTTCTTGATCCTATCATTTAAGGTGTCCTTGAATAAGTTGAGTTGATGTAAGATATAACCTCTTGAAGATTTTTTCATTTCTAATTTTTCAAAGATTTTATTAAACACCGATAATAAGATTTGGAAGTTAGATAATGTTTGAAACTGAACAAACTCAAAACTTTGCTCCTTTAATAATTCGCTCATGTGAGCGGTATCCATTTGAGCCATTTGAGATGGACCTTCTGATTCTGCTCTTTGGGAAACACGTGAGTCTGGATTATTAGTCGTTGACAAAGTCAACTGCGATGGTGGTTCAATTAGGAGATTGCAAAAATTCGATTCATTTTTATAGATCTTATTGAAACCCGGCAATATATCGAATGGCAAAGTGTCGAGACCGTTTGAATGTATTGTTTTATCATTAAAGTATGATTGAAAATCAGAATTGCCAAAAATTGGATCCTGAAATATATCATGGTTTGGGAAGTATTTGAAAATCCAAGGCAAGTTGTTCAATAGTCTTTCTCGTAGTTTCTCCATTAATTCTAGAAATTCCCTTGCATCCTGGGACAAATGATCGTAGCCGTGTCTTTTGTATTCGTCAATTTCAGGAAAGATCTGAACTAGCAAATCCTTTGGAGGTGATAGTGGGTCCTTATCGCTGGTTCTAGAATACGAAGTGTAAGGCGATTTGAAATTCATGATTCTTTTAAAATCAAATGGAATTTTATCTGGGAATGCGAAAGCCTCAGGTTGTTCTAGCCAATTTCCATGGGTTTTTTCATCAAAGAAATTTTCAAAGACGTTTCCATCCCAGGTTGGGTAAACCAGGTTAGATTTTTTGAAATATTCTCTTCTTTTATAAGGTAAGTGACAATACCTAAATACGGTGGTATAGTAGTTGCTAAAAGTCTCTTCTCTAGGGTAAGTGGTCAATGACTTGCCTCTTAGTATGGGCAAATCTTGTAAAAGAGAGCCATCTTCATCAGCGTTTAAGTTGGGGAAGCCATCACCTTTTGAAACAGACGGTATACCATAAAATCTCAGATATAGATATGCGGCCAGTGTAGTTTGAGGACAAATGAAGGGACAATCTTGTGGTAACAGTGCTACAAGTTGATGATGACTCGGTATGTCTTTGTTTTCCTTTGAGTAAGTAGTTTTATGGTATACTATAGAGTCTTTGTCCGTCCGGCCTACCTTGAGGGAGCCAAATCGTATTTCAGACCTTTCCTCGAATGATAGATTCAAGTAGCTTCTAAACTGGAAATCTACCAGAAACCTCAATTTTTCGGAGCAGGTTTTGAAAAATTTTTCGGAAAGATGATTAGTTTGAGGATTCCATAAGTTCAGTGAGACTTTCAGTAAGGGCGGGCAGAGCACCTGAGTGTTAGTATTATTTGTTTCGTTAGCGGTTATTGCTTTCTGTGAATCTAGCCAGTGGGTGTGAAGCTTTGTGACTAGTTCCAGATATTTGGTGTCTATATTAGCATTCGGATTGTTATGCACTTTACATAGTTTGGACAGAAAGTTCAAACTTCCGATGATTTTCTTCAAAGTAGCGATCTTGAACGAATTTTCTTCCTCATCATCAAAGTCTTCTTCTTCTCCGTCTTTCTTCTCTTCAAACTTGTCATCCGTTATCAATGTATCCAGTAAAAACCAATGTATGAGTTCTGCAGATATGGGTAGGTCTTTATAGGGGACGCTATTTCTAGAATCGTCTTCCGGTGTCGGTATAATCTGGTTAAGCTGGCACCATTGTATGTATTTTGTGTAGTAGGTTTTGTATTGATGAGCTGTTCTTGGTTTCAATGAGTCCACAAGCTCTTGGAACTTATCCTTCGGAGACATAGTGTGTTGGTTTGGCTGTTTCTTCCACGACTCTTGTCAACCGCAATTGAAAAAAAAATATCGATGATCTATCTCGTATTTTCCATTTGTTTTCTTTTGATTGTGTTTATGCGGGAAAATCAAAAAATGGCTATTGAAAGACGCGAAAACCTCAATGAAACATGAACAGGGTAACAGACCCTCGAACAATAAACATGGACGCTGTTATTTGCTGTCGCTATCCAAGCAGGTAAGGCATGCGCTTCCGTAAGTGTTGTCCGCTAGCAGATGGATGCAAACAAGAGTTAAGGTTTCGCTTGGCGCTCACAGACGTCGCGAGCCTTCTCATGGAAGAATATTAAACTAAAACCTTGTATGTACATCCAGGACCATACCCCGGTAGTAGTATTTTCTTTAACGTATGATGCAACTACTTGAAATAAAGATGCGCGGCAACAAATGTCACACAAGGTTTTTTGCATTCGGCGAAGTAGACAAAGGGGGGAGGGAAATCCCGTACCGTTTGCCAAGAGAAGAACAAAGCTACGATAAAGTCAGATAAGATACATATTTGCGAGGGCGGGCAGGGCTAGGGCAGCCAATCCCTTTTCGGATGCGCCGGGTGATGGTTTGTTTTACATTTGTTTATATGAGAAAAAAGGGAGCCGCCCAGCAACTGTATATACATGCGAGTTACGGACTGTGCCAATAACCGCCGAAGGGAAAGAAAAGGCAAGAAATGAGGATCCGCCTTACAACTACCAACAGTCAAAGGCACCCATAGAGGGCTGAGTGCGCGTTTTGGCTACATCCACACGTGTGCTCGCCTCTCACCTTCACTAGCGCCAAAGATTCAGTATTGCATCCTGTGGAGAAAGGCGAGGCAAGATTAAGATGGCTTGCGGCTTCAAAGAACGACTGTTCAACGTTTTTGTTCCGCCCTTGGCTGGCGATCAAATCTCACTCAAAAAAATCCGGTTTTGGTGCCTACGCCCCTTCCCCTGAACTCGTCCGACCATTTAGCCGCCGAAAGCACGCCACACCACACCAGGGGCCGGAAAAGCAACGAGGCTGCCAGCCTAAGAAAATTTGCGCTCAATTTTTTTCTTGCCGTTTCCGAGTGATATATTGCGTGCTGTGTCTGGAGAAACCTTTGCAAAAAAACAGCGCAAACAACAAAAAAAAAAAACCCCGCAGAGAATGGTCGTGCTCAAATTCCCTCGGGTGACCCACAGTTTGGCCGCAGCGCGCCTGCCTGCCGCACCAAACTTTAAATGGGAGGGCGCATGAACGGCAGACCTCGTGGAAACCAGACGCGTGCGCCTCTCTCTTCCTGAGGGACATAATGTCCTGGTGCCTTCTGCCACCGATCTCTCGAGATGAGTCCACAGCCGTTAAATTCATCGAAAAAAAAAAAAAAGTGCGAATTCTCAGTAGCGCAGAACAAAAATAAGTGTCGCGTCGCGCTCACTGAACGAGTCATTTGCTTCGCTGCTTAGGTATCCGGAATTTTTAAGCACATTATAGGGCTTTCTGAATAACCACCGAAGGCTATTGCCATCCGTATTCGCTTTTTTTTTATTTTTATTTATTTATTTATTTGTTATTTTCCTTTTTTTTTTTTTTTTTTTTTCTTGCTATATATATATATACATCATGCATACACCCTTTTCCAGTTGGTAGTGGCTCCGTATTACTGCTTTTTTGTTTTATTTCTTGCTTACTACACCAAAGAAAAATAATACCAATTCTATTGTTTGTGTTTATAGAGAACAATATACAACAACACTCCCCCACCCCCCCTTAATAATATCTTTAACGTTTTTCTTTCTTTCAGTTTCAATTTCAGTTTCAAGTTTTAGTTAATACGTCTTTTTATCAAAGAACTGCTATTACTCTTTATTTATAAATCCTACTATTTCTTTCTCTATTGGACTTTCCTTCTAATTCCCTCTAATAACTAATTACTAAAAATATCACACAAAACAAATATGAGTGATCAAGAATCTGTTGTTTCATTCAACTCCCAAAACACTTCCATGGTGGACGTTGAAGGCCAGCAACCTCAACAATATGTCCCCGCAAAAACCAATTCTCGTACAAACCAACTCAAGCTAACCAAGACTGAAACCGTGAAGTCTTTACAGGATTTGGGTGTCACTTCGGCCGCTCCAGTACCTGACATCAATGCTCCTCAAACTGCTAAAAATAACATCTTCCCTGAAGAATATACTATGGAGACTCCATCTGGACTGGTTCCAGTGGCCACCTTGCAATCCATGGGTAGAACCGCTTCTGCCTTGTCCCGTACCAGAACAAGACAATTGAACCGTACCGGCACCAATTCTTCATCCACCGCTAAGGAAGAAATGGAGGAAGATGAAATCGAAAATGAAGACCAAAGCGCTGAGAACGAATTGGACCCAGAAATCGAATTCGTCACTTTTGTCACCGGTGATCCAGAAAACCCTCACAACTGGCCCGGATGGATCCGTTGGACCTATACCGTGCTGCTATCCATCCTGGTCATTTGCGTCGCCTACGGGTCCGCTTGTATCAGTGGTGGGCTAGGAACTGTCGAGAAGAAATTCCACGTCGGTATGGAAGCTGCTATTTTATCGTGTTCCTTAATGGTCATCGGGTTCTCCTTGGGTCCTTTGATCTGGTCTCCAGTCAGTGACTTGTACGGTAGAAGAGTCGCCTACTTTGTGTCTATGGGTCTTTATGTCATTTTCAACATTCCTTGCGCATTGGCCCCAAATCTAGGTTGTCTTTTAGCCTGTAGGTTTTTATGTGGTGTCTGGTCTTCTTCTGGTCTGTGTCTCGTTGGTGGGTCCATCGCCGATATGTTCCCCAGTGAAACTAGAGGTAAAGCCATTGCCTTCTTTGCCTTTGCTCCTTATGTTGGTCCCGTCGTTGGCCCATTAGTTAATGGTTTCATTTCCGTTTCCACCGGCCGTATGGACCTGATATTCTGGGTCAACATGGCCTTCGCTGGTGTTATGTGGATCGTGGCCTCTCTTATTCCAGAAACATACGCTCCAGTTATCTTGAAGAGGAAAGCCGTCAGATTAAGAAAGGAGACCGGTAACCCCAAGATCATGACTGAACAAGAAGCCCAAGGTGTTAGTATGAGTGAAATGATGAGAGCCTGTTTATTGAGACCTTTGTATTTTGCTGTCACCGAGCCCGTCTTGGTTGCCACTTGCTTTTACGTGTGTTTGATTTACTCTCTATTATATGCGTTCTTCTTTGCCTTCCCTGTCATTTTCGGTGAATTGTATGGTTACAAGGATAATATCGTTGGATTAATGTTCATTCCTATCGTTATTGGTGCTCTATGGGCCCTAGCCACAACCTTCTATTGTGAAAACAAGTATCTAGCTATTGTGAAACAACGTAAACCTACACCCGAAGATCGTCTATTAGGTGCCAAGATCGGTGCTCCATTCGCTGCTATTGCCCTTTGGATTTTAGGTGCCACCTCTTATAAACATATTATTTGGGTCGGTCCAGCCTCTGCCGGTTTAGCTTTCGGTTATGGTATGGTGTTGATTTATTATTCGCTAAACAACTATATCATCGATTGTTATGTTCAATATGCATCCAGTGCCCTGGCCACAAAGGTCTTTTTAAGATCCTGTGGTGGTGCTGCCTTCCCATTGTTTACCATTCAAATGTACCACAAATTGAACTTACATTGGGGTTCCTGGTTATTGGCTTTCATCTCTACTGCTATGATCGCCTTGCCTTTTGCATTCTCTTACTGGGGTAAGGAATTGAGACATAAATTGTCCAAGAAGGACTACTCTATCGATAGTGTCGATATGTGAGCTAATCCAACGGTATGACCCAATTAAATGGCCATTTAGGGTCAATGATATATAAAATACAAAAAGTAACGAAATATTCTCAAATATATTCTGATAAAGTAAATTTTAATAAGCTATTAAAGATAGATAACATTTTAAAAAAAGAAACATCGGACATTTTATATGCTTTCTTAACATGACAATGAAAAACAGCGAATGTCAATTCTACAAGTTCTGGGATGAGTAGGTGTACCCTACCATGAAGAGATATTATTGGCTCCTCTATAGCTCATCGCCCACTCGCAACCACGGCGGCTCCTATTTTCAAGTTTTGTTGTAGCTCCTGCTTGATGTTTGAACAGCCCACATGCCCATGGTTCTTCCTACCCTAACAAGACGATATATCTTTCTATGAAATCTAACCTTCTGCTCTTTATACACCTACAATTAGCTATGTAATCAGATACCTCAATTGTAGAAAAAAGTCAATCGATTTCTTCATCAACACAAATTTCAAAAATACCATAGGAGAGCAAGAGAGACAAGCATATTGGCATACGTGTATTCTATGTATCCTTTTCTCAGCTCCTCAGAAGTTCTTTAGTAAGCGCAAATCTATTAAACCATATGCTTGCGACATACTCTTTAAAAAAATGCTATGAACGATATCACTGCCGATAGTAGAACCAGCACCAAATATAGCAGCATTCCCCAATTTGCTACCAAAACTCTTGAATGCACTACTAGCCCCGCTACTTTGCTGTTGTTGTGGTTGTTGTGGTTGTTGTGGCTGTTGTGGTTGTACTGGTGCTGGTGGAGGTGGTGCATACTGTTGCTGTGGCTGTTGGTAGTAATTAGTAAAAGATGGGGAAACGGTAAAGGAGCTTGCTGTTGTTGGGGAGGTGGTGCCTGAACATAACCCATTGAAGGAGCGTAAGGTGCTGGGGCCTGCTGTGAAGGGTACTGTGAGACTACTGGTTCATAAGATGGGGGCGGAGCACTAGGACGAGATACTTTAGAACTTAAGCTAGCTCCTTCGTTCTCAGGTGAAGCTGATCTCGCAAATGCAGGTTTTACATAGTTTGCAGGAAATATACCCACCCTATTGTTCGCTTTGCCTCTATACCAATCAGGGGAGATCTTCTCCAAAATTTGAATTTTATCACCTGTTTTCAAAGGCAGGTCGCCTTCTTGTTGAGGCTCAAAATCATATAAAGCTTCGACAAACTCTTCTACGGATGCATTGGGAACTGGCCTCAAGTTTACGTCCCATTTCTCAGGCAATTTACTATTGATCAAATTGAAGATGTCGTCTGATATAACTTCGGACTCCTTTAAAAAGTCCAACTCATTCCTTATATTCTTTAATGAACGGTTTATTAGTGATGCGGACATGCTGTTTTGTTGATTTGCTACGTGATGTCAATAAGTGGAGTGAGGAAGTAAATTCTATACGACCGGTGAACCGCAAGCCTTTTTTTATATCTGCTTCTCGAAGAATTTCGATCTAGAAAATTCCGCAAAAAAGCATCTACAGGGCAGGTCTCTCTACAGAAAGGGAAATAGTTATATTAGTAATTTGCTTTTTTTTTTCTTTAGTTTTGAACGTATGTTTCTATGCGTACACATTTATATAAGCATGAAATTAAATAATACCTTAAATTCTTATTTCATTTCTTCGTCTGCTTCTTCATCCTCATCCTTCTTGGTGATGCCGGTCTTCACCAGTAGATCCTTTATTTCTTGAGGCTTGAAAATCTTCTGATACACTTCTCCGTCATTGGCGCCCTTTCTAATAGTCGCAAACTCTAACCTGTCGTATGTCAACGCGCTACTGTCGGTAGTCTTGGATAATGTTTTCAAAGCCAAGTCAATAGCATCATCTACCTTCATATCATCCTTGTAATCCATTTGAAGTAGTGTTTGTGCTGCTGAAGTGTTAGCACCAACACTGATGGCCTTCCAGCCTGTATAGTTACCAGATGGATTGGAAGTGTACAGCTGGTAACCGTATCTATCATCATGGCCAGCGTAGATAAATGATACACCAAATGGTCTTAAACCACCATGTTGCGTGTAACCTTGTTTTATATCGCTCAATCTTCTTACTAAAATCTCCACAGGTATGTCTTCGTTGTAGCTTTTTAGGTAGTTTTGAGCGTGAACCCTGGCTGTATTTATCAGAATTTCAGCATCTGCGGTCAACCCAGCAACAGCGACAGCGATTTTATCATTAAGCTTGTATAATTTTTCAGTAGAGGTGTCTTGCTCCAACAAAGTACTCGTGACTTTACGCTCCGCAGCAAGAACAATTCCGTCAGATGCCATGATCCCAATTGCGGTACCGGCGTGTGAAATGGACTCTAGGGCATATTCAACTTGGTATAGACGCCCCTCAGGGGAAAAAAATTGTTGTCCTGGAATCGTATCTTCTGGAACCCATTCTTAATGTCACTTACTCTACTTGCTAATAAACTAATGCAGATCACACAGATATTCACTTGTGATACTACGCAATCTCTCTATTCCGCCTCAGTAAGATTCCTTATTTTATATATATTCCATCTTTTTTATGCTCTATTCTCTACAAATTTTTGCCACCTGCAGGGTAACACATATTTTCTGGGCTTAAGTTATTGATAGATGGTCAAAAGTCATTAAAAGGGTGTATAGAGAATACATAACTAAAGTACTGATCACTCGCTATCCCCCATGTCAAGCTCAGCGAGTGTTATATATTCGTGAAGAGGGATCGGCTTGTCAGCCTTTGGCAACGGTAAAATTTTATCGTCATGGAACACCACTCTTCGCCCCGGAGCCACCACCTGCGTGTCGAAGGAGTAATCAGTTATGAAGCTGCGCAATGTACTGATAGCGGAATTGTCGTCATTTTCAGTAGGGTTAGAAGGAAATAGGCTCAATATTTTCATGTTCAGTTTAGAAATTGACTTTGTGTTCGGCTTCTTTCCTGAGTCGAGGTCGAGGTCCGTCTTATCTTTATGTTGAACGGTATTGTCGGTAATGCCATCTTCTTCCATGGCCAGTCTTGATTTAATCTGAAAGAACAAATCTTTAGCCTCGGGCAGGATACCAATCCATGTCATCAGTAAAGTTTGAAGCTCGAAAGTGCATTCAGACTTGGTGAAAAAAAAACTTATCGTTTGCAATGAGTGTCTGCACCATGTAGCATATTAGCTTAACTAAACCCAGAGAGTATAGAGAAACTTTATCGGCGTCTTCGCCCTCCTCTTCGGTGTTCTTAGATGATAGGAAAATGGCTGCGTTCATAAAAAACTCTTGTAATAGCATTTTGGTTTCAATATCAGATAACACAATTGGTCCTTGTCTTGAAAATGGAAGACCGGAGGTATTCTCGTTCTTCTGCTTTTTCTTCAAGATCTCATATATCATATCATCTTTCCTGTCTTGATCACTGGCTTCCCCGGAAAATGGGTTCCCACGCAACCCCATTATCAGCTCAAACACATAGTATATCAATGAGTGCTTTAGCTCCAAATGTGTAAGAAACCATATTAATATCCTCCTATAACCGGTACACATCAACATTTCGTCCATTAGCCGCCAAGCAACGTCATGGTTCACGTATAGCATCCTTTCAAATGCAGACTCTTCCGACCATATTTCATAAATATCGTCTGGTGTTGTTCTTCTGAGCTCTTCGTCATTTGTCTTGTCAGAGGTGATGCCGGTATCCCCGCCTTCGAAATTTTCACCTATACTAGTGAAATTGGACCCCAGATCAGCTAAAATCATCTGATCCTGTTCATTTTTTACACACGATGCAACTGAACGTACTAACAGTACAGACTCCTCTCTGCTCAATTTTTCAGTCGCACCACGTAGAGTCAAATTGAATATGATATCTAATTTAGGCTCCTGAATGAATGAATAAGATGGCGAATAATATATATTGAAATCTTTGGGGACATCTCTCCAGTCTTCGCCACTGTAGTCAAATTCGAATGTACTTCTTGATCTAACTGAATAAGGATTTATTGATGAGGTAGCATGATTGGCATTCGTAATTGCTGTATTCGATCCTGCATTTCCATCACTCCGTATCTCGTTTTTAATGCTATCATTGTTTGTAGATGCATTTGCTCCATCTTCTGCTACCAATTTATCATCGTTAAAGATGCAATTGCACCTTCTTTGGTAAAAACCATTGTGGATACTAGTCTTTGTTTTTTCTCCTGAGTTCACACCTTCGCCCAGCTCTTCGTCACCGCAATCAGAAAAGGATTCGTTATAATCTTCACATTCATAATCAAACATATACCTAATATCCTCGTCAAATCTATCACCCGATTGCAAATCAGCAAACAAATCAGTAACGTCTTCGATACTTGCTCCTAGTGCAAGTAAAGATGCAGTGTGTGATCTCAAGTCGGCGTATAAAGCGCCGTGACACAACTTTCTTCCATACGGTGACATGAATGTATTTAATGACTCGTGCTTGAAATCATGATCATTACTTTTCACTAGTCCATTGAGGACAGCAGCAATCACAGATCTTAATGCAGCGGCTCCACGGATTGTGGCACGGACCATGAGCGGCGTTTCGTAGGTACCTTTTTCTTCTTCTATTCTATCAATTTCCAAAGCCAGAAGTATTACACACGATAGATTTTTCCACAATGATAACAAAGAAAACAGAAACGGATTCAATTGTATGGGTATCTCTTCATATAATTTGTAGATGGTATATACTGCCAATATATCAATCATGTAGAGTAATTCTAAATCCTGAGTGTTCAAACCATGCGGTAACCATATATGCAGTTGCGTCCTCCAATGAACTGTGTCATCTGTGTTGTTTATTGAGTTTAATTTTTCAAAACCAAAGCAATTTAGCCTCAACATGGTAGCATCTATAATTTTTTGCATGTTAAAACAGATATAGAATTTCCAATCATAATGGTTATTGTGTTCTTGGGAGGTTTTAATTGATGGATACATTAAACCCAGAAAGAGCTGATAAAGGAAATCTATCGATATAATATGCTTATCGTTTGGGGTAGGTTGTGTTAACGGATCCACTAGGCCGCATAATGTGCTAAATTGTTGTTCCAACAGCGGGGTCAAAACTGGAGTTAGATTCAAGATTTTGAAAAGAAGTTCGTGTCTCAGTAAGGAATGTTCCATAACATTAGGAATTTGGAGAGTTCCATCTTGGTTTAATTCAAATGAGTATATCTGCTCTTGATCATTAACGGTTCGATGTATTATTGTGTCTTTCGGCTGTTTCTGGTGATTATCACTCTTACCGGCGTCGTCAACGCTACTAACACCATCTAAATTATCCTCATAGCTGTCCATTAATAGATTAATATTATGATTAAGTTTAGGAGTTGCATTTTTTTCCGCACTAAAGGAATACCAAAAATAAAAATTACGGAATTCTATCATTCTATCATACTGTTGCAAAGTCCCCTTGAATATACGTGCAGATTGATCAAACGTGGAATTGCACCATATCAAACCTTCCATACGCCCACTTATAGCGTACAAATAGTCTTTTAGCATGTTATACCCTTCATTGAGTATTATGGAGGGCAGATTGACCTTAGAAACAATCAAAAAACTTAGCGGGAGTTTGTATTTCGGAAGGTTATATCTGTCAATTTGTAAAGGCGTCGTTTTGTTTGCCAGTATAAATCTCAAAAATTTTAAAAGAAGTACATCATCTTCCTTCCAACTTCGTATTATTGAGGCGTAATTTGAATCATGATTTTCAAACGACTTTTCCCAGGCTTTTCTTTCCTTTGAAGTAGAAGCTTTCATCGTTTGTAGAATCGATTTCCCCGATTTCGTTGTGAATAAGGTAACCGAGAGAGCCTCGAACAATAGTGGAAACCTTATTTCTTGATCGTTCAATATGGTTTCATCATATAGTAGTTTTTCTAAATTTTCCACCGATGGGGTATAATGTCTGTCTTTCAGCAACTCCTGTAATGAAATGAATTGCGCATAACGATGTACATTTCCCAATGAATCGTTAACGCCGCTGGCTAGAATTTGATTTTCAGCATCATTAGTAGCGCCTTTCTTTTTGTTCATCATCACCTTGGCTCAATCTTTAACTACGTATTGAAAAAAAAACCTTGAAAAAAAAAACCTTCAATAATACACTTGACTGCAGGAACTAAGTTCAGTATCACCGTTAGCTGCTGTATATATAATTCAGGCTATTATCCACAAGTGTGAGCTGCTTATTACGTATATACATGTATATACAAATGTACCAATATACGCATATATACGTGCAATTTATTAAAGCGTTTGTAATAATATGTCAGTGCGGTGCGGGTAATACCAAAAAACCGCCACCAATATATAAAACTAGCCGCCATCGCCAGTATTCCATACATCCATACAGTTTAAACGGCATTAAGTGTGGTTATTGCGTTCTCTCTCTGCCAGGAAGTACTTTACAATCCCCTGGTATGCTCGTTTGTCGCCACAACGGATTATATTGCCCATATCCACGTCCAGCGGTGAATCACAAACGGGTTCCCTTAAAAGCCTCCAAACAGCATGAACACAGTGTAACAGATCCCATACTGGTGTCCAGTCCTGCAGCTTGAGGATGTCCAGACATATTTCCCCCGTGGATGAATTAATGTTACAGTGCAGAATAGCGTCTTTTTCGAACATTATCTTCGGCGGTGCCATTGGGTAAGAATCAGGGACGTCTATCAGCATCCGGAACTGATAGCGTTCATAGGGTGTGTGTTCCGGTCCACATATCGTGGCCTCCCATTTGCTCAAGTCTGTTTCATCAGTCGGGTTGAGCGATTCGATTATCCCCGGTAGGGGGTTGACAGTCGGATCATCACTAGCCAGTGTCTTCCGTATGAGTCTGTATTCCTTCGTAATCCTCGACATGCATGTATCTGATATTGAAGTATATAAGGTGTCTACGTTTTGAGAGCTGTTAGCATGCCACTTGTATAGAAGCAGGTGCTTCATGCGTCCTTCAAGCTGCCTCCAATGTGCGGCAGCATCACCCGGCACTTTCACGTCCTACACAGGAAGAGACTAATAACTAATAAACTAACCTCTGCACCCCACTACATTTGTTATTTCAAGAGCAGGTACGTTAGCAGATGCAGAAACATGTGGCCAACACATCGAACTCAATATCCTTAGAGCCAACTTGTTTGAGCATGAGCCAACTATATAGCTGAGTAAACCCGTTAATTACAGCCCGGGTAATCCCCAAATACCGCATTTGTAATTTCAGGGAAAGGAGATTGACATTTCTGGATGTGATAGTTGAAGTGTATGGTGCAACAAGAGCAGAGACAAGATAAAATTGTTTGAGTATAGCGGTCAGTAGTGGTCAGCAGCGGTTATAACTCTATTTTGAAGCAGTAAGTAATCTAAAAATAATGTCTAATCCAAGCAGGTTCATCGACATCATCACCAAGGTGGCGTTACCCATTGGGCTTGTTGCCAGTGGGCTTCAGTACTCCATGTATGACGTGAAAGGTGGTTCTCGTGGTGTTATCTTTGACAGAATCAATGGTGTGAAGCAACAGGTTGTGGGTGAAGGTACCCATTTTCTGGTTCCTTGGCTACAAAAAGCGATCATATACGATGTGAGAACAAAACCAAAGAGTATTGCTACAAATACTGGTACTAGAGATTTACAGATGGTGTCCTTGACATTAAGAGTCTTGCATAGACCAGAGGTTTTACAGTTGCCTTCCATATATCAAAATTTGGGTCTTGATTATGATGAGAGAGTGTTACCATCCATTGGTAACGAAGTGTTAAAGTCTATAGTGGCACAGTTTGACGCAGCTGAGTTGATCACTCAAAGAGAGATCATTTCTCAAAAGATCAGAAAAGAGCTTTCAACAAGAGCCAATGAATTTGGTATTAAACTGGAAGATGTCTCAATCACCCATATGACGTTTGGCCCCGAATTCACTAAAGCCGTTGAACAAAAGCAGATTGCACAACAAGATGCTGAAAGGGCCAAGTTCATCGTTGAAAAGGCAGAGCAAGAAAGGCAAGCCTCAGTTATTAGAGCAGAAGGTGAAGCAGAAAGTGCTGAATACATTTCAAAAGCTTTGGCTAAAGTGGGTGATGGTTTGTTATTGATTAGAAGATTAGAAGCATCTAAGGACATTGCCCAAACTCTGGCCAATTCCAGCAATGTTATCTATTTACCAAGTCAACACGCCGGTAGTGGTAACAGCGAATATTCAGGATCTCCCAACTCCTTGCTTTTAAACATTGGTCGTTAATCAATGGGACGGAACAAAAAAAGAAAAAACTTAAGAAAAAAACTAGTCTCTGTTATGTTATGAACTTGTATATATAAGGTAAACCACGCCAACAACATCTTCTATCTTTTTTACTTTAATTATTGGCAAAAAAACATATGCTATAAATATCATCACTCTGTTGTTCAATATATACACATAGGTGTGCACATGAGTAGACGTAAATACACATGCTTCAACCCGATGCTTCTAACAAAGTTTTTTATTGAAGTTTATTTAATGCAATTGTTATTTAAAAAGAAAGGAATATCGGCGGCATCTGGATGAACAATGCTTGTTTATAGTGGCGGACTAGACCTGAGAAATCGTGGGAATCCCCATTTGTCTTCTTGCCCTTCTTCTGCCGAAGCTGTTACCAAAGCCAAAACCACCGTTTTGAACCATAGCAGCTATAGACACCACCACTTTGATCAGAAACAAAATACAGGAAAAGTAGAAAAACACCACAGCAGCTTTTGCTTGATGGCATCTTGAACCCGACCCCTGTGTGATCTTATTATTATCCAGGTAAGTTTTATTACTGCACGAATGACATCTTATGCCCACGGCTAAAGCAGTTCCTGCTATAAATGTAAATAGAAAATTTAAAAAATCCAGGACGAACATGATTACCGGATATGTTAGCGATGACCATAAATTGGCCAAGCAACCGTAAAATGAATCCGTAAGTAGACCGTAAGCTGCGGCAAACATGCAAAAGTTCACTCTAGAACTATGCTTGGTCTGCGAGCTTATCAAGCCGCTGACCAGACCAATTGATATGATCAGGAAAATAGCATTGATGATGCGCACTATGTTGTCTGCAACGGATAGCATGTATTGTTGTGATTGTGTGAATTGTCTTCGAGAAGCTTAGTATTTTTTTTCTCAGTTCACTCCAATTGCAAGAAGAGCGGCACCTACAAGATCTACTAACTACGCAATCAATCATTATTATTTTATATCTATGTATATGCAAGGAGTATTAGTGCTCCTCCTTCTGAGTTGCTTGGTCTAAACACGGCTCGTTCGTAAAGGGAATCTTCAACAGATTTTAAACGGCCTGCCGCCAGAGAGTTCGTAAAAGGGTAAAAATCCTCGAAAACGCATGCGCCATATTCCACCGGCACCAACCGCAATGCGGCGCAGCAACAAGCAGACCAATAGAAGAGAGCTCTCAACGACCAGTGCGATGCCTACGTATCTGAATCCAATAAGTGATCTCCGTCAAGAAGGCCCGCTATAAAAATATGACAGCATATTAATTGCAGCGTGCAAGGCATCGTTCTACTCTCCATTAACAGAGGACAAATAATGGAATCCTGTTCCCGTCCCAGTTCTCATTTACTGGCTGAGCATACGACTACTAATACACGGCATAACATCCATCATCCTGACTGACCCGTCTAGTAGCATTGAAACGATCTGCAAAGGGCGATGAGGTAAAGGGTTCTCACCTTAAACGGCTGAACAGAAATAAGGGGGGACGACCGGGTAATGGGCTGCCTTTCTCAATTGACGAAGCAAGGAGAGAATAACTGGGAGAGGGGTGATAGCATCCTGAACAGTGATTGTCGACAAGTATTGTCTCCGTCCATCATTTTCGGCATATATCATCATCTTGTACTTAACGCACGGCAGACTTTTCTTTGATTACATCTTCATTTTCGATTGCACAGACCTAGGAGAAAGTAGCCAGCTAATCACAGATTACAACTATGTTATTCAATACCAGCCGTCAGGAAGACGACCCCTTCACGCAATTGATCAATCAGTCATCTGCGCAAAACCAGCAAGTACAACAGCAGGAAAAGCCCTATCAATTCTTGCAAAAAGTTGTCTCTAATGAGCCTAAGGGCAAGGAAGACTGGGTCTCACCATTCAGACAAGACGCCTTAAGCGGCAACCAGAACAACAGGTTGTATGTGCATGATGCAAAGAACAGAAAATTTCCCACTGTTAGTGCCACTTCTCCCTATTCAAAGCAACAGCCTCAAGATCTCGGCTACAAAAATATCCCAAAGGACGTTAAAAGAGCTAAGGATATTAAATTTCCAACTTATTTAACCAAGAACGAGGAAAGACAATATCAGCTGTTAACCGAATTGGAATTGAAAGAGAAACATTTGAAGTATTTGAAGAAATGCCAAAAAATTACTGACTTGACAGGGGACGCAAATGATGACACCACCAGTACCACTTCTTCCTCTTCGTCATTATCTTCCTCAGATGACGAGGACACTGCCTCTGCTACCGCACCTGCCGAAAATGAAACTGCAACTACGGCTACGACCACTGCTACTTCTACTACTAGTGCCGCCGGAGATAGTGCCGATGAAGCCACTTCTATAGAAGAAGAACAGAAGGAAAATGCAGGCGAGACTACGCCCACTGTAGAGACAACCGCTGACAACGAAAAGGAAATCCAGGAGCCAGAAACCTTCAAAGATGAACAGAACTTGGCAGAACCTGCTGTTGCAGAAATTACACCTGTCACGGCGCGAAGTGATATTCCAGAATCGGCCGTTGCAGCTGCAAGTGACGATGTTCCAGAGGTAGCCGTTGCAAATACAAGTGATAATGTTCCAGAAGTAACCGTTGCGGCCGCAAGTGATGAAGTTCCAGAAGAAGCAGTCGCACCAATTGAAGAGCAAACGGAGAAAACTTCTGTCGTAAAGACGGACACTGTTACCAAGGAAGGGAAGGGTGAGGTAGCGGACGTTGAAGAAGAAACTGAACAATCATCAGCGGATGAACATGGTGAGGAAACGTCTACCCCTGAAACCTCAGAAGCAGAATCTGATGGGGACATTACACCAATCGACCCAAGCAAAGCTCCAAAAGTCCCCTTCCAGGAACGTCCACAGAAGGAAAGAACCGGCTTTTTTGCCCTATGGAAAAGTCCTACTTCTTCTTCTGCCAAGAAAGGCGCTGCCACGGCTCCTTTGAATCCAGTGGCCACTCCAGAAAACCCTGAATTAATTGTAAAGACGAAAGAACATGGGTATTTATCAAAGGCTGTTTATGATAAAATTAATTATGATGAAAAGATTCACCAAGCATGGCTGGTTGATCTAAGAGCCAGGGAAAAGGCCAAATATGATGCCAAAAATACCGAATACAAAGAAAAACTACAAGATTTACAAAACCAAATTGATGAAATTGAAAATTCAATGAAACAATTGAGAGAAGAAACTTCTCAAAAGATTGAAGTCAACAAAAACAGATTGGTTAAACAAATTATTGACATTAACACCGAGCATAACAATAAAAAACTAATGATATTTAAGGACACTGAAAATATGAAAAAGCAAAAATTAGAGGAAAAGAATGAAGTTTTGAATAAGCAAACTAATGTTAAGTCAGAAATTGATGAGCTAAATAGTGAAAAGTCCAACGTTCAAAAGGAGTTCAATGATTGGACTACCAATTTAAGTAGTTTATCTCAACAGTTGGATGCTCAAATCTTCAAGATCAATCAAATTAATTTGAAACAAAGCAAAGCTCAGAATGAAATTGATAATTTGGAGAAGCAAAAGAAAGATTTGATTACCCAAACCGAGGAAAATAAAAAGCTGCATGAAAAAAATGTTGAAGTCTTGGAAAGCGTGGAAAATAAGGAATATTTACCACAAATCAATGATATCGACACCCAAATTTCCACCCTTTTGAACCAAATGACCATAATCAGGCAAGAAAACGCCAATGAAAGGACTCATTTATCGGCAATCACCAAAAAACTTGAAGATGAACGTCGTGCTCATGAAGAACAGCTAAAGTTAGAGGCCGAAGAAAGAAAACGTAAAGAAGAGAACTTGTTGGAAAAGCAGCGTCAAGAGTTAGAAGAACAGGCTCATCAGGCTGAATTAGAACATGAAGAGCAAATCACACAAGTTAAAAAAACTTACAACGACCAATTGACTGAACTACAAGACAAATTAGCAGCTGAAGAAGAAGAATTGGAAGCAGTCAAAAGAGAAAGAACAAAACTACAAGGTGAAAAAGCCATTGAAGAACAAACACGTCAAAAAAATGCTGACGAGATTCTGAAACAAACGATTTTAGATAAGCAACACAAACAAGCTACGGGCTTACATGCGGCCGAAAATCGTGTTAACACACCATCCAGTAACTTACAAGAGAGCAAGCGCGCCGTTCCAAAGAATGACTCGCTGTATGAATACCATACTGAAGAAGATGTTATGTATGCCTAAAAAATGTGTTATATTTCTCTGCTCAAAAATTGTCCAATTCTTAATCATTTTATCATTTTATTTTTTCATACCTCTTTGACTATCTCTCTCTCTCTCTCTATTTCCCTTTTATAACCAGTTATGTACTAATATTTACTTACATCAATATTTCTTCAATTACTTACTCCCAGTATGCGATATCTTTTGATTGATATAGCCGTGCCGAGTAAGGCGTTCCTGCCCGTACTCTTGTATCACGCATCCTTAATTTGTCTTGGTATAATGTGACAATCGATAAAGAATCCAGTATGACGACACGAAGGGCTTTTCTTTACCTTTGCATTCACATAAAAAAACAATTACTCAGAACCTCTTGACTCTCTACCCAATTTTTCATTGAATTGCTTATTCTTATCATTTATGAAACTTTCGACACCAGATGGTGTTTTAACATTTTCCATTTGCCTCTTTCTAGCATCATGTCTTTTCTTCGAATCAGACTCCAGAGTAGAGGCTAGTTTATTTACTAATTCATCGTCATCTACAATCCTTATCTTACCCGTTATTGAGTTCTTCTGTATCTTTTCGATCCTACTCTTTCCCAGAGAACCTTTACTGTCCTTTTCGTTAACAGAACTTTCGTGCTTACCATAATTCTGTGTAGTGAGATTTCTTAGGGTTTTGTCATAACTCAATTTCGCGAGTTGGTCATATGAATTTCCAGTCCCTTGAGTTTTTCCACTTTTCCTTTGCTTCTGCTTCTGTTCCCATGCATTATATTCTTGAACAGTGTAATGGAAAGCTCTGTCTTTATCATCACTTTTTGTTTCCCTTACTAATTCGTCATCACTGGCATCTTCCATGCTATAGACTCTTGGTTTTCGGTTTGAACTGGCTTCCTGGATCTCTCTATCCGCCAACTTCCTCGTCTTTAGAGATGCGTCCACCCTTCTTCTCTTCAACTCCTTCAACTTATTACCTAATTCTTCCAGATCCATTTTATTTAAGCAGCTTTACAGAATATAAAGTTTGTACTACTCCCCTTGCAAACCAATGTCTCGATGAGTTCCTCATCACTAAATTTGTTTCTTATGGGGATGATATTAGTATCTCAATTTCTCCGTCATTCTCCACGGGCATCTCTAAATTTTTCAAAATTTTTCGTCTCGTTTTAGTAGATGGCAGAAAAATTTGAAAATTTGATGAGATGAGGTTCTTATTAGAGATTTTATAATGGACGTTACACTCACAGCTTATCGAAGCAGCAGGTCTTTTGAGATACCACAATCATAAAAAATGCCCTCTTTGTCTCAACCATTCAGGCTAGCAACCCTTCCGAAAATTGCCTCTTTGAGCAATTTCTCTTTGCAAGCGGATTATGTTCAAGTTGCAGACGGCCCCTTCAATGAATTCACAAACAACATAACATTAGGTATATCCGGATCATCTATATCTCAGTATATTATTAATCCTACACCAAAGCTTACATTTGACTACCCAATACCTTCTACAAATATTATCACTGCATGCAATGCTGTGCAAGGCCAAGTTGAAATTGAAAATGATACCAAAAACAGCGACAACGACAAAACCGACCATGAAGTTACCAACTTTCAATCAAAGAGAGATGTTGAAATCTGGTCTTTCGGGTTAATGGTGAATAAAGGTAATTACACATTAAATGTCATCACCAAAGCGGTAGAGGATAATGACGATACCTCCAATGACCACTTGACTGAGAACGGCACTGACAAGAAAGCTTACGCCGGTACAGACGACATCTTATCTCAGTATAAGATCAAAACAAAAGATAAGGTTATGAACATTAAAATTGATGCTAAAAATAGCTTAGTCATTGCCGTGTTACAGAATGGGTTGGTTGAGTTTTATGATTTCAAGCTAAAACTTTTACACTCTTATGATATCTCATACGGTAACTTGAAATATGCCAAATGGTTTACCGAAAATGGCACAGAATTTGTGTTTGTTCTGTGTCCATTAGAGGATGATAAGGTTTGTTATAAATTATTTGAACTATCAGATTTTGAAGGCAAAGAAAGTTCACCCATTAAAGAGCTGTCATCTACAATCATTGAGGGGTTTTCTTTTGAAAGTTCCAAATTCTGTTACCAGTTCGGTAAGCTTTACAAATTGAATCAAGGTAAGATACACGTTTACTCCTTACCACATTGCCAATTACAACAGATTATTGATGTCCCATTAATTAACAAACCTACTTCCGAAAATGATTTGATTTCTTTTCAACCTGTTTCAGTAAACAGGATTTTATTGACCGTGAATAACACCATTTACTTGCTTGACTTATTACACTGTTCTATTCTAAACCAGAGAGAATTAACTCATGTGAGAACCTTCCAACTGTTGAGATCTGCGGTGATTGACTCAGAAAAATCACAGAATTCAAAAACAATAGCAATTGGTATCTCAACTAAGAATGGTCCGAACCCAACTTCCTCGTTAGAAATTATCAATATTGATGTCGGAACTAATACGCTGAAGGATTCCTTGGGTAAAAGTTTCCAAATTGGTAAAAATGATACATCCTCTGTTGTTTTGAAACCACTATTTGATGATGAAAACGTGGCTGACAATATGGTGAAACGTAACGACATTGATGGGAACATAAGTGTCCCCACCTTTCAGTACGACGAAATCATTAAAAAAATTTCTGCTCTCAAAAATAATGATGTCGCTTCATTTGATGACATCTTTTTCAAAGATCTGAAAGTAAAGGAAGAGCATTACACTGAAAAGGATAGATTTATTTCTGATTCTGAATTTCTGAATAGAGTTTTAGACTTAATTTTCGAGAAATTCAACGGAAATGATTATCCAAAGGCTCTAACGTTTTTACTTACCCATCCACTGTTTCCATTGAACCGCACACATAACTTGCTATCCCGTTTAAGAGATCAACCAAGGCTGTTCAAACAGGCGATCGTAACGTGTCCAAATTTACCATTAAATGAATTGCTCGAGGAGTTATTTTCTATAAGAAACAAAGAATTATTACTAGATATCTCATTTAGAATTCTTCAAGATTTCACAAGGGATTCAATCAAACAAGAAATGAAAAATTTAAGCAAACTAGACATTCAAAACTTTATCGACTTCATAACAAACACTGACGAAGATAGCACATTAGAAAACCTCAACCATAGTCAAAGCTCTCAGTTATTCCAACTTTTATCATTAGTGCTGGATTCTATTGGGTTATTCTCATTAGAAGGTGCCCTCTTGGATAACCTAGCATCGTATATCGATAAGCAAGTAGAAATTGCTGAAAGAAACACAGAATTATGGAATTTGGTTGAAACAAAGGGTTCTCAACATGGGTTTACTAATATGAACTCTGATAGTAGAACTTCTCAAAAACAAGCCTTGCCCACTTACACTATGGAATATTTGGAAATTTGAGATGAGCAGAGAATTTTACTTGTATAGTATGACACTTATATAAAAAGAATAGATATATAGCATTTACCTTGGTTACTAATAAATTGATATTTCCACAGGATAGAGTACACTAGACTTTTAAGTTTGTACAATACCGTATATAGCTTGTAATGTCCAAAGATTCAAATCCATTCGTGGTATTCAAAAATAATAAATAAATAAATAAATAAATAGATAATACGTTATGGTGGAACTGTTGGGGGGGGAGAAAAGATGAATACCTAGAGCTAATGAAAAAAGAAAAGCAGAATGACTTACAATTCAAATTCAAATCTTTTCTCTTCCTTTGGAGCAGATGCTGAATAGTGACTCACATCTTCGTCTGAGCTATAGAGTACTCTCTCTATAAAGGTAACCTTAGATGAGTCCTTACTTACAAGTAACACTATTTGAGACCGTGTTCCGTAGTAGTCGCCATCGGGTATAGACGCGCCCAAATCATCGCCTGGGGGCCTCCGTAAAGGCGGCACATATATGGTGTTCATTGTTACGTTTGGGTCCACAAGCATCTGTAAAAGATCCGGTTTTAAACCTGTATCTGGAAGAGAAGACTTTGAAGCGAGTTGAAAACAATTCGATATCAACGTTTCCTCATCTGATTCAATGTTGTCTAGAATTAATGTCTCTAAGCTATCACGCGCTATCTTCACTTTCTCCCAGGCTTGCTCCGATATACTGGAACTGTTATGATACTTACCATTAGAAATAACCATGTAAGAATCAGGATCTCGCCTGCAGGTGGAACCTAATACATCGAAAGTATGTCCTAAGGAATCAATAACTTTATATCGTTTTTCAATAACATCACCATAAAAGAAATTAAAGTCGCCTGTAGTCCTTAACCCGTCATAATGCTTCTCAAATTTGTTATAATCATCCCAATCTTGAAATCTTGCTTTATGGCTCGTTAAAAAAGTAAATGGTAGCATGCCGCGGGATTTCGACTTCGTACAACTTCGCTGATCGTCCATCTTTAGGTTAAGAATGGTAGCTAGCTTCCCTTCTTTATTTATACCTGACCAGGTGCCAAAAATTTGCTTTTCCATCGATGTCTTGGCCACATCGTAGGGTGAAAGGATGAAATCATCGTTGTGCCAGCATGTGGCATGTGTTTTTCTTTCCAAGAATTCGTCTCTATTAGATATTAATATGAGCTCATAGGCGGGGTGCGCTCTCGTTGCCATTAGTATGCACATGTTTGAAACTATAGTTCTCGATCTTTGGTACTGTAACTAAAAATTGATATTGAATTTAGCCCTTTATTTCTTTTTGCTGCCTCACTTCTATAAATCATTTTGCTCCATTTTAAGGGGGAGCTGTTTTCACCATTAAAAAATAGTGCGAAAAAGTTGAAAAGCTACATAAACGCTTATAGTTTTTTGGAGTCACAAAGAAAATAGAAACAGAAGAACACACCGTTTAAGAGTACAATATGACCACCCAACACCGTTATAACAATCTCAATCAAACATCCTGTGAAAGAGTCCCTTGATCCCCTTTTTCTCCCTTGTGTTTTTGGTACTTTTCAATTCTTTTCTTGTTTTTTTCTACTGCTATGTTCAACTTATCTGATTCCAACGAAGAACCTTGAGAATACGCTGTAGCTTTGGAGCGTGTAGAATGGGCGTCTGTATGGTCGTGGCCGTGGTCCTTTTTAGCTCCGGAAACACGAGAGTCTTCTCTTTTCAAAGTTTCAAGTGTCTTTAACTTAACCAACCCAGTCTCAGTTTCTAACCGATATTCCTCCGGAAATGCAGCATCATGTGCTGAATTTGTTACTGGGGCCGTGATGTCTGGAGTGCCCTTCTTGTTCAAGTTTAATCCTTCCTTTTTCAAAGAATCTACTGTCTCTGAATTCCCTTCTAACGCATTGTGTGTAACCATCTTTTCTATCGAGTTAGAAGTTGGTCTTTTCAAAGTACTGGAACTGTGATGAGAATGCACATCTGAATGACGATGCTGGTCGTCTACACTGTCATCATTCTCCGATTGTCCCTTTCCAACAATGGTATCATTCTTTAAAAGAGGCTGCTCTGGAGCTTGCGAGTCCTTGAACCCAGTAAAGGGCTCAGGCTTGTAAGAGTCAATAGAAGAGAAGGATGATATATCCTCGTATTCATTATCGGTGGTGACGCTAACAGTTGGGACAGCCATGATCTACGTTATACCTTTCTATAGTTTTGACTTGTTGCTCAGTTAGTACGGAATTGAATTAACCGCACAACTACCCAATTCAATATGCTTTGAGGAGATGTTGACAACAAAAAGACGACAATTTGTTTCTGTTAAAAGCGTCTGAAGTAGAAAGAATTTTATAGTTACTCATCGATGAGAATCGTCATTTTTGCTCCACGATAGGGGCCTCACTAAAGAAAATCGCGCAGTAAAAATTCCGGAAGTAAAACGTAAGTTCAGGGATTTATTGATAGAGAAGATGAGTGCTTGCTAAAGGCAACGTTTATACAGATGCAACTATAATTTGCTTTTATTTGATATTAATCTTTGTTACTTCTGATGAAAAGTAAGTGAAAAAAATAGTTATAAATTAAATAAATATATGCTCATGCGCTAACAAGTGTGTAGCCTAGTAATTCTTTGAACCTAGTGTCCTTGATGCACATTATCATTAATGTAACCTCCACGTACAATGCAAGGTTTTCTTCTTTCATTTTCTTCAGAGAGCTAGAGTCTATAACCCATAATATGGAATCTGTTTCCGTTTCAATGGTGAGTTTCTGTTCTCTAGGCATAGTGTTTCCTGGGGCGATGATTTTCCCAAAACATGTACCATTAGACATGATCTCGTACAATGAACCTTGTGGCAATTCATACACTGCCTTTAACATACCTGTTTCTATCAAGAAAAAGACGTTGTCTGCATGTAGTAAAAGTGATTGACTTGCCAGTCTGCGTCTGCTGAAGTAGGGACATAGCTGAGCCCAGAACTTGATTTCTTTTTCTCTTACTTTCTGGACTTCGGATACGATATCAGGTCGATATTGCTTTAGTGCAAATAGCAGTATAGGTAAAACTGGTTCATCCTCTTTATATTCCTTCTTAAGATTCTTAACTGCCTGTTCATCATTTGCAAAGACATTCTGAGCCACAGAGAGCATTTGATGATTACGAGGGGTATTGGTCGGTAGGGACATTAAGTGTCTAGCTTGATCTCTATTACCGCCCTTGTTCAAATCAATTCCCGATCTATCGATCTTTTTATTTTGAGTGGCTGCCATTATTGCGGATACAACATTATTCTGCTTTCTTTCTTCTAACCGTTTCTTTGCCTTTTCTCTTAGTTGCTTATATTGGAAGAGAAATTCATTCTCACACCATTCTAAAGCACCGTTTAAATCGGCAAATAATTCCACATCGTTTAATAACCCCACGTTATTGAAAGCGTTGTATATATGATCCCTTTCTTTAATGGAGGATATGATCAGTTTGATTCTTTTAGTCTCCGTGAACCTCTTAATTCTATTGAAACCTTCTGCTGCAGAATAATCAATATTGTCAGCGTTAATGTTCTTAAAATCCAAAATTAAGTACTTTATTCTCCGTTTTGTTGAATCTTTATTACTTATTTCTAACAATCTTTCAATTTTTTCTTCAATTGATATGATTGTTCCGAAAAACAAAACGTTTTGCAATTTTAGAACATATATCTGTTCACCAATACCATCTAGGAATTTGGTTTGAACATAATCACGATAAACTGTACTTTTGGCGACATTCCCATTATATTCGCCGTTAACGGTTTGTAATTTTGTGCTATCAACCAAAAACGAAAAGCATGCAATTAAAATACCAACGATAATACCTAGAACAAAATCGAAGATACCCATGGTAAAGACAATAATTACAACAGTCAGGTATTCAAACCTATTTAGTTTACTCCAGGTATCAACCAGTGCTTCTACCAATAACTCATAACCCAGCAAAAAGATCAGAGAGCCGACTATACAGATTGGTATGAATGATATTATCACAGGTCCAATAACCATGATACAGACCGTTAAGGCTACCAAAAGGAAGCCGGCAAATGACGAGTCTGCTCCGGCTCTAATAAATAGGACACTGTTAGTGTATACCAGATAGTTTTGAACTGAACCTAGCAGCCCACTGAAAAAGTTTGAATAACCATGCGCAATCAATTCTTTATCAACATCATATTTATCCATTTGGAGTGACATGGCCAATGCGGGCACATTGATGGGCACATGTAAAATACCAAAAAAGGTCAAAGCCATCATTGTTGGTATTTGTTGCAAAACCAACGTCCAGTGAACTTTATGGATATTGAATAACTTATAATGATCGTACCACTTGCTATCAGAACTAGCGATAGGAAAAATCCATCCCGAATCTCTTAGGGTGTCTAAAGATAATGTAGGAATGATTGCAACAATAAAATGGAATAGAACCAATGTCAAAATGTAAAAAGTTGGCAGGACTAATGAGTTTTTGAAGCATCGTTGAGTACCGATTAAAACTACTGTTAACAGGACAGGTAGTAACCATTTTGCCAACGTGTCATAATTTGTAAACAGTCCAGACACGAAGGGCCACGAGTACTCGAATTTAGCCACCCTTGTAGTGACTTCAATACCGGTAATTATCAAGAAATAACCAACACCCCCGATACAGCCTATCAAAATGTGTCGTGGGAAAAATCCAACTATTTTTCCGAGTCGTAATTTTCCCAATACATAGAAAACAACACCTGTAAGCATAGAGCTGATCACGTAACAGAATATCGTTGTGGTTATGATTTCGTCATCACTACCCACTAGCGCCTCTTTTATACCTAGGGCCATTGTGTGGTAAAATGGGGTAATTTCGATCATTTCACTTCCAACTCCGGAAGGAAAACTCGACCAGCCCCCAGAATACACACTTTGTGATATTATTGTGGAGATATAAAACATAGAAATACCGGTGGGCCCCAGATGAGAAAAAGACCGGTTCTGTAATTGGAAATATGATCATACCATAGGACAACGCATCTAAGATGTTCAAAAGCAGACCTAATACTGCCGCAGGTAGGTATTGTGCGAATTTGGAAGGAAATGACGTAAACCACTGCCACACACTTCTTGGTCCAAAACGCAAATCATGCGAGGGATGAACGGACTGGTATCCACCCCCGTGACCATCCTCTAGATCTGATGTTGGACTACCTTGAAGTGCACGATTTCGTTCATCATCAACATTGGAAGATGCTGGGCTAAGTAATAATCTTGAGTACTCATCTGCATATTCTTCATCGATATTCTCTTCTATGGTGCGCATAGATTGATCATCTTTTCTGTCATCACTATCTATAATGTCCATATAATCCTTAATAGTTGGAGAGTTTTCCTCAACTGAAGAAGAGCAAAATTCATTGGAAAGTTGGGCTGTTTGTCTATGCAAGTTTTCTGATCCATGAATCACTTTGGGGTGCTGCTTGTTAGAAAAAGGAAGCTTTGGATCAGACATATTGTAGTTCATAGGCGAACTTCCACCTGTGAAAAATCCACTCATATACGAACGGCATAACGGAGGTGACATTGTGCTAGCACTCGCTCTATGAATCTTGTTTTTCGATGAGTCTTGATAGTTTATTCCCAGTGATACTGTTATGGCCTCTGAAAGTGAGGAATTACTCCTGCGCCTTCTAATATTTCTCCCCATACCTCTACGAATATACTTTTTGGAACTTAAAAAGGCCTTGAGTATATTTCAATGTAATCTCTTGCTGAAATAATTTTTTTTTTTTTTTTTAATTTGTTGCCTAGTTCCTTATCAATATCGTTACTATATGCAATAAAGTAGGGCTGTGAAGAAAAAAAAAAAAAAATATTAAAAAATAAAAAGGAGATGCAAAAGTGGTTACAAAAAAAAGTTTGGGCCTTGCAAAGGTTATCTGATTGGTGCTATACCGAATGGAGTGTCTTACTATGGCAGATCCTGTATTCATATGTATGGTTGCTATATATACTACAGTCACACAAATTTGCAGTGTCCTTTCAGGGACCGATAGGTAAAAAAACATCCTTGATAGCGCGAACTTCCCAGGGGAATTTTTCACTTTTACAGTGTATAGATGAAGAGAAAAGCGAGATAAGAGATTACAAGCATAGAAACTTTTTTACGCGGTGCTATCCATTAGCAGATCAAGCTAGATAAAGTTCTTGGAGATAAAGAAAGCCCAGATAATCAAAGTGTTAAAGGGTTGCTGAAAACGTTTACAATATATATATATATATATATATATATATATATATACTATTATGCTCGTTTATTTCACCGAATTTTTTCTTTTTATTTATGAATACAAAGATATCGAATAAAATCATATTAAGCATTAACATGCTTTTCATGAATTTGAGCGTATCTACCGGAAGGATCTTCGGCACAACCCCAATCGGCCTTTGGTACCCATCTCATGACGGTATCAGCGGCAGTCTTTTGTGGAAACCAAGCATCGAATTTCAATCTGTACCAGTAAGCTTCCTTAGTAGTTGGGATATCATCGCCCCAGCTAGCCTTTGGATTGGCGAACATAGCGTCTGAAATGACTCTTTCGGCTGTGTCTCTTAGACTGTCGATCCATGAGTAACCAACACCATCGGAAAATTGTTCCTTTTGTCTCCATAGAATCTCTTCTGGTAAGTATGGTTTGACGTCTGGTTCATCTGTGGTGTCGAACGCCTTTCTCAAAATGTACTTTTCGATCCGGCCCTCCTTAGAATTGATCATTTTATCCTTTGGATCAATGTTCATACACAGTTGCAAAAAGTCCTTGTCTAAGAATGGAACACGGGCTTCTAGACCCCAGGCCAGAGTAGATTTGTTGGCTCTCAAACAATCGGCCAAATGCAAGTTCTTAACACGTTGTACAGATTCGGTATGGAACTCGGCGGCAGAAGGAGCTTGGGCAAAATATAGATAACCACCAAAGATCTCGTCTGAACCTTCACCGGAAAGAACCATCTTGACACCTTGGGCCTTGATCTTCCTAGAGAGTAAGAACATTGGGGTGGAAGCTCTAATGGTGGTGACATCGTAAGTTTCCAAATGGTAGATGACATCGTCTAAGGCGTCTAAACCTTCTTGCAATGTGAAGGTATGTTCGTGATGGATAGAACCAATGAACTTGGCGACTTTCCTGGCAGCCTGTAAATCTGGTGCGTTTGGTAAACCAACGGCAAACGAATGTAAACGAGACCAACCGGATGTGTGCAAATGGCCTTGGTCATCGATACCGGCAAGTTTGCTTTTTTTCAGCGCTGGCTTCTTCGTTGGCCTCGACATTAGCCGTTTCAGTTTCACGAGCGGCAATGGCAGCGATCAAAGAAGAGTCCAGGCCACCGGATAATAGAACACCGTATGGAACTTCAGCCATTAGTCTCTTTCTAACGGCCTTTTCTAAGCTGTGTCTGATGGCGCGGTAATCCACTGGGGTGGTTGGGACACGTTTTTCATCCAACCAATCTGGAGTGAAGTAGCGAGTAATCTTGTCGGTTTCGGAATCATAGACATGACCTGGAGGGAATGCAATGATGCTGTCGCAAACATCGGTTAAACACTTTAGTTCAGAAGCGAAGTAAACAGTCTTTGGAGACTTGGAACAACGACCCATGTATAAAGTGACGACACCGATAGGATCTCTTGCAGCGATAACACGGTCTTTCTTGGAATCGTATAGGCAGAATGCAAACATACCATCCAAGTATTTTGGAGCATCGATATCATGTTCCAAGTACAGTGGAATGATAGGTTCACAATCACTGAAGGTCTGGAACTTGTAGTCGGAACATTGCTCTCTCAGTTGGATATGGTTGTAGATTTCACCATTAACACCAAGCATGTAGTCGCCGTCAGAGGATGTGATTGGTTGAGCACCAGAATCTAAACCGACAATAGCCAATCTTTCATGAACAAAAATGGTGGAGTTCATGATGGCATTACCGGACCAATCTGGACCACGGTGTCTGATTCTTTTTGATAGCTGTAAAGCTTTTGGTTTGAAATCCTCAATGTCTTCATGCTTGAAGGCTGCAAAAATACCACACATATTTAGTCGCTTGTATGTTTTATTACTTTTGCTGGGGACTTGGAAACAAATAAGAACAGATAATGATGCTCATGTCAAAAAACGGCAAGTGGCAACTCTTCAGATGCGCAGCCAGAGGCAGTTATAAACTTCCAAAACACGCAGAAGCATTCGATGAGCCTACGCTGCCTTTCCGAGAATCTTGTCATGAGTCAAACAAAGTGAAAAAGAAAATTTGCAAAAAACCCACGCCGTGCGGCACTTAAGTTCAAGAAAGAGATTTATGGCTACGTAGAAAGTGTATACCAGAGACTTCTGCGCGGCCCATTACTTTAGAGGTGGCTACAGCCATCGTAGAACGGTTGTCGAGCCTGAAGAATGGGTCTGACGCAACGGGTCCAGTCTTGCCGAGAGCTGTCGCACAAACGCTTGTATTCTCTCTTGATATTACGCATTGATGTACCCCCCTCTAAATCGATACGGAGCCTTTCGAATGGGTTCCTTATTGTAAAATATTTCAGGCTCCACCTTGATGGGGGGCGTTTTGAGTCCGACTAGAAAGAAGTAGAAGCTCAATGACATCCTCCCTTCTAGGTGGATAAAATGTATCTTTAGAATATTCCTAGAGCTTCTTTTTCATTATTATGTTCCGGGCAGTTAGTCGCTTTTGACGCGCAGACGTCGCACAGTATCAAGGCAGCCGAACCAGCAACGGGTATTGGGCATCAGGCAGCTATTGTAGCTACTAGACACAATCGATGGACTCGTAGTCATGTAGTCTTTTAGTATGTACCGGATTTTGATCTTTAAAAGAGAAAAAGAATAGCAAAAAGAAATGGTCTCTAGCGGGATCGAACCGCTGATCCCCGCGTTATTAGCACGGTGCCTTAACCAACTGGGCCAAGAGACCTATGACTTATGAAAATAAGGGCACAAATGCTACTTCAAACTGTCTCTATAAAAATCAAAACCATCACCTCTTTCACGTCTCTTGGAATGTACTTGCAACAGTGAATTATACGACCATCGTACAAGGCCAAATATATTTCGCAAAGTGCACTGTGAAAACATCCCGCCTTATTTTACGTTCTGTAGCTCATTACATAACCACGATATTCTTTAAGAACAAAGGATTTACTGGTGCGTCACGCCGGTGGAAGAATAGTCTGTTGAGACTCTTTTCCTGGCGATCCAATATTTACCGCCAGTCAACGTTCGAGTTATTGCTCTCATAGATGAAACGCTTTCTCTCCTTTTCCAAAATAATATGCAGATCCTTTGATTTGAATCTTGGTGATTTCTCTATCCGGTAAAACGCTGGAACTGTAAAAAAACACAACCGCGGGAAACTGAAAAATTTCACAGATGAGGCAAGAAGATTGATCAAAGACTACGGTAGTGAGGTTAAACAGTTTGAAAAAAGCACACACAATCAACCTCGGTATCATCGACTATTTAAGACATGTCAAATCCCACAGAAGCTGATCGTGCCAACGCCCTCGAAAGGAAGAATGAAGGTAATGTCTTTATAAAAGAAAAACACTTCTTAAAGGCTATTGAAAAATACACCCAGGCAATCGATCTCGATTCCACACAGTCTATTTATTTTTCGAATAGAGCATTTGCCCACTTCAAAGTGGATAACTTCCAAAGTGCCTTGAATGATTGTGATGAAGCTTTAAAGTTGGACCCTAAGAACATTAAAGCCTACCATAGACGTGCATTATCTTGCATGGCACTATTAGAGTTTAAAAAGGCTAAAAAGGATTTGACTGTGTTACTAAAGGCGAAACCCAATGACCCAGCCGGCACCAAAGCATTAGCTACATGTGATAGATTTATTAGAGAAGAAAGATTTAGGAAAGCAATCGGAGGCGGTGAAGGTGAAACTAAAATCAGTTTATGCCAGACTTTGAACTTGAGTTCATTCGATGCCAATGCTGACTTGACCAACTACGATGGCCCCAAATTAGAATTTGAACAATTGCATGACGAGAAGAACAACTTTAACGGTGGCAAAATCAAGGATATGTCGCAAGAATTCATCTCGCAAATGGTCAACGACCTTTTCTTGAAGGGCAAGTTTCTTCCAAAGAAGTACGTTGCAGCTATTATTTCACATGCTGATACCTTATTCCGTCAAGAACCTTCTATGGTAGAATTAGAGAATAAATCCACCCCAGATATTAAGATATCAGTGTGTGGTGATACGCATGGCCAATTTTACGACGTTTTGAATTTATTCCGCAAGTTCGGTAAAGTAGGTCCCAAGCATACTTACCTGTTTAATGGTGATTTTGTTGATCGTGGCTCTTGGTCCTGTGAAGTTGCATTATTATTTTACTGTTTGAAAATATTATATCCGAAGAACTTCTTTTTGAATAGAGGAAACCATGAAAGTGATAATATGAACAAGATTTATGGTTTTGAAGATGAATGTAAATACAAATATTCGCAAAGGATATTCAACATGTTTTCACAAAGTTTTGAAAGTTTACCATTGGCTACGTTAATCAATGATGATTATCTAGTAATGCATGGTGGTCTACCAAGTGATCCTTCAGCAAGGTTATCTGATTTCAAGGGTATTAACAGATTTGCTCAACCACCAAGAGACGGTGCATTTATGGAATTGTTGTGGGCAGACCCTCAAGAAGCTAACGGTATGGGTCCTTCTCAACGTGGTCTAGGACATGCATTTGGGCCTGATATCACAGAAAAGTTCCTAAAGAACAACAATCTACGCAAGGTTTTCAGATCACACGAACTAAGAATGGATGGTGTGCATTTTGAACAGAATGGTAAATTAATGACGGTTTTCAGTGCTCCAAATTACTGTGATAGTCAAGGTAACCTCGGTGGTATTATTCATATTGTTCCAGGTCATGGTGTTTTACAAGCCGGAAAGAATGACGATGAAGACTTAATAATTGAAACATTTGAAGCCGTTGAGCATCCAGATATGAAACCAATGGCCTACTCTAATGGTGGGTTTGGTTTATAATCATACTTTTTGATATTGTGTTAAGAAAAGACAAAATAACAAAAGAACTGAGCTTATGAAGTAACAAAAGTGCTGTCTGTTTATTTGTAAAGCTATTTGTCTAAGTGTATATTTTATGCAAAGTTTTTTTTTCGACATCATTTATCGCATATCCTACTAATATGTTAGAAGTAAGTAGCTTACTGGCAATAAAAAAAGGAAAGTCTCCAAAAAAAGCTCACGATGGGGGTCGAACCCATAATCTTCTGATTAGAAGTCAGACGCGTTGCCATTACGCCACGCAAGCAACTGTTATTGGAAACTTAAGAAAGTTATACACATCTAGTCAATATCTTCATATTGTTATTACTTTGGATTGATACTCTCGTATACAGAAATAACGGCTTGAATGGATGCCAGAGGATATTAGTAACAAGAAATGTGCTCATAAGAAGGCATTAATATCTACATATATATGATTTCTGTTGATGATTAGCAGTTTAGTAATTTATAAGGTGACAGGTATCGCTCACCCACCACCTTGTATGTTAATTCATAGTTAATTTACCAATTCATAGGCATTTAATTTTATCTTCAAAGACTACCAAATCTTGGTTTATCCGTATATGACTCAGTGTTTATCACGTACAGATAAATTTATATCCGAAATCACCTATTCCGATAATTCAGAAATAGTTTTCGTTATCAATGCTGGCGTCGTTTGAGTTTTCAAATGTTAGACGACCATTCTGAAACCTCCATGTAGTACCCTCTAGATCGGATGTCTTGCCCCTGGGCAAGAGCTTGTTCAATTTGTCGACGTCATTTTCTACCGGTTTGAAAGAGAAATTATCGTTGGTTCTTTGGTACCTATATCTTAGTAGTATCGTAAGCGGGATTATGAAATCATCCAACGAGAGATTTAATAGGGGCATTATGCCGTTTTTGTATGAGGAGGAGGCTTTTTTCTCAAATATATGACTCGTCTTTGAAGTAGTGTTATGTACTTTCCTTTTGAAAGCCTTTTTCAGGATATCCCTCTTCTTTGTGATATCTGTGGAAGATAGGATGTCCAGTTCTTTGAGCTGGGAGTTAGGGACTATATTCAATAGTTTCTTGATCGATTCTTGAAGCATTCCAATGGCAATCCCACATTCGTCCATGTTGTACTGGTTAATTGATAAAAAAAGATATATCAAACTCTGTAAATACTTTAAGAAGATGACGTCCACTATGCGGCCATCTCGGCATTGCAATGCGGTGTTATAGGACCCTATACAAAGCTTGGCATAGAAGACACTGAACGTACCCAGCTCTTTGAGTTCGTGCGGTTCGAGATCCACAATAGCATCCTTGCTAACTTTTGATCTTAGTTTGGATAATGCCAAAATGACAATTCCCAGCTGCTGCAACAATTGGAACTCCAGAGACAGTTGGTTGGAAATGTTGAGCACCCGCATATTCTTAGGGTCAGTGACCGTATTTGTTTGGGAAATAGCCCTAAGAAAACCGACTAAGCCTAGTCCTCTTTTCAAATAAGTCCCGCTCGTGACCCATAAGTTGTTCGATGGCTGTGAAGACTCATACGCTCTGTGCAAGGTTTCGATGCCGATATCTTCATAGAATGTGGCCACGTTGATCAAGACCATCGAGATTTCCTCCTCTACAAGAGGATCGGCGTTGCCGGTCTCGTACCTGTAACTCAGCAAGCCATTGGCGTAAGTCAGCCAGATATCTATACAGGAGATGGAATCTACTTTGGATGAAGAGCCGTTCAATGCTTTTATGCAGTTATTCCGCGCTAAAACCAAGTGATTCGGTATGACAGTCTTCACTCCGCTATCTTCGGACAGCTTATATGGTAGACCTTTTGTAGATGTTGAATGGTCGCACATGCCTGGTTGCGGTGGAGGGGCAGCGTATGTCGAGAGCTTACTTTCGAGTAACTACTTCGTGAGTGTGTGATTTTTCTGTACGAGAGCTCGTGGCGCAGGGTTACGCTAGCGCAGACAAGTTCCAAACAATGATCAAGAGGGTGGGTGCACTACAAATACATAGCACGGACCACTATTTTAGCCCGAGTTGCGTGTGCCTTTTTAAGTTTTTTTTTCTTACGTTGGCAACATTCTCCCAAGGCCATGCGCTAACCGCTATTGGCGTCCATCTTTTTGTTCTGCACCCTTCGCACTATCAAGAAACCTTGCACCACTTTTTTCCTTCCGAAAAGAAGTCAAATCAAGCCTATACGCAAAACTCGCATCAGATACAAAAGTAAGACGTACACTAAATACGCCCCTTCCTCCCATATCGATTGAGCCACTTACTATCTCTTTCGCTATCAAGAAGATGAGAGATGACAGAAAACGTTCCCCGCTTCCCCCACTCGGTAGTTCCTCCTGCATAAGCCTCCTTATTCTTCTTCTTCTTCTTCTTCTTCTCCGCCTTCACCATATACTGCTACCACATCTACATATATACAGGCAGTAGGGTTCTTCATAGCGTGCTTTGTCACGAACCCTTTTGCCGCCCCTCACTTCTGGTATTATTTCGCAGGCTGAGTGCGGAAGAAAAGGCCCTGGCGGCTTATCTCTGCGGGCGTACGCCCATCTCATTGGATGAGGCCGCGCAGAGCCCGCGATAACGATAACAATCGTAATTACTGCAAACGCCACGCCCATGCAAGCACAGAAGAGGAGGAAAGAAAGAAGGCATTGAAAAATGAAAAAAAAAAAAATTTAATTTCTTTTTCTGAAAAATCGGAAGAAAAAAAAAAGTTAAGGTTTATATATCACCGGTTAATAACGAGGCAGGGTATACTAGCTCCAAGTAGCATAATTATCATCTAGTTCATTTATATAGCTGCTCTTGCTCGCTTTTTTCATCTTGCGCTTATATAATCATCTAAGCAACAAAAGTAGATACTTTTCACAGCACGGGACCTTACACAATGGAAACGATGGAAAGTCGATCTACAGGGCCTTTGACAACAGAAATTTACGATGGCCCCACTATAGCCTTCATGATTTTGGGTGCGGCCTTGGTGTTTTTCATGGTGCCTGGGCTGGGATTCTTGTACTCGGGACTGGCGAGAAGGAAATCCGCATTGGCGTTGATTTGGGTAGTGCTGATGGCGACGCTGGTCGGTATACTGCAATGGTACTTTTGGGGTTACTCTTTGGCCTTTTCGAAGTCCGCCCCCAACAACAAGTTCATTGGGAACTTGGACTCGTTTGGGTTCAGGAACGTATATGGGAAGAAATTCGATGGCGACGTCTATCCTGAGCTTGCGTATGCGGCCTTCCAGATGATGTTTTCCTGCGTCAACTTGAGTATTATTGCAGGCGCTACCGCCGAAAGAGGTAGATTGCTACCGCACATGGTATTTCTCTTCATTTTAGCCACTATTGTGTACTGTCCGGTGACGTACTGGATTTGGTCGCCGGGCGGTTGGGCTTACCAATGGGGGGTGCTAGACTGGGCAGGCGGTGGGAACATTGAGATTCTGAGTGCTGTTTCCGGATTCGTCTACTCTTGGTTTTTGGGCAAAAGAAATGAAAAACTACTGATAAACTTCAGACCTCATAATGTGTCGTTGGTCACATTGGGCACTTCCATATTGTGGTTTGGTTGGTTACTCTTTAATTCAGCCTCGTCGTTGTCACCAAATTTGAGGTCAGTTTACGCATTTATGAACACGTGCCTCAGCGCCATTACCGGCGGGATGACATGGTGTCTCTTGGATTACAGATCAGAAAGAAAATGGTCGACCGTCGGTTTGTGTTCCGGTATCATCTCAGGATTGGTAGCAGCCACACCAAGTTCAGGCTGTATAACTCTTTACGGTTCGCTAATCCAGGGCATCGTGGCAGGGATCGTCTGTAATTTTGCCACCAAACTAAAATACTACGCCAAAGTGGATGACGCCATGGATATTCTAGCAGAACATGGAGTCGCAGGTATAATAGGACTGATATTCAATGCCCTTTTCGCGGCAGACTGGGTGATCGGTATGGACGGCGTCAGTGAGCACGACGGTGGCTGGATAAGTCACAATTACAAGCAAATGTACAAGCAAATTGCTTACATTGCCGCATCGATAGGATACACTGCCGTTGTCACGGCAATAATTTGCTTTGTCCTTGGGTACATTCCTGGGATGACGCTGAGAATATCTGAAGAGGCAGAAGAACGGGGGTATGGATGAAGACCAAATTGGTGAATTTGCATACGACTATGTGGAGGTTAGAAGAGATTATTATTTATGGGGTGTAGAAGACGATTCTCAACAGTCTACTGTAAATCACCGCGGGAATGACAATCACTCAACTGCCGACCATAGCAGCAGTACCAACAGTTCTTTGGACGGGAACGAAGAAATGGCCCGGTCAGAAAAAAATCGTACCAACTCATCAAGAAAAGCCTAGCGATAGCTAGATAGCATACTAATTTTCCAACGTTATTTTGAACTTACGTTGCCTATTTCTTATTTCTCATTCCAACCCTTCCATATATGTATAGATCTGCATTTGTTTTATACGTTTTCTAGCATTTTTTAATAACCCCATTAGGTATCATTCATATCTCTTTAACACGGCATAATATCTTGGAAAATTGGAGTAAATACCCGATTTGATCTTGATTTAGAGGTAGTCTAAAACATGTGTTGCACGAATGAGTTCGATTGTAAAGGGAGAAAGAGAAAAATTTAAAAAAATAACGACCCCAGTGAGGGTTGAACTCACGATCTTGCGATTAACAGTCGCACGCCTTAACCAACTTGGCCATGGAGTCGTTGTAATTGTGTTTTTATCACAATAACCTATCACTATACCATCTTATACCTCCTGTCCTGCTAGCCTTTGACTGAGTGTTAGGACTTTTGAAGTTCATGGATCACCACCCAGCAATTCAACTGCTCACGCTGTACACCTTTTATGAGGGTTATTTCTATTTTTTAAGAGCTACATCGAGAGTACTTTTTGTTCGGCATAAGGAATCTTTGATGGGCAGGACAACAAAATCAAACCCAAAGTTAAAACGATTTCGAATAATAAGAAGAGAGGTTGGTAGTTACGGTGACATCTTCCTCCTTAAGTAAATATGGACTTTTTAAATGACGATGATCTGAATTTGGATTTGCCAGTAACCGCTGAAATATCCAAGGAGCTGTTTGCTACAGAAATTGAGAAGTACCGTGAATCTCAAAATGATGGGGCCGATATGGCTGGCTTTGATATCGATAACTTTTTAGTGCAAAAGAACTTCCACTACCTTCCCCTTGATGCGCTTATTAGGGACTTATCCGGACTTTCACAGAAAATGGTACAAACACTATTAGAACAGATAACAAACAATTATGATGATTATTTGACTTTCTCCAGTACATATACTGATGAAGAAAATGAAACACTGTTGAACTTAGAAAGGACGCAGTGCGATCTTCAAAAATTCATGACTCAATTGAGTCATTTAGTACAGGAAGACATCACCAATACTCAAGAGATTATAAAGGATGTCTTGGAGTACCTAAAGAAATTGGATGAGATATACGGTTCATTACGCAATCATTCACACCTGACAGCAGCGCTCTCGCTGGGAAAGAAGCTAAGTAAATCTCTTCATGAAATGTGTGGCATAGAACCGCTAGAGGAGGAAATATGTTCTGGATTGATTGAACAGTTGTATAGTTTAGTCACAACGTCACGTCGAATATTGCATTCATTTGTTGATTCGAACTCGCCATATGCTCATCACCTGCGCAATGATTACCAAGATCTTCTACAAGAGTTTCAAATATCATTGAAGATTTTAACTGAAAAGTGTTTGGAGGACCCATCAAGCTGCCAGAAACTGTCTTTAACATTAGTTTCCATATTAAAAACCGCATAAGTGGCCGTAAACTTGTCTGAAATTAGACAGGGGGTTGTCAAGAACCGTATCTACTGGACCTATAACAGCTCTGCGTGGGCAAGGGACTTTTACGTTCATAGAGTAGTATATAGCTATATTATTAGTTATTATTACTTAACACGCTCTTATTGAATTTTGTTTAATATCGTCATTTTTAACGTAGGTAAAATCGATTATTTTCTAAAAATTTTGTTTCTTGACATGAGTAAAAGCAGAAGTTCAATTATAAATCGATGTTTACTATTCGCTGCCAAAGGGACGAAAAAATCTAACCGAGGATAATACCAGCCTAATTATTGCAGAAGCATTCGTTAATTGTATAAAACACGCATAGTTGGCCAATTGATTAAATGTTTGGTTTCGGCGGTGGTAATAGCGGATTTGGAAATAAACCAGCTGGTTCAGCCGGGTTTTCCTTTGGGCAAAATAACAATACAGCTAGTCAACCTTCAGGTTCTGGGTTTGGTTTTGGAGGCGGTCAGCAAAATAACACGACTACTGGTGCGAATACAGCTGGAGGATTTGGAGCTAATCAAACTACGAACTCTTTTGGAGCTAATAATCAACAAAATAACGCTGGAGGTGGTCTTTTTGGTAATAAGCCTGCTCTTGGTGGCTTAGGAAGCACCAGCACTAGCGTTTCAGGAACTACAGCTGCTGGGACAGGTTTATTCGGCCAGCAACCAGCTGCCAGTGGATCTCTCAGTGGTGGTTTATTTGGAAATAACCCAGCTCCCACAACTGGAGGTCTTTTTGGTAATACAACACAGAATAACAATACTATAGGTGGGGGGTTATTTAATAACAAGGTAGGGACCACCGGATCACTGATGGGTAACAATAATACCCAAAACACCTCTACCATGAATGGTGGTGGACTCTTTGGGGCCAAACCTCAGAACAGTGCACCGGCTACGGGAGGATTGTTTGGGAATAAGCCACAAAGTTCCATGGCTGGTGGTGGATTATTTGGAAACAATACTCAGAATAACAACACCCTCGGTGGAGGTGGTCTCTTCGGTCAACCTCAGCAGCCCCAAACGAATACTACCCCTGGATACGGAAATACAGTGTCCACACAACCATCATTTGCTTGGTCTAAACCCCCAGCTCCAACTAACCTACAGCAACAGCAACAGCAACAGCAACAGTTTCAGGTACCGTTACAACAAACACAGGCAATTGTTCAGCAGCAGCAGCAGCTTTCTAATTACCCCCAACAAATTCAGGAACAAGTACTGAAATGTAAGGAATCATGGGACCCTAACACGACGAAAACAAAACTGAGAGCGTTTGTATACAACAAAGTGAATGAAACAGAAGCCATTCTATATACCAAACCAGGACAAGTGATTCAAGAAGAATGGGACCAAGCAATGGAAAATAAACCCTCTTCCCAGACGATTCCTATTCAAATATACGGGTTTGGAGGCTTAAATCAACGTAATCAAGTACAAACTGAAAATGTTGCACAAGCTAGAATTATTTTAAATCAAATCTTAGAAAAATCCACACAATTGCAACAAAAGCATGAATTGGATACTGCATCCAGGGTTTTGAAGGCACAATCAAGAAATGTAGAAATTGAGAAAAGAATTTTGAAACTAGGCACGCAATTGGCAATTTTAAAGAACAGAGGATTGCCATTGGGAATAGCAGAAGAAAAAATGTGGTCACAATTCCAGACTTTATTACAACGCAGTGAGGACCCCGCTGGCCTAGGTAAGACTAATGAACTTTGGGCTCGCTTGGCTGTCTTAAAAGAACGCGCCAAGAACATTTCTAGCCAACTGGATGGTAAGTTAATGGTCTTCAATGAGGATGCCAAAAGCCAAGACAATATGCCACAAGGCACCGGTGAAGAATCTAACGATCGTATTGATAAAATAGCGGAAATTCTAACGAACCAACAGCGCGGTATAACATACTTGAACGAAGTTTTGGAGAAGGACGCTGCAATAGTAAAAGAATATGCAAATAAGACCTAATTGTGTCTCCAGTTCAATAACTAAAATGATATTAAGTATGGATATATTACATATATAGCATTATTAATTTACAACATGATAATAAAGGTATGTGATTCAACCCCCTTTTGGCCAAAAGAAAAGAGGTAAAGGTAAAAAAATCGCGTATTCACACAACATTAAATTAAAGTGCAAATTATGATATTTTTTTCTATTGAATTATACATTCTATTAAGGAGAAAACATTGATGTTACTTCTCTCCCGTTCCTAATGAAAAAATAAAAGGAACTTGCTAGATAGAAGAATAAAGAGATACATTAAAGTACAAAAACAGGGAAAACCTCGAAAGGATATACTTCCTGCTTATGATCTTGGCTTTTCCTTCTTTTCCTTCCATAAGGCCAACAAGGAGACACCAGAGACCTTAACGACCTTGAATCTAACACCTGGAATATCACCCTTAGCCTTACCCTTTCTACCGAAACCGGCTAGTAAGACTTCGTCATTTTCGTCGACGAAGTTCAAACAACCATCATTTGGAACGAAAGCAGTAACCTTCTTACCGTTCTTGATTAATTGAACTCTAACACACTTTCTGATAGCAGAGTTAGGTTGCTTGGATTCAATACCCAACTTTTCCAAGACAATACCCTTAGCGTGAGAAGAACCACCGAATGGAGAAGACTTGAAGGCAGTTCCCAACAATCTCTTCTTGTAGTTGTTTTCGGCCCAACGGCTGTAATAATCATCGAAGAAGATTTTCTGTTAGTAAAAAAGATATCGACTTTTGAAAACATGGTCCCTGTGATTCTTGGTTTCTATCTGAAGTGCGTCCCGTGGTAGTTAGGAAATTCTGGCGAACTTAGGTGGTAAACTAGACCACATTAGAAAGTTTTTAATTTTTTTTTGTAGACGCAATCTCAAAAGCTTTGCTAAAGGGCACTATTTTTCAGCTAAAGCATGTCTATAAGTACAATGTTCGTAACCACTAAAGTTTATCAATTCAAAATTCCAGTACAGATTTTCTCTAGCAAATCTAATCACAATAAGGGTCTATTTTTTTATTTCAATTAAAATTAACATACTTGTTTCTTCTGTGGACACGCAATTTTCTAGCAGAGTTCAAACCTCTTGGCTTACCTTTACCCATCTTTGCTTGTTTCTTGTTGTACTTTAGATTTTCCTAAATTTAACAACCTTTTGACATATCAATACGTAGGCAATACCTATTTTAACAGACTGAGACCATTGACTGAAACGTTATAAGACTACACCAGTATACCCTCGGTGCAGAGCACTCAGACCGCTGCTACCGCTCGCGAGCAGTTTACCAGAGATGATCCGCCAATCTCTGGGAGAGTCCCGCCTGCTCCGTCCCATGAAACTCCAACAGACAGTGACCTCCTGTGAGGGCGCTCCTCACAAGAAGGGCAGCTTTCCCTTCATCCCGCAAGGCCCGTGGAAACTTTGAAAAATAAAACAGTTTATATTTATTTTCAGTATGTATGGGCTTTATTCAGTGGTTATGGGTGTACATGTAAACGCACGAAGGAAATTAATATGCTCTATGATGACAAAAAAAAGTATCATGTTTTTTAGCAGACTAGCGTCAGTTAAGAAGTGAAGCAAGGTGAATAATATGGAAGGCGATTGCACCTCTAGGTTTTACACTAACCTCTTAGTTGCAAAGTATTTGAAGCATAATGGCTTGGAAGACTCATTGGCGGCCTTTATAAAGGAAACGGCACTACCATTCTCTGCCTTGGAGGAGAGCAAAAGGTCGAACAGTATTGTTGGCGAGGTACCGCTAGAAAGTTTACAGAGTATCATTCAAGATAGAATTTGTTACAAAAATTCGTCTTTCCAGGACAGATTTAAAACTCTTTCAGTAAATGATGACTTGGCCCCAATCGATAATGCGAAATATGGAATCGAGCCATGGAATCATAATTTAAAATTTTCGCTTGATCTCAATCTAAACAAAGTCTTACCCAAAGATACGTTATTCATTAGTGCAAAATTCATAGATGATGATAAATACTTACTACTTTCATCGGCCACGGGAGAGCTAACAATCTATGACGTCCAAAGAACGACATCGAAGGTTTTAAAAGTTAACGAAGTGGTTAAAGGCATTGTCAAGCTATGCGGGTCAATTGGTAGGTCCGGTTATCACTATGTGTGCCCAATGAACGGCAGTTTCTACTTGCTAAATAATAATTTTGAATTTATCACTGATGCAGTATGGAAAATTCATTCGAGAATGATCACGCATATAAAGATTTGCACTTTCACAGAATCCTCCTGGTTTATCATTTCAAGCGGTATGGATAATCTCTTAAAACTAAGCATTTTGGAAGTACAGGATGGTAAACTTTTGTTCAAACAGCTATCAGACATAAAGCTTGCCTCCAACTGTACGTCGCTAAATGTAATCGCTAATGATGGTAACAATGACGGTCATACTAAGTTCTCAGTGTTTCTCACTAGAGCTGATTTCACTCATATAGCATGTTACGCAATTTCGGATTCAAAGACACTTGTGCATTCATACAACATTGCCTTGAACAACACTGAGTTTAGCACGTACGCTTTCAACATCCGAGATGCAATTGTAGCAGATTTTGTTAATTCTGATGGTGAAGATGTGATAAAACAAACGCAAAGTTCTATGTTAGTAGTAGCCACCTCACACAAGCCTTATATGAGGCTGCTATTAGTTGAAATACCCATGGAGATGGACCATTCTGAATCGATGGAATCAGGAGCGACTCCAAAGACATATTATGATAAAGTTTTAAGAAATTTCGCCACGGAAATTAGCCAAGACGATTTCTCGTTACCGATTCTCCAAAAGTTGAAAACCTCCAACGGTATACTAGTCGGAAATGATGAGGGGATTTACAGCATTGATTTAATGAACGGTGACTCTAGACTTTTAAAGATTCCCGATGGGGCAAAATCTCTGCGTAGCAGGATAAAGTGTATGGATGTAAGTGGAGACCAAATGAGAGTGGTTGCTGGAACATCTAATAAATCTATATATATGTTGAACGTAACTAAATAAAACTTACATTGGATGACGTTCGTGTGGCGTTCTTACTTATTTTCACAGTACAAAGTGCATGGTTAATGACTTGTCTCAATTTATCCTTTCCTTATTTCATTATTTTGGAAAGTATTCTTGACATTTAAAAGGTTATTATTATTACTATATCATCCTATGACGATACATTGATCACTGATGCCGATAATTTGGAAAACTTAAAACAGCCAGTAAATAATTACATAAAAATACAGTTCAAACATTCTAGTTTACATACATTGTCTAATAATGATAATAGCACACTATATATGCATCTAATGATAGTTGCTCATTCTACTTTTGCTACTGTTAGACTTCAAAAGGGTCTTGAAACCATTACAGAGTTGAATAACACTTGGATAGTTGTAGTTGACCAAGAAATAACCAGTGTTAGTTAATTTCACATTCCATGTGTACAATTTGCTATTCGCGTTGATTTTGAACATCAAATAAAACCAACCAGGGTTATCGTAGTTCAGACTAAAATAGTAAACAGATTTATTTGGGTTCACTCTGGAGTAATCTTCAATAAATTTCACCACGTCCTTCTTAGTACCACTTTTGAATTTTTCGCTAGAAGTCATTTCATTTAGCAACCTTACTTTGTTTTGTAAATATTCAACAATAATCTGGTCCAAATCATTATATCTTTGGTTTTCAACGACAAGAACCTTACCTAGGGCTAAAGGATTCTCCTTTTCTAGTTCTTGAATGTCAATGTGTTGAAATAGGTCCTTATCCAATTTCCAAGTAATAACTAGGTGGTCGTCACCCCGGCTTGATTGCCTAATAACAAACTCACCACGTTCTTTACTCCTTAGGTAATCTTCAGCTTGTCTTCCATTGAAGGGGAAATAGTAAGGATGGTTGATAACACGATGCGTTCTCTTTGCACGGGCTTCAGCCATCATTAATTTCCTTTCCTCTTCGGCATCTTCCAATTCTTGTTTCAAATCCCAAATAGAAGGATCCTTACTATAACTTATTGGAACATATTGTTGTTTTACATCATGATCTAACAAGGACACCTCTGCAGTAATATTAGCATAGTCGATGTAAATCACCTTTGCTGGATAAGTCTTCCCGATTTCGTATATTTCATTTGCTGGTCTTCTGAATTGTGCACCTGCATGACGCTGAGCATTTACTACACACTCTACTTCAGAGTTGGTAGCACACATTATATCGTTGTGCCAGAATCTTTCCACTCTGACTGGAATAATGCTACCCTTGAAGAAAGTCTTTTCAGATTCACCAGTTAAACTCTGGAAAATCTCATCACCTTGTAGAGGGTGGAAGTCGTTTCTTAATTCTTCAAACCCGTCCAATAATTCAAGAACAATTGTATTCAAATTATTGAGTTTTCTTAATCCTGAGTTTTTTTCAAGTTCTTCCGCATAAGACTCTAAATTTAATGATTCTAGCTTTGTTCTACGGTCTGGATCTTCTCTTAGCAATTCGATGAACTCACTCATTGTCCCTTGCTCCTCCTTCTCGGCAATAGTATCAGGATCGTATTCCAAAGCATCGGCAGCAACCTTAGTAGCCAGGTGGTAGTCTTCTGGATGAATTCTTGTGCTGTCTAATTGATCGTGTTCCAAATCTTCGTATTTTTGTCTTTTTTCATTCCACGAAATGTACAGGAAACCAGCAGAATTCATAAAGATAGTCTTATGAAGAATGTTGTGCGTGATCAATTGCTGACGAGCCAGTAATGGTTCATTTAATCTTTGTAGTGATTGCAAAAATCGATAGCCTTACGTTTGCCAAAACCAGAAATGTACTTAAGTGCGCTAGCATAGTAATTGTTATCGGTAGCCCTGTTAACTTCAACACCTACCAAGTTGACGATGTCAACAAAAGCTGTTTCAAGAGCTTTAGTCAGTTGCTCCGCAGAAAGCAGGTTTTGATGTGGGTGAATTGAAAGCGATTTCACTTCTTCGCTTGACAAATTAGCATATTCTAATAATGGGGAGTGCATGTAACGCGCTAAGGCAATACAATATTTAACTAAAGGTGGCTTGTTTGGGAATTCTTGGGCTGCTCTCTCGGAGTTTTGGTAACGGATAGCAACTTCATCTTCAACATATATTACCGGAATCGTATGACCTCTACTATCAACGATTTGCTTTTTATGTAAAACTTCTTGTAATTTCTTGTAAAATTTTTGGGTCTTTGGGTTAGGACCATTAATACCGATGGCATTTGGTTGACAACTTTGAATAATATTATCCAAAGTATCTTCAAATTTCTCAGGGTTCATTTTATCAAATGGGTTATCGATAATCTTGAAGTCTCTTACGAAATCACCTTTTCTGTTAACGTAGACAGCAATAATGGCGTCGGCTCCAAACTTACCTTGACCACATGTTAAAGTTAAAATCTTTGGAATCTTTGGCTCTCTGACATTAGGAATGAAGGGAGCTTGGTCCAGTTTTGTCATGAATTTGTGGCGAACGGTTTTGGCTACAAGTTTTTGACAATTTTTCGCTAAGTTGTCTTTAACCTCTTGAGAAATATCTTGAAAAATCTTATCCATTGCTTGATTGAATGCCAATTTACGGAAATTATTCCACTCGATTGCAATATCTGAAGTGTTGGTGGTTTCAAGGGCAATTTGGAATAAATGCTCTATGTATTGGGCTTGGGATGACATGTGCAATTTAACACTCAGTAAATTCAAAGATTCTGCCTCCACCATTCTCAGAAAAACATCTGGGTCCCTACGGAAATGCATTGGGGTTCTATTAATAGCATATTTTATGTCTTCATATAGAGAACCTCTTTGAATTTCTCTCTTACCTTTAGCTGTTAACACAACATCAGCCAAGTAGTATTTGGAAAAGTCGGATCTGACCTTCTCCCTTATTTTAGTATTTTTAGACAATTCCAAAGAGTAATATTTCTGTACCGTGTCAATTGCTAGTTTGGTATTGGAGGTAAAGACTTGCAAATCACCACTGTTTGCGTTCAATATAGATTCTATAACTTCTACCGGTTTGTAACTTGGGTGATCTACAGGTGGGTGAATTTGATGTTGGGAACTGATGTTTTCACCTACATCCTCTGCGGATATACCAATATCGTTGACCGCTTGATAAAGTGGACTAGCTTTGAATTTTTCGTAACTCGAATTTTTCAAATGCTTTTTACCTGATTTTTCAGTGTGGTTTATGAACATTTCATTGATTTCATTGGCATATTTGAACTCCAAGTAATCATAAATATCTTGTAAAGAATTTAATTCGGCGATTGATGCAGTATTTTGATTTTTGAAGTATTCACTAACGATTGGATCATCGACGTGTAATTCTTCATAAAATCTCTTGACATAGTCCTTTTTGTAAACAAGACTGTGAAACTCAATGTCAAGGCTAACAATTTCCCAGAGATCATCTTCAGTCAAAAGAAAACCGTCTTTTTCTCTTGAAGAGATGTAATTACGGCGGTAAGCATAAATAAAAGGAACTTCTAGGTTTTCTTGAGTGATAAATTTGATCGCGTTCCCAATTGCTTCTTTGAACTCAGTTAGGTCATAAGTGGCTTCGAAGTTTTTGTCCACTGAAATTTTTTCTGCTATCCAATTTCTTTCTAATTCTTGATCTTCGGATGACATATTTCCATAATCAGTAATACCTGCTCTTAACTCTTGGTATCTTTCTGGTATATCTGTTTTTCTGATCTTCATGTCTCCTTCAGTCATCAAATTCTTTTTCAAATCTTCCAAATCATAAATATCTTCTAAGGAAATTTTTTTCTTGGTGCTTTTAACCGTGCCGGTTTCTTCATCGATCTCTTCCTCCTCAACTTCATTGTTTTCATTGCCATTTTCTAGTTCTTCGTTTTCGATTTCTAAAGCCCAGTCGTAGTCATGACCATCACCGAAAATGTCATACATTTCGTCGATCTTATCCGATGATAAACCTGTGATTTGAGTAGGTTGCTTGGTGGCTTGTTCCCTTAAATGCCTCTTTTCTTGGATTCTTCTTTGTCTGGTTTCATCGTCCTCATCGGAAAATTCATCATCTTCGATGAAATCATCCAATTCGTCCAGAATTCCACCTTTGTCAGTCGTCCTGTCTTCATCTTCGTGATCTTCTTCGTCACGGCCATATTCGTTGCTTCTACCTTTACGTGAAACTGATTCTTCCTCTTCTTCGTCTTCAGAAAAGAAATCCTCTAATTTGGATGTGGAGTCTTGACCTGAAGCAGCTACATTTTCGTTTTCTGATTCAGCAGCATTTCCTTCATCTCCCACTCTTTTCAACCTCTTGAACTTCCCAGAAGAAGTGCTTGCCTTAGTACGTTCTACACCAGCATTTTCCATCAATAAGTCCAAATCATCCTCGGATAATCGGTCGTCCTCCTCTCTTTCTCTTCTCTTATGCTTTCTTCTCTTTTTGGAAATGCTTGTTCCTAGTTCTTCGTTTTCATCGTCATCATTAACAATGAAGCCTTCTTGCACTTTTCTTGCTTCGTCTTCATCCTCATCAATGTCTTCATCCTCCTCTGAAGAGTCGAAAACATCCTCACCTTCTTCTTCATCACTAGGCGCTTTAGTTTCATCGTTGTTATTTATTATTTCCTCGTCGTCCCTAGGGACTAGCTTTGAATCTCCCGTCTCTTCCATAGAAGGTTAGCTTTACGTCTTTGTTCGAAGGTCCTGGACAGTCGATAACCTTTTCGCTTGGTTGCGCTTCTATATGTACTCAGGTTATTCTCTATCTTTTCAGGTTCTAACCGTTGTCCAGTCTTGTTAATTCGGTTTGCCGTACATAACAAAAGAAAAAAATATCAGCTATAAAGGGAGATTGTTACCCGGGTATCAATGAAATACAGAAAAAAGACGGTAAATGTGTATATTATACTTGATTTTACAATTACATGAAGATTGGCTGGCAGCATTACTCATCCTGGCTGGCTCCTGTGTTATATAGTGTATTCAGAGTTTGTCCCAATCCTGGTGGTGCCCGTACTGAATCGAATGCATGTCGTATTCATCTTTCTGGCGATAGAAACAGGCGACCAGCATAGTTGTGGTCTAACCGAAAAAGCAGACGTCTTGTTGAATTTATATTGCCGACTTTTACCTTGAGGTATTTCGTTTGGTTAACTGAGTATACTTACCTAAAAGGCGGTCTTGCGCTCAGGTTTTTCTCAGGTTTTTTTGCAATTGAATGTCTGTTTTCTGTGGAGGTCCTTTCTGCATGCCCAGTGAACATGGAATGCCTTTTTTTTGCCATGGGACCATTGACTATCCTAGCGGCACCACTTCCAAGCGATATTCGATTACTTGAATGTAAATCCCCTAAATTAATGACGTTATCGTTTTCGATGCCTGGCAAATCAGCCCCGGAGGCAATACTATTTCTTATTGTATGTAAGATGGACTTCCTCCTCAGTTTGCTATTATTATTGTTATTGGAACGCGCATTTTTACTTACGTGCCCTTGAGAGGATTTGGATGTTCCCATGTTCGTTGGGTTTAAAACGAAGGACGCCTCGCTGCTAGTATCGTCATCATAATCCTCTTCATTTTCTGTTGGCAAGTTGTTGGCGGCCTTGGTAGACCTTCTTTTGTCTTTGTTGTCGTATGGCCTATATTTTCTTACCTGCGAGGAAGGAAACAGTGGTTGGCTGAACTGTTTATTCTGGGATGCTTTATCCAGTTTATTTTCACCTGACTCATCATTGATTTTCGAAGCTCCACGCTCTATGTTGGAAATTTCCCCTAATAAGTTTTTTTTCTCCTCCTCCAACGATTCCAGCTGTTTAATAGCGATCAGATCCTCTTGGATATCATGAGGCGCTTGTGAAAACTCTACGCACCATGAATTGCTCATGATACCGTACAATAACGAGCCTAGTGATTCATTAAGGTCAGCCAAGCTCTCGTGAATAAAGTTCAAGTGCGTGAAATTTGAATCTAGAGTGATAATGGAGTCACTCAGTTCTCTGATCTTCGGCAACAGAACCTGCTGTATGGCGTTTTCGCTGCACTCTCCAGTTGAGCCCGTTAGTCCTTCTTGACCAGTAAATTTTGCCATGGATGAGGATTCACCTATGGAGGACCTTCTCGAAGTCGGAGCGCTACCGATGGATAGCCGGTATTCTGTAGCCGATCTGGCAGTTGCTGATTTGGCTTTATCTTCGCTCATGGATCGAAGTACTACACGGTCTCTTAATTGTACTTTGGAAAGTCGGTAAGCTTCCTACACCCTGAAGATTATAAGCAATGGGGCAATTTTGGTCAAATAGATTCCATTGTAGATAAAACACGTTTGTTTTGGCTCTTAATTTTCGATCCTATCCGGGCAACGCGGCGCCGCGATGATATTAACAGTATATGATATGATATATGGATGGAATAGCACTATCTACAAGTTCTAGCTATATATGTCTGATTCGGCCTTTTCCAAGGATGCCAGTCCGTGGCCAAATTGTTTCTAGATGTGGTGTTTTTTTTTTGTGGAACAATACACTGTAAGAACGCATTAAGAAAAATTGCCGTTCACATATACTTCCTCGTGTGCTTTAGTTTGTCCTTGATCAGTTGGTCTTGGGAGACAACTCCACCCTTTTTAGCCTTTGCAAGAGCTACAACTAAAAAGATTGTGCTCAGAAGGGAAAGACCGTACCATGTTACTAAATACTGTAGATGATTGTTTTTCAAATCAATCGTGGGCTTTCTACCTATGGGAACACCCGCTTTTATGAACTGCCATTCATTGAACTCGATTGTTTGGTCAGTTTCCCCCGCATTTCCGGAATTTGGCTTCAGTTTGCCTTCAGAAAGATTCTGCTTTTGAGTTTCAGTATCAGCGGGTTCATGTTTCCAGAATTTCCAGAAGCTAGAAGTTGATTGATTCGATGAAGCTGTACTCTTTGAGTTTTCTTCGCTTATCGGATGATCCTTCATGTCATACAAGGCTTGGAATTGAATAGGTTTACACCCGGACGTTTTCGCCATATCGTAAATGTCCGGCACTTGCCATAATCTAGAATTCGGGTCCTTTTTGCCCATTGTAATGAGCCTCTTGTCTTCGGTGGTCTTACTAAGCAGACCAATTTCAAATGTTCCCCTTGAGGCAACGATAAATGGTGTAAGTTTCTTGACTCAGGAGCTACTTTTTCTTCACTAATCCATCCTCTTTCTATAAGCAATTTTTCCCCAGTATCGTCCATGATAAATGGTGTGAATAATACATAACCTTTCTCACCATTTTTCTTTCTTGGACCAACAAACATCTCTTCACTGTGGAGGAAGTGTCCGGAAAGGATAACTTTACGGTATTCCCAGTCTTCGCACATCTCAGGTGTAAAAGTTTTAGGAAGTGGAATCGGGTCATAGGTTAGCTTACTTTCACATGCTGCAATCAGCTTTGTCTTCCATTTTAACCTCCTCATTTGCCAAGTCCCTAGATAGAATGATATTACTGGCATTGCAATCATTAGCCCCAGCACGATCTTCTTGCCAAACGATCCTTTCCTTTTGGAATCGTCATTTGGGCTCTTCCCAGTTTTCATTGGTTTCCAGTCTATAGTCGACGTTACTATGCCTCTATATGGCTGGTGCCTTGTGAGTAAGTGATATAGTGGTTTCGCATTGGTGTGTCTACAGGGAAGCAGTGGTATATTTGATAGTAAACGGCTAGTGCATCCAGCCCTGAGTAGAGACATTGGTTTACTCTTTAATTCTTCCTGAATGTAGGAGACGAACTAAAAAATGCTATAATCGTCTTCTTACTTGTATTGTGTTCGGCTTATTACGTTATGGGTGAAAAATCCTCCAGCATTGCATAACAATCCCTTGAATTCATTCGGCTACATTAATGCGAACTATTAAGAAAATCAAAAAACATCCCATTTACATTTACTAAGCAAGCAAGTCTGAATGGGAATGCAAAAGAGGTAAGGTTTTATACCATACGATATTAGATATGCTTTTTAAATAAGACAGTAATATATAGCTGAAAATCTGATTTTTCTGTTTTGTTTTGATGTTGCAGGACCTCATCGTTCGCTTAAAACCAACAGAATTTGGTATTATTATCCCAAATAACCTCGTCGGCAGTATAACCCTTAGGAGGCCTGACAGCACTGAGGGAGCCATTATCCGAAAAGACTTTAGAATCGTCTTCCAGTTTGGTCAGTAACTGGAATAATTGTGGGTACTGCTTGACAGGAATTTCACTATCCCAGAATTCTACCTCATGCATCCCATGATTCTGTGTTTCTTTTATAGCTTTGCTCAGCAACTGTTTAAGCTTCGCTTCTTTTCTTTGAAGAGATTCTTCAGGTATATAGATTTTGACGATAATCAAAGAATTGCCATTCCAATTGTGATGCCATATGATGTGGCTGTTATCACTCAGTGCAAATCCGAACGACAGATTTTCTTGGGATTCTCTTCCTGACCCTTTCATGATGAATAGGTCACGTTCCTGGAACCACTTGAATATGTCTGAATCTGGTGCGACCGTGAAAATAAACTTCTCAGGATTATTCTTGTGTAATTCCATTAGACTTTTATTGAACTGTTCCTCATGTAATTCCACTAATTCTTCGTAATCATCAAATCCCAGATACTTGCCGTTCGCATCAGAAACCCCTTGACAATAATATTCGGTAAGTTCATTTAATTTGGCAAGGCGGTGCAGGGGAACATGCATACTTTTGTACCCTAATGGAGAATAATAATCTCCTACTTCGCTATAAAGATTAATAAGTAAGTTTTTTAATTCCAATGCACCCTCAGATTTATCACGTATATTATCGTAGAATTCATTGAGTTTGGTAATCATGCTCTTAGCATAGCCTTTGCCGCGGTGGTTTTCAATGGTGAAAACACCTCCAATGCATACAATTAAAGCTGGCTCAATCTTTCCATTGGACCTCGGGTGAATACAATACCCGATTCTGTTCAAGGTTTCGCAACTGGAAACAACTTGACTGAACTTTCCGTCGTAGGGCAAAGATGTATCTTTCAGAACAAAGTACCTTTGCCCAAGCCATTGATAACTTTTTGGGTATTTTGATATCGTCTCGTCTGATTTATCTTTCTGAGAAATCTCCGAAGACGCCATCACTTGCTCTCTCTCGACGTACTGTTCCAGTGTGAGAAGACCCTTCCAAACTCTTGCATTAGCTGAGTGTGTCCACTTTCTCAATTCAGGGTCGCTGTAGCTTTCGAACACTAAGTTATCTTCATGAGATGAAGCTGTCATTTTTGGGGAGCCTTTATAGATGTGTGTATATATATGAAACACCAGAGCAGGGGAAGGATGGCTAAATAAGATATGATATTGGTAATCTCTTTTCTAGATTTTTTGATTTTTTTTCGGTTTCTCCAGCATCTACGGTTTCAGTTTCCGGAAGGTTCAAGAAAGGGTATCATTACACCCTTGCAAGGGCAAAAGGGCTAATCGAATAATTTTGATCTAGAGTCACCCTTTAAGGCCTTTTGAGCTTCCGGTATTGATCATAATTGGCCAAATGCTAAACAGGTTGATCACCCCAGTATAGAAGTATAACTCAAAATCTTTATCGTGTGAGGGATTGGTATTGTTTGAATATATTTGGGTAAAAAGGAGTTGCTTCTGTGATGGAATGGATATTATTTATTTCTTTAATGTGTATACTTTTTGTTGTTGACAATATTGTTTTCTCTCGAAGATGACTTTAGTGCATCATGTTTCAAACAAAATATAAAAAAATTGAAGGAAAAAAAAATATATATATATATACCAGCTCGATGAGGTATATTTCTGACGTTTTATGATTACTGTATTTACCTAACGTTGTTGTGTATGTAAACAGACGAAAAAAATTAGTCGTCGAAAGTTGCGTACAAAGCTTTTGCTAAAATACTATATATTACTTACATTATACTTTTTGCATTTCGTTCATAATAATAGTGTTGAAAAATTTATGGTTATCCAAATATAAATGATGTCCTGCATTGGGCACGGTGATAACACTGCTTTTTTGCTTCAACTTATCGTTTAAAAGCTTGGAGACCCTAAGTCCACCATTGACATCCATCCAATCGTCATCCCCATAGAGCCAAACCCACTCATACTTAGCATTCTTTAAAACATTTGCGTTCTTGCCGTTGAATAATTGCTCTTCCAGCGGTAATCTTGGTTCACCGCCACACTTCAGAGCAAAACTTAATAGGTATTCGCCTGAACCGCGTTTGTTAAAAATGGAATAAGCGTATCTATGCAAAGCTTCAAACCGTTTTGATTGATCTGGATCACCGTTCAAAATATGTTTGAAACGCCGATATGACCATCCGCTTGTGATTTTGGAACCGAACTGGCGAGAATTCCTTACTAGCGTAAAAGGAGAAATATTCTTATCCCAAAGCTTGACGTACCACCAAGGAGGGGGTTTCCATTTCTCAACGTCTGAATTACCGCTATCAAAATCTCTGTGAGATACGCCTGCCGGGGAACAAAGAATCAATTTCTTGAAAGATGGAGACCCTTCGTATTTTTGCAAGTATAATGCCATCAAATAAGATCCCAAAGAATGTGCCATGACAATGTTTTTTTCAGGTTTGTTTAAAAGGTTTCTTTTCTCAAACCAAGTGTGTATTCTTTCGTGAAACCAATCTTGAACGCTATGAATATCATCTCTTGGATACTTGAATGGAAACTTTGGTCTTGAAGAAAAACCGTACCCGGGCAAATCAATAGCATGGACACACCATTCATTATTTAATAGAGGGATATCTTCAAAATTCTTGATAAAAAAACCCAATCCGGCACCGTATCCGTGAATGAAAACCAGGTGTTTTAAATCAGCTTCAGGTACTGAAGGTACCTGAGGATATATGCAAAATTCATTAATATAATTACCGTCATCATCAACAATAGTTTTTATGAGCTTCGACTTCTTAGTTGTTGACGGGTTCGGATAAAATGGCAACGTTGCCAATAGTTCAGTTTGAAAGCTATCCTCGTTTTTGATGAAATCTCGGAAATCCTTAACAGAATCTTCTAGAGGGCGAGGAAACAAACCAGGCACTTTATAAATAATCTCCCTCAGAGGGATAGCTGTCGGTGCCGACGGCGTTCTCAATATCCGTTTCTCTGCAGCATCTTTTATGGAGGTTTCACCGGATTCCGGCTGTGTGCTCGATGAGCTAGCTCCTGTCAAAAGTTGGAAACCTTTCAAAGGGCCTTTTATTATTGAACTTAGCGTGGATTTGAACGTTAAGAATCGAGTTCTCATTGATCTGTAGCACTTGCTAGCACTCTTTCGTATAGTTGTTATTAGTGTTGTGTAAGAGTAGTCGTTCTAGCACCCTCTTTTAAGTGAGATTTGGATGTGTCAGCCATACTTCAGCATATTTCGGAGATTATCCAATTAGTGAACGGCGGAAGCAAAAAAAGAAACCGACAAATAAAAAGAAATACATATATTAAGGTTCATTCAAACATAGACTAATCCGAAGAAACATAGATATGTGTATTGTGTCATTTTTACCCAAGAATGTGTCCTGCTGAGGTCAGAAGTACTGCGTGGTCACACCCTTGTTGGCGCAATACGGCGTTTGTGGAAACACCTTTTTTATTTTTTGAGTCATTACTTGCGACTACAGGTAGTAATTAAGTACAACCTCTTAGATGTACCTCACAATCACTGCCCCACAGAAATATCCAGTTGAGAGAAGAAATCATTGTTTGGCAGGGACAGTCTATAAAAATGCAAGCATAGCGTTTATACAATAGCTTTCCTTTGTATTCTAGAAGAGGGAAGAAGAAACAAGAAAGTTCGGTGACTTTTGATGGAGCTGAAAGTAGAACGATTGGGTAATAGAAATACTAGTGCTAGAAGATATACGCTTCTAAAAAGAGCTACAACCGCTATAAAGGATTTCAGAACCAAGAAACCGGGGATGTTGTCTAACTTTTATCTCATACTTGTATGTTGCTTTGAAAAAAAAAGCACTGTATTACTCTTGAAGCCGTGTACTTGCAGTTTTTGTAGGGATGGTGCTTTGGGATCATAAGGGTAGTATAATTATTGTTGATAGTTAGTTAGTTTAGTAAGTAGTGGCAGTTAAGAATAAGCAGTTCTTTCTTAAATTATATAAGAGAGGTATATAAAACACACGTTGCTTGATTATACGAAACCCAATGGTTGAAACATAATTCAGAACATTGATAGTAAGTTATCAGGTATAACTCATCTCTTTATATACTAAAGTCTGATCAATTAATAGGTCTTTATACTCATCTTCATTAAGTATGTTTGTTCAGTTCAACATAATAAATATCATATTAAAGAATGTTCGAGATTACCTATTTTACATAAAGAATGTTATGTCCAAGATCACGTAATCCAACAATTATTGAGTCAGAGATAACTAGGGACTTATAGTGAATGATGATTCAATAGGTAGAGTAATGTATTCCTTAACCTTCAACAAATAGCAGCTCGTATGGCGCAGTGGTAGCGCAGCAGATTGCAAATCTGTTGGTCCTTAGTTCAATCCTGAGTGCGAGCTTTATTTTTAGCTTTCTAACAATATTCGGAAAGCCTCATTATAATGTCTTTACCTTTTTTTTTTTTTTAATTTATTTTTGCATTGTCACTTCAAGAAGCTACTGGGTGGTTCACGAACGAAGACTATAGTTTATGCAGACCAAGCAGACACCAAAATAGAGGGAATGCCGTATAATGCTGTAAAACAAAGAAACGCGTCGCTAGAAAAAATTGCCAAAATGGTAACACGCGAACCACAAAAAATAGGGACCGACGCGTAGTCTTCGCGTTTTTTTTTTTTTTGCGACTGTAAACAAAAAGGGCCTTCTGCGTGAAAACAAGACGCTCTGCTCCAGGATTCAGGACGTGGTTGTTCCTGGCTCCCCTGGGGATCTCACAATTGGCAATTGGCAATTCGCAACTTACTTTGAATATTTGCCGTTTTCGAATATTGCATGTTTTTTCTTGTAGGGTTAAGTTTATTTACTTTCTTCATGAATATAACCTACATATATATATATAACTACGCTCTACATTTGGTATTAAGTAAGCTTTTGCTTTGTGTTAGAAAGTAAAAAAGTATAACATACAACCATAAGTATCAACGTACTATTCCGTGTGCTGACCAGTTGCCATTCTGCATATTTTTTTCCCTTTTACACACCTTCAATAATGAATTGCATTCCCAGTCCAATCACAGAAAGAAAAGTCCAAGCTAACGAAGAGAATCATACAGGCAAGGAAAATGTTCCTCAGACTGTTTCAAGAGAAAGCTCAATAAACCTGACACCAAATTCTACAATTGAAAAGAAAATTCTATCCGAGGTGAACAGCAATAAAATCGATACTTTACAACTTCCTCAAAGTAAGATACGAAGAAACTCCACTCATATAGAAAAAACCAGGAAAAGACAGCTTCCAGATGATTCCATAGATTCCGTGGCGTCGAAGACTGTTAAAAAATCAAAACTCAACCACTGGAAGAATTTAGATTCATCAGAGGTAAATGATCCATTCATGGTAGCAGAATATACAGATTCTATATTTTCTCACCTTTATGAAAAAGAAGTCCTAATGCTTCCGACGCATAACTATTTAATGGATACTGAGTCTCCATACCATTTAAAGAGTTCCATGAGGGCTTTATTAATCGATTGGCTTATTGAGGTCCACGAAAAATTTCAGTGCTTACCTGAAACATTGTTTCTGGCGATAAACCTATTAGATCGGTTTCTATCCCAAAACGTCGTTAAACTGAACAAGTTACAACTACTGTGCATCACTTGTTTATTTATTGCCTGCAAATTTGAGGAAGTTAAACTACCAAAACTGGCAAAGTTCGCATACATTACTGACGGTGCCGCCACCGTCGAAGATATTAAAAAGGCTGAAGTATTTACCTTGACATCTTTAAGCTACAATATATCTCTACCAAATCCATTGAATTTCATAAGAAGAATTTCTAAGGCTGACAACTATGACATTGAGACAAGAAACATGGCCAAATTCATCATGGAGTATTCCATATGCTGCAATAAATTCATTCATTTGAAACCATCATACTTAGCCGCCATGTCGATGTATATCGCCAAGCAAATCAAAGACGAGAGCTCCCAATGGGATGAAACCTTTATCCATTACAGCGGTGGTATCGATCTTGAATCAGATCCAGCATTCAAACATTTTGTCAATGAATTAATTGGGGATATTGCCGTTCCCGAAACAAATCTAGATTCTCTAAGACTTAAATTCAAAAAACCAAAACATGGCATGGTTTATTTCAAAGTTTTTGATTGGTGTAAACAGAAGACATTAAAACATTAATTAAATTTGTAATCAAAAAAAACTCCTCCCTGCATTCCTCATAACATCGATAGACATATTTCTTTATTTTATGTATTCAAAAATAAATAAATAACGCATCCAATAATAAAAACGAATACTTAATTAATTATTACAGCTTATAAAACTGACACTGCATGGTAGTATGTATGAAATAACTGTTATATGTGAATATATGGATGCCTAGGTTTCTATAAGAGAGATGGAATGAGAATAAGAATAAGAATAAGAAAATGAAAATGAAAATGAAAATGAAAAGGAAAAGGAAAAGGAAAAGGAAAGGAAAGTGCATGTCTGTATTGATTCTCCTCTTCACTCATGTAAAGTCATTATATCATAACCATTCTTCCTTACTTTCAAAGCCCATTCGATAGATATTACGGAAGCTTTTAGAAATCTTCTCGATTGATATTTTTTCAAGAACTCGTCGTGAATGGTAGGCCCTACAAGGTAATCCATCAATAATTGGCAAACTGGATACAGTTTTGCTTTTGTATAACCACCACTATAGTGAATCAGGTTGCCATCCCAGATGCCCTTACCCAACATTTTCCTAGAAAGAAACATTGCCGCCGAGGCGCATAATGAAGGTAATATTCCAATGAACTTGAAGTCTACTAGGGAAATTTCCATCAAGAATTTGGCTAGTGTTCTCGATTGAATATCATAGTCATCTGCTTTCGATATTCTCCTCAAAAATTCATAGGATTTGCGAAGCTAATTTGGAAGTTTAGTTTTTCTAATATAAACTTTTCACCTTCTTTGATTTCGTCCACAGAGCAGGCTCCGTCTGTTTCATATGCAAAATGCTTTATACTAGGAGAGTAAATCTCCTCATATTTAGAGGCAATGAACAAGCATGATGTCCCCACCAACTGTAATTTATTCAGTTGAACTATCTCTTCACAAAGAAACCTATCCATTATATTTATGGCCAGATATAATGTTTCCGGAAGAAGGCCAAACTTATTATGGATCTTGACTATCCAGTTCACTAGGATATCCCTGTTTTGTTTGATGTTCCTATGTTTAGAAAGATTTGACTTATTTGGCAAAGTAATTATTTCCAAGTGATGCAAATATTCGAAAATATCATCAACTTCTTCGCTTACCATCAAAGGATCACCATAATCTTCTTCATCTAAATCATCCCACTCGTATTCTTCGAGAATATCTTCTTCTGTAGTAAGCTCATACAATTTAAATTTTTTTTGGTCGTTTTGCTCAACTAGAGTTGATGTTGGCCGTTTTTTTTTTGAATCTTCAAAATTTCTTTTTATGATCTTATTCTGCCATTCCATTTGGGTAGAAATTGATCTATTTTCGGAGTATTCCAATCTATTAGAGCTTAGTGCAGTTGAGTCTGTACGAATCGAATCGTCATTTGACGGATGTTGTTGCTGTTGTTGCTCTGAATATCCATATTCGGGAATATTTTCTTTATTCTTTAAAAAATCTTGTCTACTTTCCTGTACAGTATCAGTGAAAGAAGAGGTAAAATCATTATGCCTCGAAACTTCGTCCTTCAAAGGTAAAAAGAGCTTAGTTTTGAAAAACCCTTTGCTCCTATTTTTTTATTCATCGAGATCTCTTGTAGAATATTTGCATTATTTGTGACATTACCGAGGATGGTTCTTGGAACACTTCTTTTTTGTACAATACGTTGAGTATCATTCACGCTATTCTCATCATTTATATTAATAGTTCTGCTATTCTCCACTAAAAGGGATGTTGACATTATAAGAAGATTAAAGCTTCCTTTGATGTTTGATAAAACGGATGAAAATATTTTTGCTCTATTATTGTTTTCCTAGACCCTCTCTCGTATTACTCTTTGCGATTTTTGTAGCTCCACAAACCAATCGCTTTAATGTTTTTTCGAGAAGATATATATTAAGGACCACAAGTAAAACGACACTTGAAAAAATCACAGACACTAAAATTGCAACTTGCTCAAACTCTTTCCCGGAATGAAAAAAAAAAAAAGACACAATACAATTTCTAACTTCCCTTTCTAGGTCATTCTAACTATCTTATTTCAAGCAAGTGCGTTTAATGTTCGCACATTTAATATATATGACTACAAAGTATCCACAATAAGAATTAAAAGCCCGTTTCTGCAGAGGAAGACGAATAAGGAAATCACAAACAAACGAACATGCTAGTCCGTATGCGGGATGCAAATGGAAGTAATGCACTGTGAATGATTCGCACCCAACCTTGCAGGCGTTCTTGCTGAGTGCTGCTGCATGCATGTTGCGAACGATAAGTGAGCACAACAAGTTTGACGTTACCTTTGACGTTGGTTTTATGGAGCTTATGCATTTTGTGTCGCCGCCTTGGGTTGTTGACAAATTTCCTCTTCGGGCCGACATAAACAAAACACATCGCCCATTTAAGCCGAGGGCCCCTGTGGGAAGAGTCACTGAAAGGGTGAACGAGCGTTAAACTACATTTTTATTAAAAGCAAGTTGTTGGAAGCGTGCCCTTTACGTTAAACCTTCTTTCGTGCCTGCTCCAAGTATGACACCGGTTGTGCATAGCCTCGTTGGAGAGGTGCCTTTACTTTTTCCTCTCTGATGCCTTAGAGACGATTCAAAAAAGGAGTGTTGATACTTTATTAATCGAGCGGATCTCGAGCGTCATGTAATCATACAGGCAATGGAGGCTTTTCCTATTGGAGCTTCTCAGTAAAACCACGATGAAAAAACTCCATGACAAATTGGAAGAACTTGCTCTCCTTCCCAACAACGCCGCATAATGGGCCCACTAACAATGCAACCTCATTTTTTTCTCTAAATTTCCACGTAAACAATGCTATTCAATATTGTCAACGTATCTTTACGGCATGCCCGTTTTAGGTTCTTGTTGCAGTTTTGCACTTTCTTTGCAATCAACTCCTTAGTACCTTGAGCGCTCGAAGTTGGTTGCCCTTATCTCTTTCTGAATAAACAGTAGGATTGAATCAATCCTCGCCAGAGTTTTACCATGAAGCGGAAAAAGTCCCTAAGAGCGTCCTTGTATGTAGTTGGTAGAATTGCAGTAGCAATTGCAATTTTAGCCAATCACAATGCCCAGCTTTAGAACTATAGTGACGGTAAAATAGCAGAAAAATACCGAAGGATGCACGTAACAGTATATAGATTGTACAATTGACATTGTGTATATATGACCATCCTGTCCTTCTTTTACGATCGTATAAAACTGGCGTTCAAATACTACTGCTGTTGATTATAAGTAGCTTATTATGTAATAATAATTAAGAACAAGCAGCTTTTTCTTGAAATATATAAGAGGGGTATATTGAAACACACGCTGATTGGTAATATGAGACTCAATGGTTCAGGCATAACTCAGAAGATGGACAATAAGTTATCAGGTATAGTTATATGCTAATTTCTGGTCAATTAATAGATATTTATCCCTTTCCTCACTGATTATCGGATTTGGTTATCCTTATCGTTGTGAAAAAGGCGATAAATAATAATAATAATATATCATCCCTATTACGTTTATTTCGAAGACAAATTATTAATATTATCTGTCTGAAATTACCTATTTCAACAACTACTCTCGATTAGGCGTAAAAAGCACTCCTTACTAGACAAGAGAAAAATTATTGCAATAACATTATAGTTTGGTTTACGCCCAAAACTTTTAACAACTAAAACGGGTAAAATGAAGCTGTATACAAACCGTAAAAATATGATGGAAAAAAAGGCAGCCATAAATATATTGTTTGTCTTTTCACGTAGCAAACCAACTTTTCAGAAGTTGTAGAAGAGATACCAGGTTTGGGTTCTTGCCATTCTTTCTTAGAGTGATTAAGAAAAACCAATTCGATAGGTTTTAAGTATGTGTACGTGGCTGCCTTTTACTACGCCAAAATAAGATCATTAAGCGCCGGGTGATGGGCCCAGACTGCTGACATAGTATAAGAACCAGTTTGCGTAAACTCAAAGACAGCATTGTCAGGTCCAAAGTAAACTAGTGCGTACAAAATAATTATGTAGTACAACTATTATTGACCCGTAACTTTACATTTCAATTCGTATAAAACTCATTTTGATATCATATACGAATGATTAAATCTGGTAATTGTTGAAAATTAAACTAAAGATCTATTAATTAATAAAGTATCTATAAATTGATATGTAAGGAGACGAGTCACGCCTGATACTATATAACGCAGTACCTGAACCATATCTATACCATTGAGGTTCATATAACCGATCATCGTGTGTTTTATGTCTCTCTTACATATTAAGAAAGGACTGCTGATTCTTAATTACATTACATGATAAAGTACTAATCATTAAAGATATATTACTGTTATCTTTGTTTCGGTTTTGTATCAAATACGAATAGATGTATATTCGAAATCACTTATGTCACACGTATTGGCCTGTGAATTTGAGTGGTAAATTTTGGGCTTCCATGTTTATTCAATGATATATTATTACGTATATGGATTAAAGCAGATATTCTTCTTAGGTATTTAGGAATCAAAAAAAAGCATTAACAGTTTTTGCATAGTATCACATATTTCTGTTATCCTTTTTATACATTTACATTAATTGATCCTTTTATAATATCAACCCTTGCGCTTCAGCTTCCATTGGTTTCGATGACAGTTTGAACCTTCTTTTAGTGGTCTTGTAATTTACGTCTTCTTCTAACACCGTAAATAATAATGGACGAGAGTTGAATCTTCTTCCAAGATATCCAACGACACGTGAGAAGAGAGGGGATAAATATTATTGTAAATCCAATTCAACTTCGACGCATTCATAAAGTAGTCAGAATACAAGAAAATTCTTGAAGAACTCATCCTTGTTAGCTCAGTTGGTAGAGCGTTCGGCTTTTAAGCATTTTGCTTAGGCAAGGGTACCGAAATGTCAGGGGTTCGAGCCCCCTATGAGGAGTTCTTTCTTTTTTTGTTATTGTCGCGACAGCAGCGATATCAACCCGCACTAGTGATAGACAAATGCTTAGGAAAAGATAAAACCAAGCATGTTAGGCCTGTTTTTATTGCGCTCAGTTGGATGGCGGAAAGATACACTCTTGGACTCTTGTTTTTTTTTGGAGTATAAACGTTAAAGGTGAACAACTCCTGCTGATATTTAAGTGTTACATAAATACGAAGAGTCATGTACATATACATGTATATAGTTTAAGGGGGGTAAGTACCGGGCCACTTTATAGTTCACAACATACGCTGCTTCAGGTTGGTGCACTTACACAATTATGAACACCACACAACAAAAACTATACAGCCATAATAAAAGAAGGAAATGGGACCTCTTGCAATGAAAAGATAACGAGGGATAAAAATATAAAAAAATATGATACCCGCGGGGTTTGAACCCGCGCCTCCGGAGAGATCAGGACCTCGACCTGACGCCTTAGACCACTCGGCCAGAGTACCAAATCAATTGTTAAAGGTGCTTCCAGAGGAGAATCAAACACAGAGGAGAAAATGAAAAATACTCTAATCTGCGTTTGAAATTAACACTTTCTAGTTAATGAGCGCGCGATTTCGCAAAAAATTTTACTTTGGTTCAAGTCCTATAACCAAACTAAAGGTGTACGTACAAAAGAGTACCAAATAACTGATCAGTAGCAACATTTCCTCCCGACATGTAAAATAATGCTTCTCAGTTACCATGGAAATTAAAAGACAAGACTATCCTAAAATTGTAATCTCTTGTGCAGTAATCTCGCCACTCCACTTCAATTTCAACCCTTAGAAGCGATCAGTTATGGTCAAGAGAAAGAAGTTTGCGCTGCATGCTTTTCGATTTTCTCTTTCTCTTAGCACAGCCTTGGAGCCAAGTCTCTGTAGGCACAAAATCTACACTGAGGCGTCCCTGTGTACAATGAGCCGTGTTCATGTGCAAAAACAAACAGTAGCATTAGTTTTCTTGATCGAAATTTAGACCACGCAACGGTACGATAGCTGTCACACTTTGTATGTTGCAACATCTTTGCGATATGTAAATATATCACTTTACACGGTAGAGAAGACAAACGCTATTTCTTATATAAGAACAAACGTTGATAAATTTTAAAGCAGAAAATAAAAGGGTAAAAAGTTACTTATAAGAACTAGTACTGTGACTACCATATTCCAGATTTGAATTGTAAAGTTATAGAAATGGCATTCGGTCAGCTGTACGCCTTTTTCGTTTTCACTTTATCGTGGTTTCTTTCCAAGACTGTCGAGGCAGCCTCATCCAAGGAAAGCTCCTCCTTTATTTCACTAGACAAAGAGTCTAATTTGAACATTCTCAGCTCTGTCTCTTCAACAGCAGATGTGATATCAACTGTTGATAGTGCTATTGCCGTCTTCGAGTTTGACGGCTACCCTTTAATGGATAAGGTGGTATTCGACGAAAGCATTGAAAAGTACCCATTTTTCGATAGGTTTTTTTCTAATGAAGTCGCTTTAGTTGTCACTGATGAATCGCCTTTGAGCATCCCTCAATCATTATCCTCCATTACAGAGCAGTTTACGGTGAATGATTTAGCTCAAAGTGCTTCTGAATTATTGTATGACTACTCCTTAGATGACAAGAGCATTGTGTTGTTCAAATTTCCTTCAAGCCATTACGATTTGAACAAATTGGACGAATTCATCGAATCTTGTTTATTGTTTTTGGAAGATAAATCTGGTAATGATTTGACTGTCGTTATCAACTCAGTTGGTACAATTGACGCTGATAACTATGACTTTGCTGCCAAAGACATCTTGAGCCACGATGATAATAAAGAAGCTCATGACGGTGACAATGATATTTTAAGCTCTATTTGGACTGAAGGACTTCTTATGTGCCTAATTGTTTCCGCATTGCTGGTGTTTATTTTGATCGTTGCGCTTTCTTGGATATCTAATTTAGATATTACCTATGGTGCTCTGGAAAAATCTTCAAACCCAATAAAGAAAAATAATTAATCGTTATATTTACTCATATATTTGAAATAAACATATGTAAAGATCGGTTTATATATATACATATATTCCGATCTGTCATAACATTTAAAGCTACTTTTTTTTTACTATTTGACCTTTACTATATATACTCTAATATATGCCCAACGCAAAACAGAAATTTTCATACCATCAATCTTCTTTTTTGTTACTTTCAACCTTATAATCACCAGTATCTTCACGGAAGGCTACAACGATGTAAACAATGAGAACGACATTGGCCATTGCAGCAGCTAAACCCCCACTGACTAGGGTGTTTGGTGTGTACTGCTGAACAACAAAAAATGTAAGTACAGGCAGTGCAACCATTGCCACGGTAAACAGCATGAGTTTATTGATTACAGTACGAGGTACATCGACAGCCATTATTTATTCTTGTTTAGGGTTTCTGAGATTTTACTTCTTATTGTTTGTTGGAATCTACTCTTTCTTAGCCTTGTGTTTTATAATGAGATACCCTTTGCTTTGAAAAAAAAATAATTTTATTATACAGATTTATAAAAACATCTGAAATGAAAAAAAGTAAAGAGCCAAAATAAAAAAAAAAGAACAACGTTGCATTTACTGGCCAGCATAACTTGCGTTAATAGAAAACATGGTCCAGCAACTGAGTCTGTTCGGGTCCATTAATGACGATGGTTATGATTTATTAATATCAACACTAACAACAATATCAGGTAATCCACCTCTTTTATATAACAGTTTATGCACTATTTGGAAGCCAAATCCGTCTTACGACGTCGAAAATGTAAATTCCAGGAACCAATTGGTTGAGCCGAACAGAATAAAGCTTTCTAAGGAATTGCCCTTTTCTTACTTGATTGATGAAACAATGGCTGGTAGGCCATTGAATTTTAAAATTTTGAAGTCCTTTACTAGTGATGAAATTCCGCTGGACTATCCTATGACACAGAACATTCTACATGACGAAGTTCCACATACGAGCAATAGCAACAGTACTGATGGGAGTAAAAATGACGGTGAAAATGTAAGAAGCGATGTAAAGGAAGGTGAAAATAAGAATGATGAAGTAGATGTAGACATGGACGCAACTTCCACTGTTTCCAACAAATCATGTTCTTCTTGGTCATTACAGATTTCAGATATTCCGGCTGCAGGCAATAACAGAAGTGTCTCGATGCAAACAATAGCCGAAACGATTATACTGTCTTCTGCTGGTGAAAACTCATCAATATCTTCACTCATGAATGGACTAGGGTATGTGTTTGAGTTTCAGTATCTCACGATTGGTGTAAAATTTTTTATGAAGCATGGTTTGATATTAGAATTGCAAAAAATTTGGCAAATAGAAGAAAATGGGAATTCGCAAATAACCAACGGAGGATTCTTAATAAAGGCTTATATTAATGTTAGTAGAGGTACTGATATTGACCGTATAAACTATACAGAGACCGTATTAATGAGTCTAAAAAGGAACTACAAGGTTACATTGACTTAAGTGTACCGGATAGGCAATCGATGGACTCCAGGGTAGCACATGGAAATATTATAATATGACGATAGTACTTCAACTTCTCCTAAAATTATCTCTGATACATTTAGAATAAAGAAAACAAAAGTTTTGTAGTTAAACAGTAAAATTTTTTTAATGTACAAGTATTCCTATCTCTAAGGGTACAATATGTAGTTATATGTCTCACGTTGTTATATCGAGGATTGCAAAGGAAAAAAAAGATATCAAGTTGTAACAAGAAACCTAAAAGGAAACAGCCTATTTTTTGGAGTTCAGCTTACCCAACTTAGCCTTTTGCTTGGCAATTTGCTTCTTTTTCTTTTTCAAACTTTCAGTTTGTTCCTCCTTTTTGGAATTGGAATATTTCATCTTTTTGTAGAGTTTCTTTTGTTTGTTACTCATCATGATCATCTTCAACTTCTTTTCTTCTTCTTCTTCGTCGACCTTTCTCTTCTTGTTCTTTGGCTTATTAGCACCCTTACTTGCTTCAGGAGCTTCAGAATATTTGACACCTTGTGCTTCCAATTCCAACTCCTTTTGAGCTTGTAACTCTTCGTCTTCTTCTTCATCTTCTTCACCTTCAACAACGACTTGTTGATCTTCTTCTTCAACTTCAGCTTCACTCTCACTTTCGCTTTCTTCACCTTCTTCCACAGGAGCACTTGGGTCATAACCGATAGCATCACCCCATGGACTCAAATGAGGTGGAAGGGTTTCACCTGGTAGATACCTGTTGGCAGGAACCAACTCACCCTTATTGATACAGTCAAAGACCCATTGCGGCTGAATATATGTTCTACCAGCAACCTTATTTTTCAATACTGGTCTGTCAACAATTTGATGGGTAATCTTAGACATATCAATGTCTTTTTTGCCCTCAATTTGGTCTAAAGCGGCTTCACTGATGACATTACCACCACATGATAGAATTAGGAATTCAAGAATATCGATCGGAACTTCTCTACCAATATAGAAAACAAAATCGGAGTATAAAGCAGCAACTGGGGAATCATACTTGGTTGGTTGTATTAAGATGTCACCCTTGTTCTTGTTATTGTCTACGAATGTATCTAGTTCTGTTTCCTCATTTTGTTCTTGTTCTTGTTCTTGTTCTTGCTCTTGTTCCTCTTTGCTTGTTTCTTCAAGTTTTGCCTTATCGGCATTCAAAGCAGATTTTAATGTCGATGCATCCAAAGTTCCAACTTGTGCGTCTTCTTTAATTTCAGCTGGTTCATGTTGTAGCAGATTGTCTTCTTGTCTAGATTCAAGGATGTATGATGACAAACCACTTATGATTTTATCTTTTTCAAGATCCAATTTTGGTGGATAAATCAACCCACTATCAGTGTATAGTTTGTACAGAACGAAATGCAATAAAGTTGAATAAAATTCCAAGAAGGTTAACATGATTCTGAAGTCAACATCACTTGGAATGTTCTCTGGAAACTTGAATGGAACTAACCATCTAACTTCTTCACCTTTGATATTAGCTTGGTAGTAGACACCCTTGATTGATACGAACACTTTACGAACCAAACGCTCTTTGGCCACATAGGCCAACCATTGGTTACAAAGTTTTTGAGCATCACTGACAATATTCGATGAAACTTGATTCGTGGAGGGCAAATTAGAGAAAAGGAATAACATATTCAAAGCATCGTCAATATCCCTCAGAGCATCTGGGAAACTTGGGTAACGCTCCTTGATAATATGGTCTAGAGTGTAGGTGTCTCTGTTTTCTTCTAATCTTTTAGCAGAAGAAACTTCACCTCTACCTAAGGCTCTTGTTAATTTCCTTGCAAAAGTTTTATGCTCTCTAAATTTAGCCAAAACGGGCTCGTGCATTAGGTATTGAATATCCTTAGCATAGTAGAAAGTTGTTGGAGCAGTGGAACCCTTGTTAGCCTTCTTTTTATTTCTTGGTTCTCTTGGGTAGATACCTTTGAAAATACATAATCTTCTGAAATCAGCAAGAGAAACTTGTAATTTTCTCACGGCTTGAGATCTGGTGATAAAGTTTCTAGCGTTACCTCTGGTGTTCTTCTTTTTGATTCTCATTGTATATATAGGATGTCACTAATACTCTATTACTTATTATACTTCCAAACTATATATTAAGAACATGAGTAAAACTTACAATATACTCCACTAATAACCATCCAAAATTTTTCATCTTTTCTCATCTCATCTCATCGCAAAAAAATTTTCTTTTTTTTTCGAGCATAAATAATCACTGCAGACGAGATGTCATCATTTAGTGGATGTAAGCAAAGAAGGGGATAATAACAACTGGCTCTCAATCCTTTTTGGTGAGTTGCTTGCACTCAGACATAGTCCAAAGCTATGTTCAGCACACGGTGTATATGCAGGATACATATAGCGGGTGGGATCAACCGCTTTGGAAGTCTCCGGTTAGCGTCCACTGGGGGAGCTAAGATTGGTAAGAAATTTGAGAATATGGATCAAATAAAGGCTTTTCTATCAGAACCTGTGTGGTCTGTTCACGAATACTTGGGAACAAATGTAGAGGAGAGTACCCTTAAGTTGCCGCCTGTAGAGCTTGTGAAGAAGTTGCTTCGATTATCGGGCCTGCCCCTAGAAGGAGCGGACATTGAAGGGATTCAAATGCAACTTGCCAAGCAGTTATCATTCGTCAACAGACTGCATGATATACCTGTTGAAGATGGAACTAGTGCGGAAGAGCACGGTGCTCGACTGATGCCGAGGAAAACAACACAATTGAATTATAAGATGCTACTAGAAGCCGTCAAACACCAGAAGCAAGATGCGGATATAGGCGAGGTTAGCGGATCTTGGACGGCTACGGGGCTTGCTGCAGAATCCAAGAATGGGTATTTTGTTGTCAGAGAAGGATTACTTAAAAACAGGAAGTGAAATCTTCGAAGCACCACCGTTTAGCCCTCTGTTCAATATATTCTTTTTACCAGGGTGTTTCTTGTACATATAATATTATAAGGCTTAGCAGTTTTAGATGCATAAATTCGATTAAGTACATAGAAGTCATAGTGATATTTACAATGAGTCGGGTGAAGGTATGTGTTCGCAAACTAACTAGAACCACCTACCGGTGCTCTGCAGACGATGCTGCCTTTGCTTCTCGACAGCTTTACTAATATACCATCCATACAAAACACCCATCATAGAGCCTCCTAGATGTGCAGCATAATCAAACGATCCCCATCTAAAAGCGCAGCCGGCTGCATTCCATGCCACTGATGCCAAGAAAGCTACCCAGGCGCCGCCTGGAACAGGGAAGACAAATAACAGTATTTTAGCATGAGGGAACAAATATGAAAAGCACCCCAATACCCCAAATAGGGCACCACTGGCACCCAGACTAGGGCCAGCAATAGCCAGGCGTGCAAGCTTCGGGTACCATAACGAAAACAAGGACCCTGCAATGGCACTGTTCATGTATAGGGAGAAAAAAATTGGATGCGCCCAGCATTGTCGACAGTGAAACACCAAATGACCACAATGCCAGCATATTCATACCCAGGTGCCAAAACTCTTGATGTGAGAATGCACTCCCGATTATGGAAAACTTGCTTGCCATCTGATCCTTCTGCAGTAACATGTACTTCTGGAGGAATCTCCAACATTTAGGCAATTGCCACAACCCGAATACAGCAAGATTGATCCCTAACAAGGCGTATACCAAATTCTTTGGATGGTCCTTAAAATACGTGAAGGGTGGCACATGCTCAAACAAATATGGCGAAGCAAAATAGATCCCTGCCATCAATGAAAGTCCCAGAACGGTCATAGAACCAAGCGAGTTGCCGGCGTTTCTCTGCTGCTGGTACTGTTGGAACCTGTTCAACCGCACATATCGATTAGTAGTCTCTTCATTGAAAATGGGCTTCCATCTGGATTTCAAAGTCGACGTTTGAGAGAAAAACCTCTTTGATATAGGCTGCTTAAGAGCCGCACTCCGGCTCACCAATACGGAAGGGTTTATCAGTTTCGCCACGCTGTGTGGCTTACCAGTATATGATGCTAAAGTTCTCGATGGGATTAACGAGATGTTGCTACGAAAAAACACTTTTGTCGTGGGTCGAAGACCTAGCAGAAAAGCACTTGCACCTAGCATGACGATGTGTGAGAAAACTCCTGTGTCCCAGTGTGTTCGAGTGCCACTTGTGGGTGCTTTACCCCTTTCGGTAGTGATCGCCACCTTTATATTTCACCGCTTATTGTACAAGCCAGGCTAGAATTCAGGCTTTCTCGCCCTGAGAATCCGCGCAAATGAGAGGTGGCTGTTCACCTTCGCCAAACTCAGTCAGTGCACGTTAGATTAGACGTATACATATATACATATATATATACAAAATGTATAAAGGTTTGGGATCGTATAAGATTGGTGTACAGAAAATTATGCTTCGAATTCAATAAGATTAGACTTCTTGTCTGATGGATTTGCTGATAAAGGTTCAAAAGGCCTCTCTTGCATGGCAGAGTGTGTTTCGTTGGCATCATCAATTTCAAACCAGGAGCTTTGCAGCAGTTCCTCGTGCTCGGATTGATGGTCCGATGTGAAGTCGTCCAAATCATCGTACTTTTCTTCCTTAGTAGTTGCCGAACTTGCTGCGGCAGTTGGTGTGCTTTCTGCCGAGGTGATACTATTCCTAGTTGCCACGGAATCAACCCGGCGACGAACTTGTTCAGCAACTCTTTTGCCGTCGGCTAAGATACCATCAAACATACTTCTAAGAACTTTGTTTTTGTTATTGACATTGATGTGTTCATCGGCGTGAATAGATGATCGTAATGTGTTGGAGAAAAAAAAAGTTCGTAGGTTTCATCTGCTAGGATGATCATTCTAAATGTTGCCAAATCTATGACCTTTGGGTGTGTGGGGTCTAGGGCAGGGTTCGCCCTTATACTTTCCAATCTTTTCAGTTTTGCTGCGTGATTTTCTTCGTCTTCATCGTCGGAAAGATCGATCAAATTAACCTCCTCCGCAAGTTCAACTGCCTTAGCATACTCAAATGATCTCTGTAGAAAATTACTTGCAGCTTTCAAATATCTTTCTGCTTGTTCGGCTTTATATTTCTCTTCATCAATAGTAACACCTGTGGGCAGCTCAATCTGGTTCATAGTAACTATTTCTTCGCCATTCTCCTTGATAATATTTTCGGCAATATCATCCTCAATGCACTTTTTGGTTAACAGGTCCACATATCTGCCACTCTTCCACGGTTCTGTGAGCAGTAACAGCCCTTCTGAAAGCTGTAGAACCTCTTCCCTGTGCAATTCACCATCGCCGTCTGTATCATACAAAGAAAAAAAAATAGTTTATAGCTTGTAAGAGATCAACAGTTAATAGTTTATCCAATCCGGTTACCACATCATTTAAGGTTAACTCGCCAATATGGGCAGAATCCCAGTTGTCAAACAATCTTTGCAAGAAATTCCTCTTTTGTTTACGGAAAGCTGGATCGTTCTCTTTTTCACACGGTCTACACGAATCGCAAAACTTACTCAAGAACTGAATAAATACCTCGAAACCCATATTGGATGACCCGGTTCCCATACTAATCTTATATGTTTCTATACTTTGGTAGAACATGTCATAGATATTGGATAAATTGTCACTGGAAAGATTAAACGTTTTTGGCATATGACGCAATTGCGTCCTTTTCATAAAAGTTTCAATATTCTGAAATATTCCCTTTTCATATTTGTGTCTTGCTTGCATTGCCATTTCTTCGGTGATGACACTGAACTCTTTGAATGCAGTTACTAACAATTCTTGGAATTTCGTGATTTGCCTGTATTTTATATCGCTTGACTCTGGATGTGCACTTTGGCCCAGGGTTTGGAAATAGTGTTTAATGATGGCGATAAACATCCCGTCATCATCAGCTTGTAAAATGTCGTCTGCGTTTATTTTCAAAACAGCCAATGCCACTTGAAATAGTGTGATGGACCCATTCATGAAGAAGATATCCATTATTCTAACAGCGTACTCTAAAGGCATTGAGGTGAAAAACAAGGACAAAAACCAAGGTAAGGATACGACAGATATCTGAATATCATGTTGGACAATATATTCCCAGAGAACCGGCATTCGGTCTTCAACAAAGGATTCAAACACTCTTTGGTCTAATAAAGTACCGTACATCGTCTTTGAATAATACCCTGGAACGTAAATATCACAAAGGTTACATAAGCACCAAAATGCTTGCTCTTCAGACATGAAGATTAAAAACCCTGCAACAACTATGTTCATTGCCTGGCAATATCCAACATCAGGATTCTTCCATGAATACGCTGTCAAGACATTTCTCAACCTTTGAATACCTTCCTCGGTTTGGTACGCTGAATATTCTGGTAGCGATCTTTTCAAATCCTTTTCGATTTCATCAATAGCTTGTGAAGTCTTACCAGCGTTATCATTTAGAATTTTTTCATATTCTCCAACATTTGCATAACGAAGATACATCGCACCTGAACATAACTCCCAAATTTCACCCCTCATTCGGTTTGGTACACCGATTCTAATCAATTTCCTGAACATAGGAGTCTGAACAACAGCTAAGTTTCTTCCATTTTGTCTAAAATAATCGAACCACAACCTTAACTTGGCTTTCTCCTTGGCCATAGTGGGACTTCCGGGATATTTAAAATGTTGACCAAGACCTGCCCTGGGCACAGTTATGTCCTTTTTCCCCTGTATATTCTTAGCAATCAAAAACTCCGAATAAGAAGTTTCTAGGAAAGCCGTTAAAGCTTTGGCATTAGGGATGTTCTGTTTCAAGTTCGATTTCAACTTGTTACAAAATTGCTCTGACCTGTAACGTATACCAATAAATTGGATCAACACTTTTGCTCCCGAGTATAAGGTTACTAAAAGAGCAAACTCATACGATTCGGATGGCGATCTCTCCACACGTTTGATAGTGGAAATATTCAGAATCAGTACGCATGACGAATGATCGAATGCATCTCGGAACACCAGGAAGTGAGGCGTTAAAAACAATCTTCCAGAGAATACATAGGCTGTTTTCCTCCCTTTATTGTTCATATCCGAATGTTCTTTGCCATTGCCGTTCGGGGTTGCAAATGAAACTTCAGCATTTGTATCATCCAAAATGTTCTCATTGGCTGGTAGCTTGTACTTCAATCTAAATTTCTCATCTCTGGTTAAAGTTGGAGTGAAAGTGTCGGCAAGCTTGTCTAAAAATGGAGCCTTTTGACGCAACGTATCAAAGAATGACATGTTCAATCTTTTAAATTACTGTAACCTTGACTTTGAAATGGTTACAATGCTTGATTTGGTGGGGTTAATGTTCTACAAAAGCACAGTTACTAGAGGGCTGTGGCACCCTTTCTCATCAAATCTTTCATTGGCTTTTCTTTCTTAAGCTCTTTTTTCATCTCCTGTTGCAAGAACCGGCGGACCATGTAAAATAATAATGCTATGTAATAAATAGTAAAAACAGAAAACGTATTATATCTTAGTCTATTGGGGGTATACATGTTGAGAGGCAGTATGCAACGCTGTTCTATTGATTCTGATTAAGGGGAACTCCCTCTTCTATTGCCTGACTCACTACTTGATCCATCAATTGCGTCATAGCCTCGAAGTCATGGACTGGATCGGCGCAAGAGTATATGATACGCAATGTGGTCAAGTAATGTGACTTGAAAAGTTGGTTGTATGTACCCACTTCAATACCATTGAGCCATCCGTGTGCCAACGGGTAAAAGAATAGGTTTGCGTGTTTTCTAAACCGGTTTTGTGTTCCCTTCTCTTGATCCCTGCCCAGTTTCCTGGACTTCCATACTGTTTTCGTCTCTTTCATCAGACTCGATGACTCTTGAACTTCAACAAGCGTTGCATTGCCATAGCTTTGACGGTCCCACGGCAAACGATCTGTAGGAAAATCGAATGTAGGTTTGATGACGGTTGGATCGTCAAGACCTCTCAACTCCCTTGCGGAAAGACCTAAGGCAGACAATAATGACATCCTTTGTTGTAACGAAAGCTCAGAATTGAAAAGGATTTTTATTGCACCTGTTACCTTCTCTGGAAGAACGACGAGCACGCTTACTAAGGCATTGATTCTCCATTGTTCGAAGAGCGGTTCATCGAATTCATTATTTAAGCACGCTAAGCTTGACAAAATGCCCTGAGCATAATAACCAACTTCTAATGGGAAATCCGTCTTCTGTCGTACCAGTTTTACTGTTTGCCTCAGAAGCGGTATTAATCGAGCTTCCCGAGATTCGCCAGTACGTTCGTACTCTCTTAATAAATCTTTCAAAAATACAATCCGCTTAATACACTCATCATCATCGTCATCATTTTCGTCATCACTATCACCGTCACCCATTGCAAGAGATTCAACACGGCCCGAGATCTCTATAATTTTATTGTTCTGTGCCTCAACGTGGGTGTTGAATACATATGGATTTTTCAGAGATTGAAAATTGATGTTTTCATCATCACCGTCAGTTTCGAACTTCAAATTCGGCATATCGATTTTAAATTCACTTTCGTACTTTAGCTCATTATCGGATAAAAGCTTGGCAACAAACATTGCTCTTTCCCTTGCTTCACGTTCGTTGCTGCCTAAATGTTTCGTCACACCATTTAAAAACTGGCTGCTATGCGATATTTCTTCTTTCTGATTCTTGTTCAGGTTATATACCGTGAGCAGCACAAGTAATTCACAAGTTTTTGCGTCCACGTCATCGTCAGCAAAATCTGCGAATTGACTAACCAATGCATTGGCAACCTTCACAGAAGTACCATTATCTATCAAACGAACTATTATTTCCTTTAAGGGCAGAGACTGTATTTCCAGCAGTACGGTTAGACTCATGATTTTGTTAAGATCAAAGCGCCTTAGAATTTTCCTAACGTCATTTATATTCACTTCGGTCAAATGCGCTTGAACATATGGTATTAAAAACTTGGTAACAAGCCTCTTTTGGTCTAAGGGACTACTACTCGATACTATTTTTTGAAATGAAGAAAAATAATTTTCTTCAAATAAGAACAGCTCATCCATGAATATGTCAGTTGCTAGTGCAGGACTGAGCAGAAAAGTCGATAATAGCCATTCGCCTAGGAATCCGTCCGGGTTTGTCTTGACAATGTCGTTGTTCTCACAAACAAATTTCCACTGAAGGCGTAAATATTCCAGGTATTTAGCTATGTCAATTTGGTTGGCCAACAAATTAAATATCTTACTTCCGAAAAAAAAAGCCTTGACGCTGTTACGGTTCACGTTACTAGCAGTGCATGCATTCAAGTAGCAGCTCAAACATCCCTGCTCAAGACTAATAACGTCTTCCAAAAACTCTTGATATATGCGAATCTCATTCATCCCACCGCGACCATCTAGTGTTGTAGAGAAAGTTACCAATTGCGCTAGAAATGTAAACGACTTAGAAACTAGCCGTCTCAGTATTATCTTCGTCTTTCCCGGCAGCGATGGATATACGGGCAGGACGAACTTGATAAGAACCATCGAGGTCTCGAGATTTGCTGGCTCATCGGAACAGGTCTCTAATTGTCTTAAAACTTCATGAATCTGATCACTATGTGCCCCATGTTTCAGTGTTTCCAAATCCATTCCACAAAAAAAGCGTCCATTCACTTAAATCGCGTAATCCGGTAACAACTTGTTCACCAATCCAACTTGTTTCAGTTTTCTGGTGTTTGTTTTTGTTTTCTTTCTTCACACTTCACGGGCCCTTACAGAAAAGAGGTAAACAAACCAAAACAAGTATATGAATACAAAGCCCATCCACATATCATTGCGGATTCAAAGCGGACAGTACACCTGTAATCAAATCATTCCCTTTTGGAAGAGTACATGCGTTTACTGTTAAGGACATCAGGACCACTTTATTTGCATTACGTTCCACTAAATACCTGGCTATATCATTTTTTTCTCTTCCTTCTAGCTGTGATCATAATATAGCTTGACTTAATCATTACATTTTCGAGAAGAACCCAAAATTAATTTATTCGGGGGTAAAGAGACTATAAATTCAGGAATAATGGCGAAGCAAGAGGATCCGTTGAATGAAATAAGCCCGAATACTCCAATGACCAAAAAGTGTTATTTATCAAACGAGACAGCATCGAAAGTGCATCGCGGTAACCAAGCAAGAGCACAGACCGTCACATTGGCCGAAGCCAGTTTAGCTAACTGTGATGGGATACTCACGATGCATAATGGCATAATACAAAACTTTCTGAAAACAGCCCACAGCAATATAGAATTGGCTACAGAAGATATCAATAATGTAGACCGTTCATTAAGTTCGATATATTCTCTGTTGAAAAGCCGCCATATGTTGGGTCATATGAACTCCACTGTCAAGCAGCACTTGATGATAGTTGTCAAACTTATAAATGGTAACGTATTGGGGTTAGCTTCATCTGAGATCATTTTTCTTTATAATGAAACAAACTTGTTTCAAGCTCACAACTTGAAGGATGTTCTCCTTGCGGACTTCAGTACATGGAATGACTATTACCTTTCGAACTTAAAAATACTGACCCTACAGCTTATACTCAAGAGAAAGCTCGTGAAAGAATATTTACCGCATGTGTTAGAGCTGTTTTCCCATGATGAAAGATTCCTACTGAAGGATTCGAATCTGAAAGCGCACGCTCTCACAAAAATCGTATTGAACTTCTTCTCTGTAATACCGAATTGCAAAGCCTTATTCGGATTGAAATTTTTGCAGTACATCAAGCAGTATAAACTACCTTTCAAAAACTACATTAGCAACATCAGCATCGAAGATTTCAGTAAAAAACTTCTGCATAAAAGTTATATCGACACAGGACCTAATAAAATATATTTAAATTCATTTTACTTATCCTATTCTAGGCTGTACGATGGCCTAGATAAGTTGATGCTTTTGGATCTTTTGAGTTATGAACAGCCTTCTGAATTACAAGGCATGACTAGCGCGAAGAAGGAATTGAATGAGTACTGCAATATGAAAGAAAAGCGCCTGCTTTGGTCTTGCGTTTCTCCCCATGATTTGAGTGTGGTGCTAGAAAGTGCGACAGCTTTTTTGCTAGGTAGAAAGAGGAATATATCCGTGGCATTAGATTCTTTAGTGTGTCTTTGGTCTACTATTCGTCTAGAAGGTTTACGAAAGAATAAGGACATTTTAAGGCAATTTGATCGTACTATCATTTACGTTAATTCGAATATCAAGTCCATTGATGATGATCTTACCATAAATTCAATATTCGCTCTTCTAACTATCCTATCTGAAATCTGTATTGATTATAAAGAGTTCAAACGATTGACAAACGTTGTTAGTCTTTTTTTCAATGCGTCTGTTTTATTCAAAAAACATTCTTTCCTATTGAAGACTGCTGACTTGGAAATCAAGACCCTCTTACTTAATGATGACCCAAAAACAGTTCACCGAACCATTTTAAAATTCGAAAAGTTTATTTCTAGCGCTCAAAATCTTCAGAAGAAACTTGAAGTCTTTTCCTATTTGTTCAATGTATATTGCTTGCTAAGAAGTGACTCGCTATCATTTATTTTCGATTTTTGTCAGAACGCATTCATACATTGTTTTACACGCCTAAAAACAACCAAATTCATAGAGTTTTCAAACTGCTCTGACGTTATGCTTTCGATTCTGTACGGGAGCTCGCCTATAGAGGATGTTCCATCCGAGAATTGGTCACAGTTAACTAGGATGATTTTTTGTTCATTAAAAGGAAACCTTGACTTAGACCCTTCCGTATTGAATGGCAAATTAGACAAATTACACCTTTTGAACAAGTATGAGTTATTAATTAGGATAGTATATTTGCTGAACCTGGATATGAGTAAACACTCAACAACGAATCTATCGAACATTTCCAAAATGTACATGAACAAATGGCTAACACCACATGAAGTAGCTGAAAAAATATCATCATTTGAAATGAACTTTGTCAAAATGCTACTGTGTTACTTAAACTTTAACAGCTTTGATAAACTATCCATTGAACTATCACTCTGTATCAAATCGAAGGAAAAGTATTTCTCCAGCATCATGCCTTATGCTGACAGTTATTTACTACAAGCCTATTTGAGCTTACATATGATTGATGACGCATTGAAACTAAAGGATCAGTTACAAATAACAGCCAACTTGCGAACTGCTAAAATGGAACATGCACTACTGCATGTTGACTCCTTAATGGATATTTACTTATGGGAGGCTGACCTAACAGCATTTCAAATAAACTTTCGTGAAACACTACCCACTATCAGGCCTGAATTATTTGATATCAATAACGAACACAAGCAACCAATGTCATTGTATATCAGAGTTATTCTTTTGAATATAAAGCTTTTTAACGTAAGCGCAAAACTAAATATCAAGGCTGGTAATGTAATATCGGCCGTGTTGGATTGTAAAAAGGCACAAAACTTATCTTTGTCCCTGCTTAAAAAGAAGAATAAACTATCACAGGGATCAAGACTGGCTTTACTAAAGAGTTTATCAATCAGCTTTTTCCAAATCATCAAAGTATATATACGTATTGGATCTGCGAGAGATTGTGAATTCTACTGTAAAGAACTATCCAAGATTTTGTGCGATCTGGGGGAACCGATCATTGTTTACAGATGTCTTCATTTCCTTCACAAATACTATATGATTACAGAGCAAAGCAGCCTTCAAAACATAACCCTGAAAAAGGCAAACAAGGCATTCGACTACCTGGATGCAGAGGCAGATATTACAAGTCTGACAATGTTTTTGTACGATAACAAGGAGTTACTAAAACTTGAACAGTCGTTGGTACTGTTTTTTGGCGATCAGCTAACCAAGACGTTTCTGCCGAATCTGTGGAGACTTAATTTGGGAGAAAATATTGATGATGCTGTTTGTTTGCCTGAGTATAAGGCTATGAATATAATCAACCAGGCGCGCAACATGTGGCAAAAGGTAATGAGCCAACTGGAGGAAGACCCGTTTTTCAAAGGTATGTTCGAGTCTACCCTAGGGATCCCCTCTTCCTTAACTGCTCTTCCTAGCACGATGTCTAACAGTGTACTCAAAACTCCGTCGAAGCATGGTATGGGGCTAAAGCTTTGCGATTCTCCAAGATCATCGAACATGACACCTAAAGGGAAGAATATAAGACAAAAGTTTGATAGAATTGCCGCTATTGATAGATTAAAAAAAATGAAACAACTTTTGGAAGGCTTAAAACTAGATACATTGGAAAATCATGAATTGTCTAAGATGGCCTCCCTATTTTCACTAACGCTAACCATTCTTTCGAATATTACTAACATTCATAATGTTGAGGGTAATTTAATAACCAACTTCTCTCTAACTGACCTCCCAAGGCACATGCCCTTGCTATTTGATAAGAAACTAAATAATATCGATAGCGAGGAGTACAAAAATTTTCATGTATCTTCACTAAAAACCATCGGCAACATATCCACCGCCACAGAAAATGATGCAATTTCTGCTGCCCAACAGAACATAATGGATAGCAATTTGGATATCAACGTCATTACTATTGACTTTTGTCCTGAAACCGGAAATTTACTTCTATCGAAAATGGAACCGAAGTACGAAAGAAGAACACATTTGAGATTACCTCTAATACGATCGAATTCAAGAGACCTCGACGAAGCACACCTCTCGTTTATGGACGCAACAGAGGAACTACTTTCTATCATTAAAGAAAGTAATGAAACAACCTCGGTGGAAGTCACCAGCAAGATTAAAACTAGAGAAGAGAGAAGGTATTGGTGGACCACAAGATACGAACTGGATAAGAGAATGCAAGCATTATTGAATAACATTGAAAACAGTTGGTTTAATGGCGTTCAGGGATTTTTCAGCCCTGAAGTCGTTAATGGTTCTCTCTTTGGAGAATTTAAAAACAAGTTCTATGAAATTTTGCATCAAAACCTACCCTCCAGAAAACTCTTTGGAAACCCAAAAATGTTTATAGAGATTCAAGACTGGGTGATAGAATTGTTTCTAAAGCTCAATCCACAAGAGGCCGACTTTCTTTCAAAAATGGAGGATTTGATATATTTTGTTCTCGATATTCTTCTATTTCATGGAGAGGAAAATGCTTATGATGAAATTGATTTCAGCATGCTCCACGTACAATTAGAAGAGCAGATAAAGAAATATAGAGCGAATATGGCAACCAATAGTATATTTCATACGTTTTTGGTAGTCAGCAGTTCATGTCATCTTTTCCCCTGGGAATGTCTTTCATTTTTGAAAGATATTTCAATTACTCGTGTACCTTCTTATGTTTGCCTGAATGAACTCTTATTGCGTTTCCATTATAATTTACCCATTTCTGTATGTATCAAGGACAACATTAGTATGATACTAAATCCAAATGGTGATCTGTCTAGGACTGAGTCAAAATTCAAGGGTATGTTTCAAAAAATAATCGATACAAAGCCTTCCTCTCAATTAGTCATGAATGAGAAGCCAGAAGAAGAAACCCTTTTGAAAATGCTGCAAACGTCTAATTTGTTTGTTTATATAGGTCATGGTGGCGGTGAACAATATGTGAGAGGGAAAGAGATTAAAAAATGCACCAGAATCGCTCCTAGTTTCTTGCTGGGTTGTTCTTCGGCGGCGATGAAGTATTACGGCAAGTTGGAACCTACTGGAACTATTTACACTTATTTGCTAGGCGGTTGCCCCATGGTACTGGGTAATCTTTGGGATGTGACTGATAAAGATATCGATAAATTTAGCGAAGAGCTTTTTGAAAGGATGGGATTTACCGGCAGCATTGATGATTCGAATGATGATAACTTATCTGTCTCGCATGCTATCTCAAAATCTAGAAACGTGTGCCATTTACGTTACTTGAATGGTGCAGCTCCTGTTATCTACGGGCTACCGGTTCAATTTACGTCGTAACCGGTACCTTCATTTTTGGGCAGTCCTGAGCCTTTTTAGACACTCTGAGTGTTGGATGGAGACGACAACTAAATGACGATTCTAAACCAAACCGCATTCGAGTGTCATGAGTTTGCATTATTATTTAAATTTATAAATAAAGGCATATTTTTATTTTATTTTTATACTCACATTCTTTTCTCGACATACATGTGTAATGCATTATGATATTTGACTGCCTCCGAAAATCCTTTAAATGTTGAACTATTGTTCGCATAAATACTACCTCTCATAACTATGAAACGGTAAATGTAAAGAGATCTCAATAATCTAAAAAAAAAGGTGAAAAATCTATATTCTATAAGAGCTGCGTTACGAAAATATATAGGAGAAAGCTATGAGTAGAGGGGAAATTGTGTCCAATGCAGATGGTTCCCTGAAAAGAGAAATGGATAATTAAGAATAGATTGACTGGTTCAGTTTTATAGAGTCGTTATTGCCTGAATCACCATCATCTTCCTGGATTCCGCCACTCATAAATTGGTTGGTCATTAAATTACCACCATAATTAGCGCCCTTTTTTGAAAACATCAAACTATTCAAAGAACTGAAAGATACGTTTTTCTTATGTTTCCTGACAGGATGAACTCTGGAAGCTGTTGTGCCAGTAGTGGTCAAATTTTGAGCACTATTGTTGCCCCCTTTGTAAAAGGCAGGGTGCGCATGTGTCTTTTCTGTGCTCAAAGATGGAACATTTCCTGCACTGTTTGTTTTCTTGAGGGTTTGATATGGTGATTCGCGGTTGGTCGTTGTTGAGGGAGAGTTCAACGTAGGTGATGAAGGTGCCGTAGCTGCCTGATCAGCAGGGACAGTTTTAACATTTTGGTTGTTAACCATTACCTTGGGTACAATCGCTACATTTGTTGTAGGCGGATTCCCAGCAGATGTGCTTCTCATCCCTGTAGCATTTATACTTGAACTTGAAGTCCTCGACAGAGATTGCATTTGCTGCTGTTGTCGTATGTGATCTTCGTTATAACATGGGCTAGAGTCTTCAGAATTTCTTTGCATGTAGTTGTTGTTATTGTTGTTCCCATGAAGAGGGATGGCAAAATAACCGCCTGAGCTGGATTCAGAATTAGAACTGCCTGGAGAGTTTACCGGTAGGGATGGAGACGTATAGGAAAATCCTGGTAAAGAACTTGTCTGTGAAACATTTCTTTGATGGCGCAGGCTAGCTGCTGGGTTATTATTGTTGTTCATTGCTGACTGTTGCAGCATAATTCCATTACTCGTTATAGATACAGCTGGATTGTATCCGTTATACACGCTCTGAGGCCTTGAGCCTGATGAATAAGATGGAGTTGTATTACCTGACGTAGCTGCATAATCTGGAGATTGATGTGGAGATGGTGCTGATCTTCTTTCTACTGTAATTAAGTTACCATAATCATCAATGGCAGGTGTGTTAACCTTAGATCTGAAATCATTTACATCAAAATCAGCCAGTGAATTGTTCTGAATATGAATATACTGGGGTTTTCCTGACCTCCCATTTGGATTGAGAGAGGCTGTCGTAGCATCCTGTAATGCAAATGAGCTATCTGTTAGGCAGGGCGCATGGAACCCGTTATTCATATTATTTTTTGACATGTATCCTGCTTTAAATCGATGTGATTTCATTACACGATCTTCAATGAACTTGATTCTTTCCTTAGTATCATTGAAACCCGTTAAATTTTTCAGATCCTGAACCCATCTTTTGAAATGTTTCAAGTCCTCTTCAGTAGGTTCTGGAGATACTATTTTGAAAGTCCAGGTCACATATTTGTTCGATTCTTTTTGCGCTGCCGCATAAAATTGGTCTAACTCAGTTGACTTTGTATTCTTATTTTTAGGTTTGCCACCCTTCAAAAATTTGTGGAATGGAGTCTTTGAAAAAATTTTTGCTGTTTCATGACCATACTTCGGTAAAGAGGTTTGAGAGGCGCCGGATAAATATGTACTGGAGCTCGTTTTCCTGACATCGGCGTTTTCGTTAAGAGTGGGCTTCCCTACAAGCACAAATTTCGTAGCAGATGCATCCTTTAAAGTACAATCGTTCAATGGAACACTCATAATTGGCGCCAAATAACTCTTTTTCCGGATGGTGCGAGGACCAGTTACACCAGTTGTACCAGCAGTGGCGGGATTATTGCTATGCACATCGCTAGTATGGCGATGGTGACCGTTAACTTTATTATTATTAGTAACACCGGCGTAATTGTCAGCAATCGATGTTGATGATGAATAAGCTGACGATTTTGTAGAAGTTGAAGTTGTAGACGATAAGTTATAAAAATCACTACTTTGGAATTCGTGAATATAATTTGATGTTAAGACAAAATAACCTTGGTGATAAGTGGGCAATAATTCTGATTTTTTCAAGAAATATCCTGCTCTTATACACTTGGCCAGTGGAGATTTCATGTGAGGGTAAATAACATCAGACAGTTTTCTTGGAGGTGGTATGGGGTCGTTAGATTTCCAATTGAGTAAACACGAAGGGTGTTGAGTGACGAAATTGTCCCATTCAAATGCAGGAGGCTTTGATATTATGCCATGTTGTAATTCCTGGCACATGTTTTTTATCATAAGACGAGCTTCGGAATCGATTAAGGCAGAATAACGTAGTAGGGCTTGTTGAATTTTAGTGTATATGATTTTCTCTAGTTGTAGGCCTGAACTTTGTAAATTTATAAATGCTTCTTGCAAGTACGTTTCCTCTGCAACTTGACGCTTCAGTTGCAGATCGAGTTGTAGTTTCAAAAGATACGGATCATGTTTAGGGTCTAATTTATGTGGCTTTTTATTTGTAGCAGTGACTTTGTCGTTACCGATACCATTGGCGTTCATGAATTTCACAGACGCGATATATTTTTTCAGTAACTGACTTGTTAGTTGAATATGAGCACCGATGTTTGTTTTGAAATCACCGTGTATGTCTTTGATCTCTGTTATCTTATATCTTAAATCCTTTCTTAATTCCTCTAACTTAGGAATCACAGTAGACGTGATTTCTTTAGAGATTTTGAACTGTTGGTTGGCCAAAGAAAGATGGTACTTTTTCAAGATAACTTGGACGTCTTGAATGGAACCTGAACCAAATTTAACAAACCCGGACGCAGCAGACGTGTTGTTTAATTCGGCAGCTTGAACAGGCTTGTACTCGTGAGGCGCCAAGCTCACCGTGCTTTCGTCTACGGGTGGTTGAGGTGGGTAGTCTTTTTGTTCTTGTTGCATTTGCATCTGGAACTGTTCATTTTCAGTCAACACTGTTTTCTTCTGTGGTGGCTGTGATTTTTTAGACGTTCTAGGAGCCGCAGTAAATGGGTCTGTAATAGTGTTTGTAGTTTCGTCGATATCCGTTAAGAAGGGGAACTTGACAGAGCCCTTCAGTTGGTAGTTGATTCTTGCAAATTGTTCTTGAGCATAAGCGACCTCCCTTAAATAGATGATCAAGCCTTTCAGGATTTTTTTCCATTTATAAAATCTGTCCACAAGAATATCAGTAGGATATTCCTTGACAAACTGCCCATCAACAGTTTCTGTGTCACCAGAAAGAGGCTTTTTCGTTTCTGTAGAAGCCGGTTGGGCCTTGGGTATAGGGACATTGATGAAATAGGGAGATCTTTCGTCGGATTCGGGCAAAATGAACTCCTTTGCTTGATTGTTGGCTACTGTAGAAGAGACACTTTCATTAATCGTCATCGAATCCGGTAAGATGTCCATCAAGTACTGGGAACTCTTCGAATGGATGGAGGAGGCATCATCGCCACCGCCGCCGCCAGAAGGCCTATTATCCATCGGTGTGAGCGTTTGCAAAGGTCTGGCACTAAAGTAATCAGACATTTTGTATAAGCTCTATTCTATCCTTTCTTTAGAGCACTCAGATGATTCTCTTTAGAAAAAAAAAATCCGGTGGCAATAATAGATGGTTTGATTTGTAGTTACGCAATCTTTCTTTATTCTCGCAAACCCTCGCCCTGATTTCCTACAAAAAAAGCCTTTGATAATAGCGTTATTTTTAGATTTCAAGATAGGAGTAGAGTAGTTATTTTCTATACTGAAAAAGAAGGGCAACGTAACTGGTAAAAAAAAAGAAATATACAAGACTAGAAACTAGAAACCATCGATTTGGCTAGTGATTTTATGAGTAAGGAAAGAGTATTCCCTGCAAGACGAAAAAAAAAAAATAAAAAAAAAGAGTGAGAGATGACAGCAAGTCAAAAGCTTACAAGAAAAACCATAGATGGTAAACACGCAATCCAACAAAATCGGCGCTGATGGTGATGGTGAATCATGTCCGGAGGTTAAAAGTTAGATTCTGACATTTTTCCCGCCTATTTTTTTGCGATTTTTTTTTGTTTTTCACAAGATCAGGCGAGGTTGAGCATCTCCCACGTTTTTTTCATGTCTTGGCTACTCGCCCACCGAGGGGGGAGAGCCAAGCAGATAGCAAAACCCAATAAAAGGAGAAATAAAATGCCCGAAGTGCCAGGTGGGTGACTAGCACAAGGGTGCAGCAATGGCTGCGGTCCTTGCTTTTTTTCGTGGTTGTTGCTCCTGCTTCTGGCCGGAGCTGGAAGCTCCTTGCTGCTGTATTGAAACGACGAGCGGGTGTGGTGGTCCCTGGCGCTGGTTTCATCGGAAGATCTCGTTCATTGTTTGCCCCTCCACTCCCCCTCCCCGCCGAGCACGCGGAAAAAAAAAAAAAAAAAAAAAGAAAAGAAAGAAAAACCGGTGTGGGGCAGCAGGCAACTGGCAAAAACCGGAAAAACAATTGTGCAGATCACTCTCTACGAGATTCCTCTTTTCTTCAGATCTTGGTTTTGTCTTCTTTTTTTAGAGGAAGACAGTGCGCGGATCGGACGGCTGCCAATTTATACTTGCTCGTGATGATGAATATATGATTCTGTATATAGGTTATGTGACTGCGACTGTGTATGTATAGGTGGCACGGGCTTCAGTGTCAGCACCGCCGTAGGTAGTGCATGGCCGTTTCGTACCCCCAGAAACTCACGTAAGTGGTGGGTATTGTCTTCGACAGGGCCACTAGGATGCCTCTGTAGAGCGAGGTTACCCCCTCTTGTTTCAGTATCTGTAGGCCGATTCTTGCGAATCCGGACCCTCTGTAGGAGCCGTACACGTCGGAGTGCTTCGAGAACCTCTCCAGGTGCTTCGAGTTCATGAACTGCATCCGTCTGCGGACCGTCTCCAGGGGGAAGGTGGAGATCTTGGCAACCACTCCGCCAATGGTACCGGCGCTGTGGTTCAGAGCGGACAGCTTCCATTTCTTACCTGCCGTCGTCGTCGCCGTGTTTTCGTTTTCGTCGCAGTATATCTTGATCGTTTCGTATACCCCGAAGGTTATCGATGCGGTTGCCGTAATGGTGGCCATGGACGCGATGGAGCCCTTGAAGAATCCGGGGAGGCCCTCCAGCTTCCAGATGTCTCGCACCTCTCTTGTAATGGTCATAGACTGCATCTGGTTGTTGGCGACTAGCCGGGTTCGCAACACATCAAATGGGTAGGATAAGAGGGAACTGGTCATCCCGGCCAGGGCCCCGACAACAAGGCTGTGCAACCGGGCCCCCAGCCCGAACGGTTCCAAACATGTATTATAAAACGAGTACGAGCTAAACTGTCCAGCCCCATAGGTGACGTACAGCAATGAACCGGGTATATTGCCCTTCCAAAAGGCCCGGATACCTTCGTTCTTTATCATGCCCTTGGCCACCTCCAGAACCTGGCTCCCGAAGGGTTTCATCCCATTTGCTGGGGTCAATTGCAACCTGATCTTGATGGTATCCATGGGGGCCGTCACAGTCCGCGCCAGGAGTCCAGATACGGCACCTGCCAATAAAGTTTTCCATACGGCCACATACTGTCCCTTTCTTAAAGAGTCCTCCTCCTTGAACATGCAGGCATATATTTGACTTCAACATACATAGGCGCCTTTTCCGGTTACCAAATACCGCCCCTTTATCTATATATATAGGATTGGAGCTCTTGCTTTTCTTTTTTTTTCTTTTTCTTCTAGCTTCTCTCAGTAAGCGCATCGAACTTTTGAAAAAAATAACGGAAAATTTATTAGATGAACTTATTAAGATGCCTGAAATATCGTTGTATCCAGTAGTAGTGCGCAACTGAATATAAAGAACAGGTTAAATTCCGTTAAAATGCAATTCCAGGCGGAAGTAGGTGTCCTAGACCATGTAGATGGTTCGTCTCAATTCGTATCACAAGATACCAAGGTCGTTTGTTCTGTAACGGGCCCCATTGAACCAAAGGCAAGACAAGAACTACCCACACAACTAGCATTAGAGATAATCATACGTCCCGCGAAGGGTGTAGCCACCACTAGAGAGAAACTACTCGAAGATAAGCTACGTGCGGTACTGACCCCTATTATCAATCGTTATTGTTATCCAAGACAACTTTGTCAAATAACTTGCCAAATCTTGGAATCCGGCGAAGACGAATCAGAATTCTCTCAAAGAGAGCTAAGTTGTTGTATAAATGCTTCATTCTTGGCTTTAGTTGATGCGGGAATCGCCATGAATAGCATGTGCGCAAGCATACCCATTGCTATCATGAAAGACTCGAATGAAATCATCGACAATCCAGCTGCTGACCAATTGAAGACATCACTATCAGTTCATACTTTGGCCTTAGAGTTTATTGACGGTGGTAAAGTGGTAAAAAATGTCCTTTTATTGGACAGCAATGGTGATTTCAACGAAGACCAGGTGTTTAACATACTGGAACTTGGTGAGCAGAAATGTCAAGGACTTGTCAAAAATCTCAGAAAAATAATACAAGACGAGATATCCCCCCGTCTAGCGATATAGTCATTACTAAATATACCAACATATAACTTGATATAATCGAAACATATATGTACGCACATTATTGGCCTAGAAGTTTATTTACAAAATTGAAAAAAAGGTCATCTGATATGTTAAAGTTTTTAGATTTTTCGTTCTTACATATACATAGCATATATATTATTACATTATTTATTTGTTCTCAATCTACAATTTCAAACGCTGCAAGTTTGTAATAGTGGCTTGCAAACCTTCGATTTCAGCAATTGTGTTATCCAATTTGGTCTTGTTAGCCTCTTTAGCTTGTTCATTAGCCTTAGATTCATAGTCCTTACTGTCAATAGTTTGCTCAATACCGCTCTTGGACTTGTTGGCTTTTTTCTAGTTTCTTTTGAACCTTGGTGATTTCAGCATCAATATCAACGTGACCCTTGACCAAAAGATGCACATTAACTTCTGGATTAACAGATTTCAACACACATCCCTCTGGAATTTCGGAAGATTCATGGACAACGGTAACTTCATCAATGGCCTTAATCAAAGAAACAATGGAGTCCTTTTGGGCATTGGCAGTTCCAAAGTATTCCTCAAGATTAGATTCAACAAAAACCTTACCGTTTTTCAATATATTGTATTCAGATAATAAAGAACGGGCTTCCTTGGTGATGTTTAAGATCAAGTCGTAGGCATTCGCGGATTTGGCGTCATCGTATTTGGATTCATATACTGGGTAAGCAGCCTTGACAATGGTGACAGCCTTTTCGGTGGAACGCTTTGGAATTCTTTGCCACATTTCCTCAGAAATGAATGGCATGAATGGATGAATCAATTTCAAAGCATTGTCTAATAAGATGTATAAAGTATCCTTTGCTGATTTTTGTTCGACAGCAGAACCTTCTTGAATCAAATATTTAGAATTTTCGATGTAGACATCACAAATCAAATACCAAAATTCATAGATGGTGCTAGTGGAAGTTAAGAAGTCACGCTTATCTAAGGCTTCATTAACAATCTTTGAAGTTTCGGTCAATTTGTGCAAGATCCACTTTTCAACCAAAGATTCATTACCTGATAAACCTTCATTAGCAGGTGGCTGATAGTCGTCACCCAATCTCATTAAAGCAAACTTGGTAGCTTGGTAAATCTTGTTACAGAACTTTCTGTAACCTTCAACACGCAAGATATCCAAGTTAATATCACGACCACCAGTGGTGTAAGCACATAGGGCAAATCTCATGGCATCTGTACCACATTGAGGGATACCGTTAGGGTAGGATTCCTTTTGACCAATTTTGGCTTTTTCAACCTCTCTAGGATCTAAGTTACCTTGTAATAGCTTAGCATGCAAATCATCCAACTTAATACCGGTAATAACATCCAATGGGTCAACAACGTTACCTAGAGATTTTGACATCTTACGGCCTTGAGCATCACGAACTAAAGAGTGACAGAAGACTTCCTTGAATGGAACGGAGCCAGTTAATTTCAAGCCCAGTAGGATCATTCTAGTAACCCAGAAGAACAGGATGTCCCAACCGGTTTCCAACATAGAGAATGGGTAAAAAGTTTCCATGTCCTTGGTCTTTTCTGGCCAACCCAAAGTGGAGAATGGCCATAAACCGGATGAGAACCAGGTGTCTAAAACATCTTCATCTTGTTCCAAAGTAAACTTGGCATTAGGGAATTTAGCAGTAGCCTTTTTCTCGGCCTCCTCCAAAGTCTTACCGGCAACCCAATAGTCACCGTCAATTTTTTCGTGTTCCTCACCTTCAATGTTGATGAAGTAAACTGGACAACGGTGACCCCACCATAGTTGTCTGGAAATACACCAATCTTGGATGTTACCTAACCAATGGAAGTATTCAGCTTCAGAAGATTTAGGAGTGATAGTGATTTGGCCATCTTTCACAACCTTAATAGCTTCCTTGGCCATTTCACCTTGAGAAACCCACCATTGGGGTTTTAATAGAGGTTCGATAATATCACCTGATCTGGAACACGTTGGGATGGTCATTTCATTATCTTCTTGGCCAATGTATAAGTTCTTTTCCTTTAGTTGTTCAATAACTGCCTTTCTTGCATCGAATCTCTTCATGCCTTCCCATTCTGGACCACACTCTTCATTCAATAAACCATCGTCTGTGAAGATATTGATGAATTCTAGGTTATGACGTTTACCGGTATTGTAATCGTTTTGGTCATGAGCTGGTGTGATCTTAACGGCACCAGTACCGAATTCCATATCAACGGCTTCTTTATCAGTGATAATTGGTATTTTTCTTGGCAAGAATGGATGTTGAATAAATTTACCGTGTAAGTGCTTGTAACGATCATCATCAGGATGAACTGCAATGGCAGTATCACCGAATAAAGTTTCAGGTCTAGTAGTAGCAATGATTAATTTCTCATCGGAATCAACAACTGGGTAAGCAAATGAAGTTAGAACACCAAATTCGACCTTTTCGTCGTAGCCTGGGACAGATAGTAAAGTTCTACATTTAACATCCTTGTTTTCAACTTCTAAGTTGGATATAGCGGTATTTAATTTAACGGACCAATTAACCAATCTGGAAGCACGATAAATAACACCTTCATCGTGTAATCTAACAAAAGCCTCTTCAACGGATTTAGTCAATTCAGGACTCAAAGTGAAAGCTTCACGGCTCCAGTCATAAGAGGCACCCAATTTTTGAATTTGGTTCTTAATTCTGCTGTGGTATTCCTCTTTCCATTCCCAGACCTTTCCGACAAATGCTTCTCTACCATAGTCGTGTCTAGTCTTCTTTTCCTTGGCCCACATTTGCTTTTCAACAACCGATTGAGTAGCAATACCAGCATGGTCGAAACCTGGCAAAAACAGAACAGTCTTACCTTTCATTCTGTTGTATCTGATCAAAGAATCTTGAATGGCAATAGTTAAAGCATGTCCGATATGTAAAGCACCGGTAACATTTGGTGGGGGGCGGGAATACAGAATACACCTTCTGGTTTGACCTTACCATCATCGGTGAACTCAGGCTCAAAAACGCCGGTTTTAACCCACCAGTCGTACCAAGAACTTTCAACATTAGCTGGGTTATAAGCTTTTAAAGCTGGATCATCCAAGGAAACTAAAACCTTCTTCTCACCTGGTACAGTCTTGTCAACGAATTCTGGAATTGGCTCGACTTCCTTCTTCTTCTTAGGCTTCTTTTGAGAAGCACCAGTGTTAGTGGCAGCTTTCTTTTTAGCCTGCTTGGCAGCAAACTTTAGCAATTTTTCAGCTTTCTTCTTCTCCTTTTCGACTTCCTTGGGAGACTTTGGAGAACCATCTTCCTTTAGTGGGTTGATGATAACCTCACCAGTTTTTGGGTCGACTGGAGGCAAATTATCAAGATCGCTCATTTTGAAGAATCTGACTTGATTATGAGTTAATGGTTTCTTTAAAAGAAAGTTGTGATAAAGTGGTAAAGATCGCCTATAATGGGGGGTCAAAAACCGAGAAGTAAATGGTGTAGGTAATACGTTTAGCCACTTATTCATACCATCTAAGTAATTTCATGCGAAGGACGTACACCAAACGATGACATTCAGTGATTGCACACACAGAGAGCAGCAGTAGGCTGTATGGGTGACTCTTCTAGAAAAATTTTTTCAGTGCGCCTTCTCGAAGAACTTTACCCGGTCTCCTTCTTCTTGCTCCTGCAGTCTAAAAATCAGTAAAAAGTTCCAAACCTATGTTATTCTGTATCTGCATATGTACATATATACTTCTCAATGGGCACATACGTCTATGGATTAGCTTTCTATAAGAGAAATATCGTAATCCTTGTATGCCTTTTGAAACTTTTCTGCTTCTGTGGACTCTTGTTGCTTGGTTTGTAAACAAGTTGGAGAATTCCACTTAACTCTACGCGGTAAGTTTAGTAAGAAGGCTAACACGCGTCTTCCAAACTGCAAGTCGATCGTCTCACTAGCGTTGAAACTGGCCAGAAATACTTTTGGATTTGATTCGGGAGTTTCGTAGACAGTGAACTGTAAGTAATTATTGGTTTGATCGTTAACTACATCCAGATACTCTTTTGAAGAGAGAGAGTCGTAACATCGGAACTCGAGTTTGGCATTTCTAGTGAACTTTTCGTTATTAAAATGAACCTGTCTATCTAAGGCAGCACGGAACTTCAAAATCAGGTATTTCGGAATGGGAACAACTTGCTTATGGAAATGAACAGAACGTTCAGACTGTATTTCGAAAACAGCTGTGCACATATCAAATTTTACATAATTCATTTTCACAAGACTGGATTCGTAAGCCAACAGGCTCTGTGCCAGCTCTGTGTTCTCGCTTGGGTTCAATTTTGGGATATGTTCAATAGGGATGATGAGGCAATGACCTGACATATCCATGTCACCCTTGGGTACACTCAAGGGCCCCTTGGCTGTGGTTAAGTAAACTAGCTTACCAATTGAAATTATCATATGGTCTTCAAGATTCGGATTTGAAAAGCAGAAATGGCAATTGGTTGGTAAAATCGTTCTCATTTTCTTAATTTCGCTCTTCTCTCCAGTCGCAGAAATCTTACTGTCTTGATTAACCATATCTCCTGTTTCTAGTTCCAACGGTCTTTTCTTGCGGTCTGAATCAACACTCTCGTAGGGATTACGTATAAGGTTAGAAGGTTCGGCTTCTTCGTCGTCTTCATCTACTGAGATGTTGAATGCATAAGCCCATTTCTTCCCAGATCCATATTTTGGAACATTGAGAAACCTCGATAAACGGCCACTTTCCCAGCTGAAAGGTTCCAATTCGAAAAAGTTCTTTTCATCAGAAAACGCAAAGTGATATCTAGCTTGCAACTTATTTGCTAACTCATCGATCACCTCATTTCCAGATAGCTTTCCACTCCTCTCAGAAATCGGGAGACCCCATTCTTCTGTGATGAGGATATCTACTTGATTTTCAAGTTTACTAAATTTATCCAGAATAGTGTCCTTTTGTTCTTGTAGCACGTCATTGGAATAGGTAAGGTAAGAAATAGTGATATTGTTTGCCAATTTATAAGTACCAAAATTATGCAGTAATGTTACATCTTCACTCATTTTCTTTGACTTTGAATCATTGTCATTATCGTCCGACGAGATCAATAGCAATTGAGGTAAACCATCGGTGTTTAATTTAACCAGTTCACGATACGACTTGCTGAATATAATTATTAGATCAAAAGGGCCAGATTTTTCATTGAGTTTCTTAACCTTCGTGATTGCCTCATCGGCATCGCTTTCTTTTATATGAGTTACCAAAACCTTCGCACTTGCCATTTTTTTTTTATTATTTAAACTCAAATAAGAGCAAATGGGCACCTATATGTCCTGAGGCTTCTTGAAAGTTGTATATCTGATCTTTTGCATATTGAGTGCTAGTTATTAGCATATCTTGAATATAGTATTGAGAAAAATTGCTGCTGTTAACACCCATTCCTTTCTTCATTTTTTTCAGAAGCAGTAGATCATTTGTGTACACTTTAACCTCAAAAAAACGAGTAGGTTCGCCTTATACAGCACTGGTAAAGAGACATATTGCCTTCGATTGATCCTTTCGGTTGCCCCATTTAGTTTGCCACAGTGCAGTCCCGTAGTTAGCAGCAAAACAAAAATGTAAAACATAAGCCTAAAATCTTAAATCCTAGGCAATATAGTACTATATATATATATATTCATTAAAAAAAGTCATGAGTGGTATTTTTGAAATTTGATAAAAGGATCTAAAAATTTGATGCTGCTGTACTGTATAAAGGAGAATATTCATACTTCGCTCAGTAAAATGTTGCGAATGGGTCCGAGTGTTCAGATCCGTTAAATAAGATGCCACTAGAACCTTGTTTCCCATTTCTGTGCCTAAAGGTAAATCCAACTAGTTTTGATGATACTGCAGAGTCATCTACCATGGCCGTTAGTTTGTCTTGTCTTTTGAATACATCAGCATATTTGGCCATATCGGCTTCACTAGTAAAATCATCAAAATAACCTGCATCGGTCTCGCTATCTAGTTGAGGCGTAAAAGGCGGAATCATTGACCTCAAAGTACTAAAGTTTATATCTGCAAAATATGACATACGCTTGACATGTTCAAAGGATCTTAGTCGATTGATTGGATCAGCAATCAACCTTGTTATCAGGTCCCAAGTTCTATCGGAAAATGCAGCTCTCCCATCTGATTGTCGGGGTCTTCTCAAAGTCTGTTTCCAGCGTCTTAAGTTGTCATACGTCTCATTAGTAGATGATCCGCTGAATGGTGTATAACCAACTAAACTTTCGAAGAGCATGCAGCCTAATGACCAATAATCCACGGTAAAATCGTATTTCTTTCCTTCTAAGACTTCGAGAGCCATGTAATCAGGAGATCCGACCATCGAATTTGCATAATTTACTTCTTTTTCTCTTAGTTGATTGTACATTTTCCTTCTGTCTTCTATAGATTTTTCTGTGAATGCTGGAAATTCCAAGTCCTTAATTTTTTCTAATCTTATTTTCATACTTTCAATTCTTTCATTAGAAATCGTCCCAGCAGCTAAACCAAAATCCGTCAGTTTTATGTGCCCCTTGGCGTCTATCAGAAAATTTTCTGGCTTTAAATCCCTATGTGTATAACCTAAATCATGCAATGCGTTAACTGCACAAAACATTTCGCTGATATAGAATCTGGCATGACCACTTTTCAAGCACCTGGTGTTTATTAATAATGTACGGAAATCACCGCCTGGTACAAACTCCATAGCTAGGTATAGACTTTGTAGATCTTGGAATGCGTACAGTAGCTTCACCAGCCACTCCGATCTCGTAGTGGTCAAGATGTCTCTTTCAGTTAAAACGTGTTTGGTCTCGTTCAACTTAAACAGTAATTTTTTGTTTAATATCTTCAACGCGCACACTTCTTTTGTGTCTTTCTTTCTAGCCAAATACACTTGCCCATAACCACCTTGACCAACCTGTGTGATAACTTCAAAATCCCTATTTTTAGGTTTCAATCTTCTTTTTCTCAGGACTTGATGTTCCTTTTGTAAGTATGAAGACCATTCCTCATTGAGTTTTGCTTGGTCAGCAGTTGGAAGTTGGCTTTGCTGTTGTAAATATTCTAAGACTTGTTTCGTACGTTGTCTTCTACTGATAACGTAGTCAAACATGTCACAGTAGTATTCTAGAAAGTACATCTTACAAACACTAACAACTCTTTGAGTCTTATTCGAAGTTGCTCTTTCGTAAAACTTCGGGGGAGTTTCTTTGGAGAGTTCGTGATATCCATATCGCTTTGAGACACTTCATCAATATCCATGTTGGAACTATCTTCGTGTGGAAATAGGGAAGATTTTATCGGAGAAGGTGAATCGTTAAAACCGGTGGGCCTCATCCTCCTGTTTGTATTGTTTTGGTTGACGTTAAATAATCCAGTACTGCTAGGAGTTCCAGGTCCATCGAAACTCAGATTGCTCATGTTCCCAGCCAAAAGGTCGATGTGTTTTTCTGATTTAGATAGCATTTCAACCTATGGATTTAAAATTCTGAACAAGATAGCGTGTGCAAAGTGGTTTTCTTTAGCTTAATTTAGTGTATCAGTATCCACCCTAGTGATAAACTGTACCGACAACTTAACTCCCTCTTCTGCTTTGAATAAACAACAATGGGAGGGGCTTCAGCATCAAAACAGCTTTAAATGATCTAGATTTGGAATGAAACTTGCATTGTTTACCTTTTGAACAATCACATTTCCCGAAAAGGATACAGAGTCTCAGTGTGTGGTGTTCGGGTTTTGAAATCAAATATTAAATAGAATAGTGTCCACTGGCCACTTCCCGGTAAACTATATCGTAAATGTATATCTAAGAATATGCTGGATGGTCCTATAAATGATGTGAAAACCAATCTTGATCTCCCTTTGGATTACTGCGCGGCTTCTTGGGTTCTTGGCCCGTCCAGTGTGACTGGTCGGTGTGCTCTGCGTTATGGCCTAATGAGATCAGGTATTCATCAGTCTGTTGATTAGCCTCGGAAATTCTATGTTTCATTACCTTTGTCAGCTTAGCCTGGTTGCCGGCAGTCCTTCTAGCGTCAGGCGTGGCGCCTATGGCTTGCTGTAAAGAAGTACTCGACATACCCAAGCCTACTTCCTCACCAAAAGTATCCAGAACAGTTTGTTCTTGCTTACCAAATTCCATTCTATTCTGCAATTGTCTAACATGGGATAGCCTAAACTTTTCTTTGTATTTTCTAAATTTCCTGCCTGCCCTCTTCTTTTTGGGTTGGTCCTCCGGTATAGGTAAAGCCTTCGTTTCGGCAATACTGGGAGCCTCTGATAACTTCTTGGCCTTTTCTAATAATTCAGCTTTCCATTTCTGAGCTAGAATTGCATTTTTATCACCACTTCGTTGACCCGCATCGACCCTTGCAGCGAGGGTTACTTTTGCGCATAGAATTCTTAACATTTGTCTATGGATAGCAATTGGAAAATCTTGGATAAGCTCTGTATTAAATAAATATCCTTCTTGTCGTACTCCGCTCTCTAAGGTATGTAGCTCGTGCGAAAGATGTTTATTCTTCCCAATGGATGCAATGTTGCAACTAGGAATTCGGCTGAATTCTAACACCCCCCCTGCATGTGCCAGTAATTGGGCTGTTACTTCCGAGCCTACCAAAAAACACATATTAGGGGCAATAAGTGATATCTTTGAGGTTATGTACTGTCCAACATCTTTTGAAGTTCCCATAAGTTATTCAGCATGCTGCCAGCTTCAAAAACCAGCTTCTTTGTATCACCAACTAAGGGCTTTTGATTATTAAAAGATGTTTTCAACGACATTGTTAGGACAAGAAGTTGTTCTTTGGTTAAATTTGCCTTATTCTCTAGATGGATGGATAACTTGTCACTTTCGTTTCCTGACCAATTTTCATTTTCCAGTATTGTTACCACTTTTGAGTATTGTAATGGTGATGGTATCAATGAAGAGAGTTCTGGAAAACGTTCCTTATATAGTAAAATCAAAAAATTGTGCAATAACCTAATATCATTCTTAATGAGTGGAACGATAGCGTTTAGGCACGGCAGCACCTTTATGAAATCGATATCCTCCTGTTCCAGAACTTCCTTTATTTTGACAATTTTTGGCGAAATTTGTGATATCTCTGATAGAGGCAACTCGTCTGGACTTCCTTGTGGTAATGTCTTGTATGATTCTGTAATACCTTGTAAAACTGTGAATGGATCACACTCTTTTGTTTGATCATTTCCTTTCATAATTTTCCAGGTTTGTGCTGTGTCTTCTTCAACACTGATGTCTTCGCCAAAATCGGCATCAAGGTCATCGATGTAGTCCACTTCAGTGCTCATATTTCTTTCACCTATGATGCTTTCAGTCAGTGTTTCCAGGTGGTTGATATTTGGCATTCATGTATATTAATGTTGTGGAATTACTACTAGCTCGGTTTTTTTCTTTTAAGACATCAAAAATCATCAAGTGGAAGATATCACCGGAAAGTCTATTTTTTGAAAAAACTGTTTCTATATTATAAACTGCCAGTTCAAAATTGTTTTGTTTTTTTAATATTATACAAATATTTCTAAATACTAATTTTATTATTATTTCTAATCGGTTTCAAATTTTACCACCATATCGTTCCCAAATGCGGCAATCTCATGGAATATGGCTTCTTTGTTTAAAACAACATTATCGTCATCCACAGGTACGATGTTGCAGTCCAGATTTACTCTAAACTTGTGCGGTCCCTTGAATAAAGGTTTTATTAGCCCTGTAATAACATTTCTATCTCCCTTCTCACCACCGTTTACGCCTATATATTTACGACTTGATAAAATCAAACTGTTTTTATATTTCAAATTCAAATACTTTACAAGTTGATATGTTGGGTCCATTTTTTCGCTCAAATCATTTAAATCTTCCGGAAATTGGGATGGCGCTTGATCATTAGTAATGTTCTTGAATTCAGTAGCTGAAAGAATACCACATGAGGACTTCAAACCTACAGGCGTCCTCAAGTCAATAACAAAATCATAATCTTTTAATCCGGGTGTGAATAACAAATCGATAGTTTGTTGATTTAGACCATGTGTTTGTAGTAAGTTCACAGCTACCTTAGCCAATGCTGTTAATCTTGTGGCGATGGGCAACGGGATACCGGATGAGTATAAAATACCACTTGGATCGTTCTTAGAGGCGACAAAAAACTGTAAATGTGTACCGTTTGGATCACTATTTCTCAAATTGGCGAAATTCATTTGGATACCCTTATATTGAGACAAGGTTAATCTTTCAGAGAGTTTTTTCATTGTTTTAGAATCTACCTCTGAGCCAGCACCAATACTAGTCTCAAGTGAGTTTTCCATGTCGTCTTCAGACTTTACTAGATCTAGAATTAATGGATCGTCCTTCCAATTCCACTGACTTATAAACTTGAGCACTTTCAAAAACCCGTTTTCAACTGAGCCAGGAATGAAATATGGCGCATGGTCAACAAAGGGTTTGATGGCAATTAATTCAGCTAACTCATCACTTATATGGCCAAGCAATAAATGCGTGTCTAACCACTTCTTGAATAATCTTACTACAGGGGAGTAAAATTGATACGAATGGGATATGTTCTCCAAGTTCCGTGTATGTCTCACTGAGGCCAGGTATTTAGCGGTAAACTTTAAGAAAGTTTTTTCTAGCTCTGGCTTTAGTTCATTTCTAGCATTTGCTATTGCTCTCAAATAGAGAATCTCATCACGTTCAGTTAAAACTCTGAATTTAAACCCATAACCTTCTGGTGTCAAAATATTTAAAGTAACAATTTCTAAATTGTAGGGGATAGATTCGTCTCTTGTGAAAAATGACTTATAAGTAGGACGATTGGTGCTCAGGTCTTCTTGAATCTTGAGTAAGAAAGCGGTTTTAGCTTTCTCTAAAGATGTTATCTCATCTGGCCATTTAGGTGAGGTTTCAAATTCTAAAATGACATCTTGAAAGAAATCTGGATCTGAGTATGCGAATGGTACTGGTTGGCATAAGGAAGTGTATCTAAATGCGGAGCCAACTGGTAAGATGGATTTTACAGAAAGTGGTAGTTTCATTTGGAAAACTATTTTGTAAAGATCATCAAAGGATTTCTTTAAGTTGAAAAAACTACTCAAGTTCAAAACAGATGTACTAGCACTTGAGGGTAAGTTTGGTAATGGTAGAAAATCATGAAACTGCTTAGTAATGTTGTTTGATACTTGCACCTTTTTTGAGATATGTTTCTGCAATACAAAGTCAACAATAGCGGAGATAATAGGTTCTGACGAAGATGTAGACCAAACACAACAATGTGTAATAGAGCCATCTTTGAATCTTCTCAAAGAGGATTTTATTCCCCAAAAGTTTTTAAAGACAGCAGCTTCAGTAGACATTGTTTCTGAATGAGCAGGACCCTTGGTGACCAGTTTTTCACATTCAGCAGGATTAACTGATAATTTCAATCTTAGGAAATCAAAGTTGAAGTGATTTCCTCCTGTGTTTGAATAAACTTTTCTTTTGGTGATAGGGAAATTGGATTTTTGGCCGACCATTTCGACTTGAACAAATTTGATTCTATCGCCCAATGCATATCTTGCAATATTTGTTATCTTGTGTACCAGGAAATTTTCCAAGGTGATATACTTAACTCTTTCCATTGAGCCAAATGTCGTAGCCAAAGAAGCTTCCAAATCGTTGTAATTACCTAAAGGTAACTGTATATCGTAACAGAGATCATACTTTAAATTATCAAAACTGCTGACATTGGTTAAGAAAATATTCGAGAACTGGTCTTGGACAACATTATTTAACATTTTCAATGTCTCTCCGGCATATTCCTTTAGAATTTGATATGAGGAAACAGTCATCTTTGTAAGAATGTTAACCTTGGTTGATTTATCAAATAAAGTTGGAGCTTGGAAACCTTCATTGATATATTTAGAAGCGAGGGAACTAGAGGAGTTCTCTGCGTCAGAATGAAATTGTAAATGGCCATCATGGCACAAGTCCATCGTAGCCAAATATTTGATGACACCTTTAAATAGTTGGTAGGATGAAAAGCCGTGAAGCAGAATCTTGTTGCTATTGACACCACCACCATTTAATAATGCTGCCATTAAGACGGTAAATTCAAAAGTACCGAATCCACCTAATGAACCAGAATGAGACATCTTGGATGAAAACCCGCGTTGTTGTAACCATAATCTACCCAACACAGTAGCTTCTATGAATGATTCTGTTTGCTTCTTGGTCTTGTATAGATATTTCAAATAATTCTCATGTGTTGTTGAAGATAGCACCGAAAAGTTATAGAGAGGGGTAGCTGGTAAAGAAACTTCTTTGCTTTCTTGTGCTATTCTAATACAGTTTCTATTGGGCAGCAATTTCTTTGGTTCAAAGACTCTGTATGGGAAACCAACAACTAAATTGATTGAGAATCTGGTTTTGTAAAAATTATATTCAGATGGAGAGTCACCTGTTGGCTTCGAACAAAAGATCCTTAGGATTGGTAAAAGTGGGTCATTATCAAAATAAGAGTACTCAATTTGCAAAAATGAATCTAGTTTATGTTTCTTTAGTGATATCGATAGATGGTGAGTTAGGTATGCTAAATAAACACTTCTCTTGTGTAAGCATCTGAAATTCAAGAAATCTTTCTTTTCGAACATTTCGCTTGGCATTGTAAGTAAAGTGTCGATAGAAGAACCGTTTGGTTGATAAATACCTGCTTTAAGAGCAAAAGAGCCAATCAAAGAGATATCTGGTTTCTTGTAATTGAATTTGTAATTTGTAGTTTGAGGTACAGGTTTGGGGTCAACGAATGGAACTGACACAGTCTTATTTTTGAAGAAGGAGTCTACCTCAGCCAGCGTCTTTTCTTCCCATTCAGGGATTTCTTGGAGAATATCATAAAGTTTGTGTAAGAATTTTTCAACTTTCAAAACATGTTTCTCTTTTAACTTCACTTGCTCCAGTAACTCATCGATTTGTAACTTGAAGATATTGGATTTGAACAATTCAGCAGTTTCTCTAGCTATATGAATGTCATGAGACTCCGTTGCGGTGGCTCTTCCATTGCGGCGGGAAGTAGTATTCTTCGCAGTGATATCCCTGTCATCAGAAGCGTCGTTTTCGTCACCATTTTCTTGTTCAGGAACTACAGGCTCATTAATCACTTGGTCATTGTGGTTGTCTTCTTCTGGCGCGCTGTCGGTTGTGCTTGCCTGTGTAGAACGTTTCTTGTGCCCTTCAGCAATGTTTGGATCTGAAGCTTTTCTCTTAACACTTGTAGCCATGGTATATGGAGGAACAATCCTTTGTGAAGTTGATATTGAACACAGTTCCGTATTATTCCAAACTGATTATAGCTGGAATCTAAATGGTCCTATTAAAAGAATGATTTAATAAAGGAAGGTCTGAAAAAACTTTGAAAGTCGGGCGTAAAGCAAAAGCAAATATATGGTCTCAAAGAAAAATGAAGTGAAAACGTCCTCTTTTTTCAAACACAAAAATCTGCTGGTTTAAACTCTATTGGGGAATAGAATCGGGTAGGTATGAAATTAAAACCCTTTTGGTTCTATATGGGTGTTTAGGGCGAGATGTTGATAGTAGATGCTGAAATGTCCATTTGGTTAAATTTTCCAAATTACAAACTGAAATTTTTCAACGGCCTGGTGAGCCGTAGGCCGACTTTCCCAGGCGGCCGCCACCACCGGCCCGCCTAGGTCTTGGCCCTACGCTGGGCTTACCTCTAGAACGGACGGCACGAAAATCTCAAATATTTATGCACCATCGGATGGACCGGAACTCTAAGAGTGAAAAAAACAAAAACAAAAATTAAATTGCCACCTGCCAGAATTGAACTAGCGACCTTTGCATTACAAGTGCAACGCTCTACCACTAAGCTAAGGAGGCAAGGCTTTCTGATTTTATCAGAATGTGTTGGTAATACTGTGATGTTTTAGAAATCCTGATGATCTTGATGCAGTAACTTGCTGCTAAAACTATCAATCAACTTGATTCACGGGATGTCACTTATCTTATATAAGATTTCAATGTAACTAAAGGGTAGAAGCGCCAGAATCTCTGGTCTAAACTAATTGTTCGTGTACTTAAATATCTCAGGTCATTCATATAAGCAAGGTCCACGTTTTTGGAATGGAATTGTTGATGTGGTACTTATGTCTTGTATCATTTATATTGGTTCATTTTAGGCACGTTTTGATTGCGCGTTGGTAGATGTGTGCCTCGGATACAAATGGCGTATATCAGTTGAGATGGAACATCTTAATTCACTGTTAAGGTACATTGTATTTGCGAGGATGCTTCACACATACATAAAAGTTTGCTCCTGGCCTATGCTGTCTTCCGTTCTAAATGAAGCTTTCGCTATGCGAAATCTGAGATATTAATGTAGAAAAACAGTACAAACAATGTTGATAATTAGTAGTTTAGTAAGTAATAATAGTTAAAGAATAAGCAGTATATATAGAGGGGTATGAAAAACACACGCTGTTTGGTTATATAAAATCCAATGGTTTAGACATAATTCGGAACATAGACAATAAGTTAACAATATAACGCATCTCTTTTATACGCTAATTTCTGGTCAATTAATAGATCTTCATTCCTTTCGTCACTGACTACCAGATTTTGTTATTCTTATCATTGCGAAAAAAGGCGATCAACAATGACATTATATTATAGGATTCAATATAGTTTATAGTATTTGTTCCGAAATCACCCATTTCAACAAACAGTACTAGATGAAGAGGTTGTTCAAAGATTCAGGTGTAATTATTCATAGGTCTAGTGCACATATATCCTCGACCTACTTGCTAATCACATAATATGGTTTCGATATACATTGTTTTTACATAGTAAAGTGTCAGTAGCTATTGCCTATTAGGCTATGAATATTTTCGTTCTCGTGTTCTAACCGATTGATATCTTGTTCTAACCCCCTTATAGTTAACTCGAATTTATTAGCTTCACGTATTCTGTATTCTTTTCTTCTGAGTCTGTCTTTTTCCCTTTTACTCATAAACAGAGTACTGAACTTCTCTATGTATTCCTCGTTTTCGTCAACTTCCTTTTTTAACTTCTCGTTTCTAGCGTTCAATTTATCTAGTTTAGATGTCAATTGACTAAAATCTTGGTTTAGTTTATTTGACTTCTTTTCAGAGTTTTTCAAGTCATTTGATAAGCTTTCTTCCAATTTGCTGTATTCTAATTCATTTTTCAAATGTAAATCTTTCCTTTTCAAATATTCCTCCTCCAAGTCAAGCTCTTTCTCAGTAAAAGTCTTTAGTTGCTTCTCTAATTTATTCACTGCAGTTTCGCTCTGTTGTAAAGTAACTTTTAGATTTTCAACTTTAGAAGTACTCTTTTCATCATTTGTTGCGTTTTGTGATATTCTGTTTTTAAAATAATCAATTTCTTGCCTCAAAAGACTTAATTTCTTACTGATTTCCTTTTTCGTCTTTTTTTCAACTTTGCTCTTTCATCGGATAAATTTGCGTTAGTGGTTAATACAGAATGCTTTAGAGTTAGCAATGGAGATAAGAATTTTCTGTGATAATATGATGGGAAGCTAAAATCAAGATTTTCAAATTTTCCAGCAACTTTATTACTGCTTCCACGTGTTCTGACAATCAAATCAGAAACCAGATAATCATCTTGATGATTTAATCTATTGATAAACTGGATATCGTAAGAACAAGACGGAACTAACCCATTCACAACAACGTATTCTTCCCCCACATGCTCTAAAATCAGAGCGCACGAAACTTCTGACCAAATTACACCGTTCACTAAAACAATGAGCTCACCGTCATGCAAATTTTCAATATGGAAAGTGATGGAATTCGTGCTAATATCGATAATGCAAACTTTATAATCATTATCGTTTCTATTGAAAATATTTTCGTTGGTAGAAACCAAATTCAATTGATTGTAATCGTCAGACGTTGTTTTTGCAATCAAAGCCATTGTGTTTGAAGGCTCAAAATTGTTAAACACACTTTTCTTAAACTTGCCTGCATGTGTGAAACTAATTTTTGATGGGATTGGGTGTGTTTTGATCGTATCAAAATCTTTATTCTGTTTTTCCTGACTGTCAATGTAGGAAGAATTGGAATTTGTTGGTGTTAGTGAATTTCCTGAGGTTTCTTGTAAATATTTCTTTTCAAAATTTGTTGTTTTTAGAGTAACTACCATGGACCAGAGAGGTGCAATTATGTGCTGGTTTTTTCTTCTAAATAAATGACGGATAAAATTCTCTAAGTTTGTTGTTACAGATATGTCCGACGATAAATTGCTCGACGAAAAGACATTCCCGAAATCAACGTTTAATTCAAATAATTGATTAGTGTACTTGTCATTTGGTGGAAAAGAAGGGTCTGATTTTTTCTTGGAAGCTGTATTGGACGTGTTGGATAACGGGATTTCAGCCGGCAAACCATTTTTTTCACCAGAAAAATTAAATGTTGTGGGAGAAGTTGTTGTTGTGGTTGTAGCAACAGCTTGAGAATTGCTTCTTTCGGCAGAAATCACTGACGGTTGAAACGACTTATACTCTTTTACCATAGGTGTGAAATAAGGAAAGTTAGAAACAACCTCATTATGATCGGAATTTGCGGGGCTCAATACATTATTATGTGATGATGGAGGTAGCAGCGGGTTATTTTGTTGAGGCGAATTGGTAGATTGGTTGTCGTTATTAAGGCCTCCTGGATCATTCGGTATCATCGGAGTTTGGTCCTCTAAAATGTTTGAATCAGTAGTGTTTGTAACTAAGCCAGAAGCGGAAGATGAAGACGAAATTCTCATCCGTTGCAACCCTTGTATACGATTCACTTCTGTTTTGTTAGAATTTATAATTTTCTTAGATGATTTATTTTCTGCTGTTGGCCTCTGTGGAGAAAGTAAACTTGCAGCAAATGAAAAAAAAATTATATGGAAGGACAAATAGTAAATCATACTTTCCGCATGTCTACCGAACATCTTAGAAGATACTGGTAAAAAAAGAGAGAAAAGCTTCGTCAAAAAATGTGAATATCTATGGAAAACTGAAAATAATTCAATTGGTTGGCCAATTCCTCGGAAATACGAATTAAATAACTGTACAGCGTCAAAGAGATGTGATACCCTTTGAAAAGTATTAGTCGTCACTGCATACAATACTGAGCATGAAGTAGCGTAACTTAGACAATCGCTCGGATCATTGATCAAAAATGAAGCAATTATAGAAATTGCCAAGTTTTTAATTGGCTTGACGAAATAGCTTCCACCGTATAGCTTTAATAATGCTGCGAATATAATTTCACATATTAATACAGGGATGGGAATCATGAAGCTATTTTTAGAGCAGTTAAAAAATCGCGAATTGAATTTTTTACTTGAGTTACTATTAGTCCCTTTGGAAGTAGTAATATCTATATGTGCCACTTCACTAATGTGACGCGAAGGTTTCTTGGATAGGAAAAGCACAATAAAGCAATTTGCCAAAAAATCTTTGCACTTGGTGGCAACGATGAAGGAAACTAATAAACATAGGGAAGTAAAATGGTTGAAACTTAAAAATACCAAAAATAGCGCAAGCGTATCTTTGAATCTATGCTTTTGGCAAATTCTGTTGGTTGTTCACCCGATTCAGTATCCATGGGTGGCAGTGATGGTGATAGTGATTTCTTATGGTTCCTAGATTGTTTCTCCATGAAAGATGTGCATGAATTGTTTTGTGTGATGAATATAAGTGAAACGAAAAATAGGCTCCGAGGGGATGATGTTGCAAAGTTGTTAGCCAATACAAACTATCCGGAGAAATAATACTAAAACTTGAATAAATAGAAGCAAAAAGTTCAGCTCAGTTATGATACTACAAAAAAGAATATAACGCTGCCTTCGTGAGTGAATTTGAAGAGGCCTTGCTTTTAAGAAAGAAATCCTTTGCTCTTTATTGCAATAGAAAGAACTCTGCTGCCGAAGTTAGTTGTTCGTTGCTATATGTATTGGAAAACTTACGAGTTCAACGTTACAAATACTCAGTCGAACAAACTTAGCTTCATTTTTTCCAGCGGCATCCGTACAATGCGACAAACTTTGAACTGTGTCGATCTGGACGCCAAACCGTTAAAAAAATGTGTCAAAATGAATCACTCAATCGGCTTGTTGGGTGTTTTTTTAACTAATTCAGGTACATATGAAAAAAATAAATAGTAGTGCCGGTATATTACAACCGCTAGCAATATCCAATAATATATGGGAAAAACTTAAATAAATAAAAGGTTTGGTAAACCTTAGTTTGAACTTGCAATGGACCAAGTCTTGGCGTAACCTTGAAGGTCGACCGGTTCCCATTCAACTTCCAAACCTTCAGCGATGACTTTACCCAAGTCTTCGTTCAACAGACCAAAGTATTGGGGAACTCTCTTTTTCACGTTAGGATCTTTGATCTTACAAGCATGGCAAACAACGTTATGAACGAACAACTTCTTTTGTTCAGGGTCGTAGACTTTTTCAAATAGAGCTCTTGGTTGTTCGAAATCCAGAGGACTCATACCGTAGACGTAATAATATTGATTGATCTTAGCATCGACGATATGTTCATTTCTGATCTGGTCTTCTTCTTGTTTTTTCAAAGAAGCCTTGGAAACTTCATCAAGAGTTACTCCTTTGAATTTGTCAGACAGTTCATCATTTCCTTCATTTTTGAACTTTAGAGTTTGGTTTGGTAGACTGGAGATATAGTTTGGTTCAGGACCAAAGTTATAGTAACTCATTGGGCCGTCTCTTTGAAAGTTGGCAGCCTTGAATGGGCATTGTTCGGCAGAGTATTGGGAATCTTCTTTAGAATATGGACATCCAAGGTTTCTTGGTCTGTTGACAGGCAGTTGCTGATAGTTGGCCCCCAATCTGTGTCGTTGGGTATCTGGGTAAGAGAAAAGCCTAGCCTGTAGAACGGAATCGTTAGAAGGTTTGATACCTGGAATACAAGTGTTGGTTGGACTGAATGCCACTTGTTCGATTTCTTGAAAGTAGTTGTCAACGTTTTCAGTCAGCGTGATGGTACCGAACTTTCTCAATGGAAATTCTTTGTGTGGCCAGATCTTGGTCAAGTCATTAACCGAGTATTTGAACTTGACGGCTTGTTCAGGAGTCATTGTTTGTACATAACAGGTGAATTTAGGCTTTTCACCGTTTTGCATTTGTGAGAACAACTTGGCCTGATTGTAGTCTGGATTAGAACCGGATAGTTCAGCAGCTTTGTCGCCGGTCAGGGTTGCGAAACCAGTATCGGACAAGACGTGAAACTGTACATATGTGTCCTTCCCCTCTTTGTTGACCATGATATATGAGTGACCGGAGTAAGCGTTCATGTCTGACCAAGAGGCAGGAGTACCTCTATCACCAAACATGTATGTGATTTGGTGAATCGACTCCGGGTTCATAGTCAAATAATCCCAGTAAATGGTGGTGTCCTCGAATTGATTTAGATGACTTTGAGGGTCTCTCTTTTGGGTGTGAATAAATACAGGGAATTTGATGGCATCCCTTAAAAAGAATACAGGTGTGTTATTGAAGACCCAGTCGTGGTTGCCCCATTTGGTGTAGAATTTGAAAGAAACACCTCTTGGGTCTCTTGCAGTGTCCGGTGTACCACTTTCACCACCAACAGTGGAGAAACGGATAAGACCGGGACATTTGTAACCCACTTCTTGGTAAGGAGCAGCGTATGTTATATCGCTCAAGGAATCCGTCAATTCGAATTCTAATCTACAACCACCACCTTTAGCGTGGACTACACGCTCTGGCACTCTTTCTCTGTCGAAGCTAGCGATGTTTTCCAATAAATGGAAGTCTTGTAGCAAGATAGGACCGTCGGGTCTTGAGTATTGGGAGGCGTATGGATGATGGGAGTATGGGAACCCATTTTGCAAAGAGTAAACTTGTTCCGGCTTTTCTTCTTTTTTACCAAACATATTCATTTGTGACTTTGGTGCTATTAGAGCAATAAACAAGAAAAAGACTGGACAAGAACAAGAGAGAGGGCAAAGAGGCACGGTAAACGGTTGGCAATGGGCCTTCTTATACGGTTAGAAAATGGGCCTTCTTACACGTGCGGCAATAAGGGATAACATCATTAAGCTATGTGTCCAGACGACAACAAAATCTTACACATCCCTCTCATTGAGGAAGTTAGGGGCTATATTGGCTAGACAAACCCCCGTCTAGAGGGTGAGATCAATGAAACTTTTTCTTTCAACCGTTAGTAAGCTCCGGTTCAGGGTAACAATAACCATTCTGGATTGGCGATGTCGCATGTCAGATGTTGAGAGAACAATGCACAACCCTTCAGTTGGCCCCTTTCCGGTGAGTCCCTTGAAAAAAAAGGGCGGCTTTTAGAGCGGCCTTTGGCCGAGGGACACTGTCGATTGGCGCAGGAGCATCTCGACGTAGTGCGGAGATAGCGGACGGGGCCTGTTTTTGTCCCTCGTCATCGCTTTCTCATCATCTTGCAGTCTGTCCTGGACGCGTCGCCGTCACTGGGAATCCTTGGCGTGGTGCTAGCAGTTAAGTGTCCGGGCTCGGATTACCTTGGAAGATTGGGTTGTCCGAGGGCAACGTCAAAAGCTTTTTGTGGTGACAATGGTGCAATACACGGTTTATTTATTTTTTCATTCCTACGTTGCTGTTGGGGCCCTTTATAAAAAGCTCTCTGTATTATTTCTTGCATGTTGGTTTTGAAATACAATAAACCAACGATAGTATTCCATATGGCCACTATGGTTAAGGCGAGATCGCAAGTGTAGTCTTTTCTTTCTGCTCTCTACTTTTTTTTTTTTTATATTTATATTTTGATGCTAGTCGTTTACTTTCGGATTTTTATAGTTTTTTTTTCAAACACCGAGGAAAAACGAGCAAAACTCACAATTGAAGATCATAAAAAAATATACTCTTGACATTGGCGCTCATCGCACTATATATTCAGGCAAAGGGCCTGTTAAATAAAGAATGCACGTGCAAAACTAAATCACCTATTTTAGGATCCTGTCTTCCTTTATTAGTTTTGGAGAATCCGCACTGTATCATTATCATATCGAACAAGAGGTACCGTACCGTGCCGCTCATAGCGCCATCACTGAAGGTAATTGGCGGTTGGTAATAACCAAAAGGAAGAAAAAGAAAGACCAACTACCGTGAACCTTTAAACCTGTAACTTTTACGAGCACCATCTGCGAGAATCGAATAATTAGGGGAACGGTTCTCGCGCTAAGGAGATACCGAGCCCACCCTACTTAAACCGGATCAAATAAAACCCAGCCACAGTGTGTGAAGTGACATCAGTTTTTCGTTACACATGTACACTCGAATGTTACGCAATCACTCACTGAGGCATCCAGTAAATGAAAAAAAAAGAGGAATCGGAGTTTCATTCACACGAATCCACCTTGTTTTTTCCTTTTTCATTGTGGCTTCAAAGGGTACATACACAGCAGATGTGATTACAACAACATAAGCAAGGCCCGTGTCCCGCACTCAAAATGATGCATTTTATCATCGCGTTCCCTTAGCCAAAGGAAAAAAAAAGATACGTTTTGACGGAACGGGTGACAGAAAAGCGCGCATCTTATCAAATGACATGAAATAGAAACGAAAATGCATAGTTAGCATAGTGGAAAACGTACAGAAAACCGCAATGGTGATAAGGTTATGCTTAGTTTCTTTTTATTAATTAACTGTGTACGCACCTAATTTACTCGGTTACAGGATAAGGGGGCGGGATGCCTGTATGAGGCCTTGGCCAATAAACGTATATAAGGTCCTCTTTTCAAATCAGTGTTGGGTGTGCCTCTGTAGTATCTTCTATATACTGACTGTACAATAAAAAACCACATAAATACAAAACAACAAACCTTAAAAAAAATGTCCGAGATTACTCTAGGTAGATACCTATTCGAAAGATTGAAGCAAGTCAATGTTAACACCATTTTCGGGCTACCAGGCGACTTCAACTTGTCTCTATTGGACAAGATTTACGAGGTTGACGGATTGAGATGGGCCGGTAACGCAAATGAGCTGAATGCAGCCTATGCCGCCGACGGGTACGCCCGTATAAAGGGGTTGTCTGCGCTGATTACGACTTTTGGTGTTGGCGAGTTATCCGCCCTGAACGGTATCGCAGGTTCGTATGCTGAACATGTTGGTGTGTTGCATGTTGTCGGTGTGCCCTCTGTCTCCGCGCAGGCCAAGCAATTGCTATTGCACCATACCTTGGGTAATGGTGACTTCACTGTTTTCCACAGAATGTCGACCAACATCTCGGAGACCACATCGATGATTACCGACATTGCTACGGCTCCCTCAGAGATTGACAGATTGATCAGAACCACGTTCGTCACGCAGAGACCCAGCTATTTGGGACTACCCGCCAATTTGGTGGACTTGAAGGTCCCCGCCTCTCTTCTTAACAAGCCGATTGACCTGTCGTTAAAGCCCAACGATCCGGAAGCCGAAAAGGAAGTCATCGACACTGTGCTGGAGCTGATCCAGAAATCCAAGAACCCGATTATCTTGTCTGATGCCTGCGCCTCCAGACACCATGTTAAGAAGGAGACCCAGAAATTGATCGATCTGACTCAATTCCCGGCTTTTGTGACACCTTTGGGTAAAGGATCAATCGACGAACAGCACCCCAGGTACGGTGGTGTGTATGTGGGCACGCTGTCCAAACCAGACGTGAAACAGGCCGTCGAGTCGGCCGACCTGATTCTTTCCGTTGGTGCCTTGCTGTCCGATTTCAACACCGGTTCCTTTTCCTACTCCTACAAGACCAAGAATGTGGTTGAGTTCCATTCCGATTACATCAAGGTGAAGAACGCCACTTTCCCCGGCGTGCAGATGAAGTTTGCCCTGCAAAAGTTGCTAAGTGTCATACCCAGCGTGATCAAGAGCTACAAGGCTGTACCCGTGCCAACAAAGACTGCCCCCAACAAGGAAGTGGCTGCCAGCACTCCGTTGAAGCAAGAATGGCTATGGAACGAGCTGTCCAAATTCCTGCAAGAGGGCGACGTTATTGTATCCGAGACCGGTACGTCCGCCTTCGGTATCAACCAGACAAGCTTCCCTAAAGACGCGTACGGCATCTCGCAGGTTTTATGGGGTTCCATCGGGTTTACCACTGGCGCCACGCTAGGCGCCGCGTTTGCCGCGGAGGAACTCGACCCCAACAGGAGAGTCATCCTATTCATCGGCGATGGGTCGCTGCAATTGACCGTGCAGGAAATATCCACCATGGTCAGATGGGGGTTGAAACCCTACCTTTTCGTCCTAAACAACGACGGGTACACCATTGAGAAGCTGATCCATGGGCCCTACGCGGAGTACAACGAAATTCAGACCTGGGACCACCTCGCTCTGTTGCCCACGTTCGGCGCCAAGAAGTACGAAAACCACAAGGTCGCCACCACGGGCGAGTGGGACAAGCTGACCCACGATCCGGAGTTCCAGAAGAACTCCGTGATCAGACTGATCGAGCTAAAGCTTCCCGTGTTTGACGCTCCGGAGAGCCTGATCAAACAAGCGGAACTGACTGCGGCCACGAACGCCAAGCAGTAAACGCTCACCGAACAATTTATGGCCCTGAATGAATAGACCACGAAAACTAAATACATGCACAGTAATAAATAAATAAGTAAATACAAAAATACATCGGTCAGAACTAAATCTAGCGTTATCGCCACGAATTGCATATTACGTACTGCGCATCCTCGCACTACGCATTTACGAATTGGGAAAGGCCCTTGTGCTTCTTTCCCCTTTGGGGCAGGGGGTGGGGGCCGGTTGTTGTTCAGCCACGTCAATTATTATTTTGTCTTTGGCCCTGCGCTTGGCCCACAATTTCTGCAGCCGCCTTTTTTTTTTTTTTTTCGTTTTGGCCCACCCTTCGTAGAAGAAAAACCAAATGGCCGCGCCCCCCTCACGCACGGGACGGAAGAAGGGCGGCGTCCCCTGTTTTCTGGTTTGGCTCATCTCGTTGGCTCCGGCGGACGAAAGACGGATTCCCCCTTCCGTGTCTTTTATAAATAACAAGCGCTCATTCTGGATCCTTCTCTGTTCTCCGTTATTTGGACTCAATGCATTGATCATTTCAGGTTAAGAAAGAAATTACATCGACAATCATATCTTTTTACACCCTTATATCTACGTCTCCGCCAAACCGCAGTACTGTAAACGGTGAAGAAGATAACAGAAATAACTATATAACATGCACAGAACTTACTCGTTAAGAAATTCCAGAGCCCCTACGGCCTCTCAATTGCAAAACCCACCTCCACCCCCATCTACCACGAAGGGTAGATTCTTCGGGAAGGGTGGTCTAGCCTACAGCTTCAGGAGAAGCGCTGCCGGGGCCTTTGGTCCGGAATTATCCAGAAAGCTGTCCCAATTGGTCAAGATTGAAAAGAACGTTTTGAGATCCATGGAGTTGACTGCCAACGAAAGACGTGACGCCGCTAAGCAATTGTCCATCTGGGGGTTGGAAAACGACGACGACGTTTCCGACATCACCGACAAGTTGGGTGTCCTTATCTACGAAGTCAGTGAATTGGACGACCAGTTCATCGACCGTTACGACCAATACAGATTAACTTTGAAGTCCGTCAGAGACATTGAAGGCTCTGTACAACCATCCAGAGACCGTAAGGATAAGATCACCGACAAAATCGCCTACTTGAAGTACAAGGACCCTCAATCCCCCAAGATTGAAGTCTTGGAACAAGAACTGGTTCGTGCCGAAGCCGAATCTTTGGTCGCTGAAGCTCAATTGTCCAACATCACAAGATCCAAGTTGAGAGCCGCTTTCAACTATCAGTTTGACTCTATCATTGAACACTCGGAGAAAATCGCTTTAATTGCTGGTTACGGTAAAGCTTTATTGGAACTATTGGACGATTCTCCAGTCACTCCAGGTGAAACCAGACCTGCCTACGATGGCTACGAAGCATCAAAGCAAATTATCATCGACGCTGAAAGTGCATTGAACGAATGGACTCTCGATTCTGCCCAAGTCAAGCCCACTCTAAGTTTCAAGCAGGATTACGAAGACTTTGAGCCTGAAGAAGATGAAGAAGAGGAAGATGGCCAAGGCAGATGGTCCGAAGACGAACAAGAAGACGGACAGATCGAAGAACCTGAACAAGAAGAAGATGACGTAGTTGAAGAACACGAACACGCTGGCCAACACGAATCTCTCCCCGAGCACACCACTGCTTAAACAAACAAACAAACAAACGAACAAACAGAACAAAACTAAAAAAAAATCATCAAGAAAAGAACGTATTAATTAATCTCTTTTAACTAATGAATGAGCGGAAAAACAGCTTTTCCCTCCTCAAAAAAACAACCGTTTTACTTTTTATTTTCTGACCTTTTTTTTTTCTTTCTGTATTTTTCTTTATTTTATTGAATTTGCCTTCCCTTCCCTCTTACTCTTAGTCTATTAATAATATCTCCCTAAACTATGTACTCTTTTATTTTTTAATCGTCACAGAGAACAGTTTAAATTTTGAACTATTTTTACAGGAGAGTATCATTCCCTGCATCTAGAACAACTTTTCTACGTTTTCCTATCAATTCTAACTTAACTTAATTTCAATTATCCTTACTTTTTTTCCATCAGTGTGAGTTCCTACCATACGTGGCTCTAATATATTAATGTTAACTTTTCGCATATACCGCAATCATGCTATGTAGTCCTATTTACGGCAGCTCGTTGTTACTCAAGTGCAGATAATGAATGGCTTTTTTCTCTTTCGCAAGACTGACCAAACATCCGTACCTTACAGACCCATACACATACCTCAAATTCTTTTTTTTCTCATTTTTTCGTTTAAGTCTCTTCCCGATACTCCGAGAAAACCAAAATACCCAGCGGGTGGAAATTTCAAGATATCCAAGTGCAGGTAGGATATATTTCATTGAATACATGTACTGTTAAGCAAGCGATATTTTGGGCACATTACCCTTCAGTTTTACCTCCTTAGCCTCAGCCAAACATACACTAAAACCACGTCCAAGATGTCTGCTAAAGCCCAAAACACTATGCGTGACCTAAAGATCGAGAAATTGGTCTTGAACATCTCCGTCGGTGAATCTGGTGACAGATTGACCAGAGCCTCCAAGGTTCTAGAGCAATTGTCTGGTCAAACTCCAGTTCAATCCAAGGCTAGATACACCGTCAGAACTTTCGGTATCAGAAGAAACGAAAAGATCGCCGTTCACGTCACCGTCAGAGGTCCAAAGGCTGAAGAAATCTTGGAAAGAGGTTTGAAGGTCAAGGAATACCAATTGAGAGACAGAAACTTCTCCGCTACTGGTAACTTCGGTTTCGGTATTGACGAACATATCGATTTGGGTATCAAGTACGACCCATCCATTGGTATTTTCGGTATGGATTTCTACGTTGTCATTAACAGACCAGGTGCCAGAGTCGCCAGAAGAAAGAGATGTAAGGGTACCGTTGGTAACTCTCACCAAACCACCAAGGAAGACACTGTCTCTTGGTTCAAGCAAAAGTACGACGCCGATGTGCTCGATAAATAATTTGGTCTAGTTATAAACAAAAACTAAATATTTAAGTACAAGTAAAAACTCTCACAATATTATATATCCTCAAACTTTGAAGTTTCCCACATTTGATGTGTTGCACACGACTCATACATCACGATGTATAGATGGATTGTTCAAGCGTACTTATTAACACCATCAAAGAGCTCTTCTATAGGGTAACGGACAAGCATGTTCGAAAAATCAATACCTTCTTTGAAAGAAATGGGGAAGCATAAGATGCTTAATACGCTATCAATACATCGGTAACAACATTGTGACCGAACCATAACCGATAGTACGATGTTTAGAAGCGTGGTGTGGAAACGTTTTTCATCTACTGGTGGAACTGCAAGGGGGAAGTTAGACGAATTCTTGATATATCACAAGACAGATGCCAAGTTAAAGCCATTCATTTACCGTCCCAAGAATGCTCAGATCTTGCTAACCAAAGACATCAGAGACCCTAAGACCAAGGAACCATTGGAGCCAAGATCCCCCGTAAAGCCGTTGTCAAGACAAACGTTAAATGATTTTATTTACTCAGTTGAGCCGAATTCGACAGAATTATTGGACTGGTTCAAAGAGTGGACTGGCACCTCTATTAGAAAACGTGCCGTTTGGACCTACATCTCACCAATCCATGTTCAAAAAATGTTGACTGCCTCTTTTTTCAAAATCGGTAAATATGCACATATGGTGGGACTCTTATATGGTATGGAACACAAGTTTCTCAAAGCCCAAAACCCATCTGTGTTTGACATCGAACATTTCTTCAATATCAATCTCATGTGCGGCTTGCACCGAAACAAGCTAAGAAACTATAAAGACGTAGACATCGCTCAAAAGAAACTGCTTGTTGCATGGAGAAAAGTACTAAATCGGAAAAATAATACAGGGCTGGCAAACGTCCTTGTAGCGACATTGGGCAGACAGATTGGCTTTACTCCAGAGTTACCTGGCTTGGAGCTCGTCCAAATTAGCTTACCAGAAATCCCCACTTCCCTGAGTAGCGCCGAGACGAAGGAATTATTAGACAAACTCGAAGGTGTATTCTTGATTGCCAGAACACTATTGGACATCGATCAACACAACGCTCAATATCCAGAATTACAGAAGTTTGTAAGCCAGTACCAGAGCGCATTGGGCGAATCCCAAGACCCTTACGACACGTACTTGAAATCATTGGAACACCTAGAAACACAAGCTTCACAAGAGACGGTCGAAGAAAAAGCAGAATAGTACGCAAAACATCTATAGGAACTATTATACAAATAAACACACCTGTAAATACTTAAAAAATAAGGCATACTTTGCCACATGTGCCACTTCTATTGTATATATTATCATACTCCTGTTTACCCGGGAACCTCTTCGCATTTTTTCGAAACTTTTCACTTTTTTCCCATTTTCCAAATTTTTTTCAAAATTAAAGAAATATGAGCAATAACATCATCAGCTGTAGGAGATCGAACATAGGTGCATCAGGAAACCAACCAGGTTACATATAGGGCTCTCTTGGGAAATAAAAATTGATAGTTAAGGTGAAATGAGCGAATCTGAAGCCAAAGCGGGGGTAGCTGCACCACCAGGTAAAGCTGAACAAGCTGCTCCAGTAGCAGCAACAACTAGCGGTGCAAAGAAACTGTCTAATAAGGAATTGAAAGAAATGAAAAAGCAGGAAAAAAGCCGCAAAGAGAGCAGCACTGAAACAAGCTAATGGTATGTCTATTGAGCAGCAACAACAACAAGCACAAATCAAAAAGAGAAAAAAACAGCTACAACGTGAACAGCAACAAAAGAGGGAACAAAGACAAAAGAATGCTACTAAGAAAAAGGAAAGCGGGCAAAACGTTAAGAAAAGCACCCTTTTTGGTCATTTAGAAACCACTGAAGAAAGAAGAGCCACAATTTTGGCGGTAACAAGTGCAGTATCATCTCCAAGGACTTCTAGAATCACCGCTGCTGGGTTGATGATCCCCGTAGTGGCCAGCGCATTATCAGGATCAAATGTGTTGACAGCTTCTTCCTTGATGCCTACGGGCCCAACCGCTGCTTCTACACCAGCAACTACGGCTCCCACATCAGCGACAATGACCGTTTCCGCTTCCTCCACAGCACTCTCTGCTGCTTCTACTTCAACGGCAACAAGCACTCCAACTGCGATACAACAAGAGATTGCCTCATCAAACGCATCCGATGTTGCCAAGACATTGGCATCCATTTCATTAGAAGCAGGTGAGTTTAATGTCATCCCCGGTATATCCTCAGTGATTCCAGCAGCATTGGAACAGTCGTTCGATAGTTCCAGCTTGGTATCATCCGTTAAGGAACTGTTACTGAATAAAGATCTCATCCATCCATCAATTTTATTATTGACTTCCCATTTAGCACACTATAAGATAGTTGGATCCATCCCACGTTGCATAGCTATGCTAGAAGTTTTCCAAATCGTTATCAAAGACTACCAAACACCAAAGGGAACCACTTTGTCACGTAATTTAACAAATTATTTGTCGCATCAGATTGATCTTTTGAAGAAAGCTAGACCATTAAGTGTCACTATGGGTAATGCTATAAGATGGTTGAAACAAGAAATTTCGTTGATTGATCCATCTACACCTGATAAAGCAGCTAAGAAGGACCTTTGCGAAAAAAATTGGACAATTTGCCAAGGAGAAAATCGAATTGGCTGATCAACTAATTATAGACAACGCTTCGACACAAATTGAAGACTCTACCACTATTGTCACATATGGCTCATCAAAAGTCTTGACTGAGTTACTACTTCATAACTCGATTGGCTTAAAGAAAAACATCAAAGTCATTGTCGTTGACTCAAGGCCATTATTTGAAGGTCGGAAAATGGCAGAGACATTAAGAAATGCAGGCGTGAACGTCATGTATGCTCTCATTACAAGTTTAGACACGATTTTCAACATGGACGTGGATTATGTATTCTTAGGAGCACATTCTATTTTATCCAATGGATTTTTATACTCAAGAGCTGGTACGGCAATGTTGGCAATGAGTGCTAAGAGAAGAAACATACCTGTATTGGTGTGCTGTGAAAGTTTAAAGTTTTCACAGAGAGTGCAATTAGATAGTGTTACATTTAATGAATTAGCGGATCCGAATGATTTAATCAATATAGATTACGAAAATCCAGTGGAAAGACGTGGTAATAAAGGTGCACTACTAAACCAGTTTGTGAAGGAGAGAAAACTTGAAAAGAAAAAAACTAGAAATGGAAAATAAACCAAAGGGTAATAAGATTGGTGGCAAGAAGGGGTCTGAAGAAGAAAATAAAGACGTTAATGATGAGGGGGATAACGACGAAAAAAATATCCTGGACGGATGGCAAGAGCTACCTTCATTAAATATTGTCAATATATTGTATGATTTGACGCCACCAGAATACATCAAGAAGGTCATCACTGAATTCGGTGCTTTACCACCTTCATCTGTGCCTGTTATCCTAAGAGAATACAAAGGTTCCGCATAGGCATATACAACATTCGTAAATGTATATGTACGTATATATAAATATTTATATTTACTTAAAATCTTAAATACGATAAAATTATACGTCTAATGAGAACAAACATTTATAAGTTTTAGTAGAAGTTTGATATAGATAAGAGGGAAATGAATACAGAAAGATAGATCTCATTATATGTAGTTATATACAGAATAGAAGAAATAAAGACAAGGGGAAGTACTGGACCAAAGAGAATACCGTCCTTAATCGTCAATGTCGTTGGCTTCAGCAACAGCATCTGATTCAGCTTTACTTCCAACAACACCTTTCACGAAAGAAGCCACGTTAGCAGGAGGCAAGATGGCAATCATTAAGATAATGTATTCGTAAATGGCTTCAGGGATGGATCTTTGATAGATACCTAACAAATCCGCAGGTTGAGGGTATACAGTCAATGCTTTGTAAAATTTAGAAGCGGCTTCCAGTTCTTTACCTTGTTGCATGGACAATCTTTCACCATTTTCCACGTTGGTGGTGAATGTGGCCTCTCTTTCAGAGGGATCACTAGGAATAGGATCCTTAGCCAATTCTATAGATAAGAATTCCGTGACTTTTTGCAGTTTGGCCTCCTTGGCATGGCTCTTAGCCTCTTCTTCCATCTTGGCCTGTTCTTTGGCTCTTTGTCTCAACACTTTCCTGAATTGTGAGCTGTTTCTTCTTTGGTAGTCAAAGTAAATAGCATAACCGGTGGCTGATAGAGCAGCTATGGCTGTTGTGATGGCGAAACCACGTAAGATAGGGTTTGATTGGGACATGGACTGAGGTTTAGGCTTTGGTTACAATCGGAATCTAATCTAGTGTTTCTACATAGCAAAGTCAACAAACAATAGGTAAATAGTATGCAATCGGCCATTATTGAAGTGAGTTAGTCCAGTGTAAAATGTTATTTTCGGCAGCGAGAGGCCGAACGGGTGACGCACCGCAAATTTTTCAAGCCATTTAAGCTACCAGAAGGAGTAGCTCGATGAGCTAAAGCACGAAAATGGAGAGCCGCCATATAGATTGAGAATAAGATTGCGGTAATGGTTGCTAAGAAGAGAAACACCCTTAGGGGCAAGGCATCTACGAGGAACGCTCAAAAAATTGGGGTAACTGGGGCGGAAGTTGACCATGAGGACCTACCGTATGACTTGGAATCGGATCCAAAGGCTTTTTTACATCAACCAAAGGAAACCAAGAAGGAGAAACTGCTCAATAAGCAAAACACATTCTTATCACAGCTAAAAGGAAGGCCCATGGTCGATGCTGGTGTAAGCGCTAATTTTGACGGTATTTCCAAATCCTCTGTTAGACGTAGGAAAAGGAAACTCAGAGAGGAATTAAAACCAAGGATGCAGGACCTACTTACTTCTTTAGAGCAAGAAAAGGATTTGCAAAACATTATAAAAGAAACAGGCACGGCTGTGGATGGTAACAATGATATCAACATGGACTCCAAGATAAGAATCGTAGACACAAGGGAAATGCGCCCGAAGAAAGCTGCTGAGCCAGGATCCATAAAGATAAAAAAGAACCAGCCAAATATTAAGAACCAAAAAGGTGCCAAGGCGTTATCGGCTAACGAAACAGCAAGGTTCAATCAAGTTTTGACAAACCAGGATTTCCAGAAAAATCCGTTCCGTGCTTTGAGAGAAGTAATCAAATTGCAAAAGTAGTGAGCATAAAATAGCATAGTGCAGAAACGATTTGCGAATACAATCTATTCCAGAAAACACAGAATAAAAAATAATGTCATTTCATACTTAAAAGGATAACAGTATATATCATCAGTCACATATATATGTATGTATATATAAATGGTGTTTGGTTTCTATGTTCTTCTTTTCCTCATTGGGCCTCTTGGTTTGTTAAATCTCAAGCTGCCGCTGTTCGATTGGTCTGGAGTGGAACTACGATCAAGGTCATCTTCGTTATCTTTGGCCGACAATGACGATTTGTCTAGTTCGATGAAGTCTCCAATTTCCAATATTTTGCTGAACGTAATTTTCTGGTCGTTTTTCAAGTAGTTGATGAACCCGTTCTTGTTGGAAGCATATATCATTCTATCTTTGACTTTGCTGCCCGATGGACAAGAATAGATGAAGAAGTTCAAGCCGTCGTGCTTGAATATCGTATAGCTGGGCCCGGACAAGTCGATTCGCAACGCATCCACAGAGGGGCACGTCTCTGATTGCACGATCTGGATGGTTTCATTCGAGGGTTCGATCTGGAAAATGATCAGGTTTTTACCGTCACCACTGAAGATTTCGTTGATAGGCCTCTCAGAATCGACCTTGAAAGTCAATGACAAGGGCGAAGAGCTGTCCTGGGAGACAAGCTTGACCGAGTTGTTGTTGACGGTTTTCCTCAAGAGCGTCTGTTGTTTGTTTATTTCAATTTGCATTTTTTCATCTTCCGTCAAAGGTTTATCTTGGGCAACAGTATGGTCACTATCCAGCTCTTTCAAATCTGCCAGTTCCTGCACATCCGTGATCAACGGCTGCTCCGTGGACAGAGAGTTCGAGCCGATCTGCCTTGCCAGCGTGTTCTTAGTGGAGGCGTAAAGCATTCTTGACCTCACGGGAGAACCATCGGGGATGAATGACACGAAGAAGTATTTGGCAACCTCCTGGGGCTTATAGAAGATGTACAGGGGTTCCTTGTTTTGCGAAGCCAAATCGACCAATTGGTCCAAATTATGGGTCACGTCCAATTGATGTACCGAGGTGGAATCAGGGGAAATCTTGGCTATGACAACGACGACACCCTCCGTAGAAAGGTTATCGTGCAAGGAATCCAGCAAGGCTTGGTCTGCAATAATACCAGATTGGGTCGACATGATGCAAGTGGGGGGGGACGTAGTTCCTTTCCTTGGTGGGCCGATGAATATCTTTTGTTTCAATTGATCAAATCTTGTAGTATTTGTATATACAATTCGAAATCCTACAAAAAAAAGTTACCCTAACAATGTATAAAGAATCTATATTTCCAATTTATTGATGTTACTGTCACTATAACATGAATTCACCGATACCAAAACCTGTTGATAACGTCTCGCAAACACCGCTCTTTCTTCTGATGGCCCTTTTCAACAGCTTGTCTCTCTTGGACACAGGCTTCCACTTCTTGGAGATGGTAGAGGACGAACGCAGAGAGGTTTTCAAGAACTTTCTCTTTTTCAACGTGAACTTGCCCTCGTTGTCCCTGTAACACAAGAGCTTGATGTTGTAGTCCAGGTTGTCGAAAAGACAGGGCGACGAGGATGCAGAGGAGGGGGATGTGGACGAGCCCGCTTCATTGCCGTTGATGTCGTCGTTGATAAAGTCCTCGATGCCCAACGTGTCATCGGGGCCTGGGGTAGCATCGCCGGGATGCAGAGCCACGAGCGAGCTTTTCCTTTGTCTCGTGTCCTGCAGGCAGATGGCCTCTTCGGCGGTGCCATTGACCTCTTTCCAGAAGTCCGTGTTGCCTGTGCCAAAGAAGAACGACTGTTGTAGCTGGGGCAGGAACAGACTGCTCTCACTGTCAGCGTGGAAACCTTTTCTGTGCTCGTCCTCTTCCAGAGGAGGCTCATTGTCCGCGCCGTAAGCAAATGTGTTATTGGTGAAGGAAGGCTGGTGGCAGGGTGAGAAGAGAGGATCTGGCTCGGAACTGTAGCCCAGCGTGCTCTCTAGATCGTCGTCGTCGTCGTCGTCGTCGCCGTCGCCGCCGTTGCCGTTGTCGTTGTCTTGGCCGACGCCCGTCTCCTGGGCATCTTCGTCGCCCGTGGTGTTCTTAGATAGTGAACCGGCAGTATCTATCGAACGAGCAGTGGTGATAATGATGGGCGTGGTCTCGACCGCACTGGCGAGACCTTTGTCGCCGTCTGCCCCCTCGCGAGGGTCCGACTTCTTCACGTGCGATCTGGACAAGGGGGTGATGTCCTCCTTAGTGATGACCTTGTTCGGTACTTGAAATGCCCTGCTGCTTCTATTCATTGCTACGTAAACTATGCTATATGATACAAGTAAACGCTCGTCGTGAATGCTGCCTGCGTGTGCGCGGATATGTGTGTGAATGGGTAAATGCAAACAAACACACCTCAAAAACTCCCGATCAATGCTGTTCTCTTCTGCGACGCTGCTCATCTCATCTCATCCTTTATATTAGGAGGCAACGACGTCTCACACGTGAAAAAGAAACGAGCGAAAAAAACCGAAAAACCGAAAAAAAAGAAACGCGCTGCAGGAACGGGGCTCTCCCAAAAAAGGAAGCAGCCGTCCAAAAAGGAAACCGCAGGCACCCGGTCGAGTTTCTGGCCGGGCAACACCATCAGAGGTGGTCGTTTCGTTACTTTGATCATCTTTTGAGCTAGCAAGAAAGAATGAAAAAAAAAAAAAACTGGTTCCACGGTATTGTAAAGGCTACGTACGAGCAAAGAACACATCGGCTGCAAGGAACCTCGCATACACCGGTTCACACATATACACGCAAGGCACCATGGACACGCTATTCAACTCCACGGAGAAAAACGCCAGAGGTATACCGCAAGCTCCTTTCATCGAGAATGTCAAGGACATTATCAAAGACCCCAGCGACTTTGAGCTGTGCTTCGGCAAGTTCCAGGAACGGCTCTCCAAGTACAAGTTCATGCAGGAGTCCAAAATGGCCACGGTGAAGCAATTGCAGACCCGGATCCCAGACTTGCAGAATACCTTGAAGATATGCCAGAGCCTGCGCAGCCACAGCGACGACGATGGCGACGAGGACGCCGAGCCCGTGCTGCTGCACTATCAATTGAACGACACGCTCTTCACAAAGGCCCAGGTCGACATACCTCAGGACCGCGGAGCCCTGAAAGTCGGGCTGTGGCTGGGCGCGGACGTGATGCTGGAGTACCCCGTTGACGAAGCCATCGAGCTGTTGCAGAAGAAGCTGGCGGACTCGGAAGAGTCTCTAGCCGTGTCTACCGAGGACGTAGAGTTTCTAAGGGAGAACATCACCACGATGGAAGTCAACTGTGCAAGACTGTATAACTGGGACGTCCAAAGAAGGCAGGAATTGAAGCAGGCCGAGGAAGGGACCCAAAATCTGAAGATATAACAGCCGTTTTGGCACCCGACCCCACTAGAAGCCAGTACTACATAGACCAACATACTTTTACATAGCTCTTTCCTTTTTTTTTTTTTAACTTACCTTCTGCATCGTTACTAGTTTTTCTTTGGCATTAGGGGAAAAAGCCGCTTGAATGAAAATTTAAGAAAATGTAAAAATGCAAGAGGAAGAAAGAATATGCAGGTGGAGGAGAAGAGAGCATATTTTCTTCAAAAGGGGCATCGAGCCAGCATGTCCGATCGTGACGTCGACTATCTGATCACTGCACTCACTTCCACGACGAGGATACAGTATGACGAGCGTCTGCTGAACGAAATCACGGTTAATTTGGTGTACTACATCCCCAGGATTAAATCACCCGATACTTTGTACCGTTTGGTCCGAGCACTTTTCCAATCACAGTTCGTTATTCAATTGCCGCCACTACGTCTGCTACACGCCATCAAGGACATTTTCCTATGGAAACTGGAGGTTTCCGAACCCACGCTCCCCATCGACACGTTTTACCAAGTTTGGAATGCTGTCCTGGAATCGCATCGGGCCGCTTGGAACCTGTCACAGTTGATGCTACTGAGTGGCATACTGGTCACGTACCCGACGTTCAAATCGTTGAATGATAGGTACTTTATCGACGAATCTCGCAACAAAACGGCGGCTTATTACAGAAACTGGAAACTGAATCTATTCTTGCCCATTTGGGCCCAGTTCTGGAATGATTCCGCTATCAGTGCTAACACTTCGATTCAGAACTGTCTGCTCGTTTCGATGGTTTTACTGTTCAATCACCCGAACACGAAGCTTCCTTTGCGCGAAGTCAGTGTATCATGGGATTTAGTCACTGGAAAATTACTAGACCTTCTGGCAGAGTACACGCGTGCCATCGGCCAGCCAATGGAAAAGTTCACCGTTAATTCTGTGCTATCGACGAACCTGAACCATTTGGCGAATTGCTTGAACACTCTATTGACGCTGTCAAATGAACCTACTTTACTGAGTTCACTACACAGACTGGGCAAAATATGTCAGTTTTTGTCTGGTACTGTGAAGTCATCCAGACAAGAACAACTAGATCTCAAGTTCCAGGACTTGTTCATCTTAGTAATCCTTACTTTGAAGGAAATATCCGCCATGAACATGAAAGTCTCATTTACTCATAAAGACGATTTTTATTCCATGATTTGCTTGAGTCTTTTCGATATTCACGTTTTGACTGAAAAAATCGGTACGGCTGGATTCCCCAGCTATGACTACGTTTACGATAATTTGATAACATATTACATTGCATTGGACGATCTGCCCAAAATCATCCCAATCCTGAATCGCATGAGAGGGGACAACATCAAAAAAGACCCGAATAAGCTAATATTTTATATCAACTTCTTGAACAAGATTACCCACTATTATTCGTGGCGCGTCCATCTACCCTTCATAACTGAATTCATCGAGCCTTTACTGCATCTTAACAGCTTTCTCGAGGGAGGCATGACTGACCCTTTGGAAATTGAGATCAAGGAATCTATACACACATTGGCAATCACCTCTTTAACTATAGATCCCTCTCATTCTTCGCAGATTGCACAATGGCAAGTGTCCCGCATTATTGACTATTTGAAAATGTCCATGGACCAGTATCTCGCAGAAAGATTGTCCGCCCATCAGATTCTGATTATATTCAACAGTCTATCCATACAGTTTCCGTCACTACATAGCTATGATAAGCACCTACTAAGAGACTCCCTGCACGAAACATACATTAGGATTCTAAATACAAGGAAACTGGAGAAGAAGGAGGTACTAATGGAATGTTTGATTGTACAGATACTTTTTGTCAACGATCCGCATCATTTGATCACTTGGTTAAACATCTGCTTCCAACTGATCGGTGCTCATAACAAGAGACTACTCCTACGATTATGGGAGATGATTTCAAGTTCCGAATCCTCCCTAGCCATCGACTGGTGGTATGCAACGGTGATACCGTCGCAATCTTCTAAGTTGTAATACCAATTGTGTACGTTTGTAATAATTCCTTTATATTCCTTTAGTAAAAGCACTTCGACAAAAAAAAAAGAAGAAATTTCAATTACAAATTAAAGAACAAGTGTGAACATAGACAAAAAAGTGAGGCAAAAACAAAAGTAGGTTGCAGCCCTACACGCAAAAGAAGAAGTCCATCTCGTGTGTCAAATATTTCTCCATGTCGTACAAACAATACTTTGATGGCTTACCTTTGAAATTAAAGTCATTTTTCCACAGATATCCGCCTTCAATCAAATACTCTTCGGTATCTACATCAACAAAGGCTGTCGATGCCAACCCCTTCTTGCCAAATAAACATCCGGTCACACAACGGTTACATGACCCGAAATACTCTTTAAGAAGGATGAGCGATGTATATAAGCTGGCATTGCGTTATGGAGTTCAAGACTTTTTACCTCCTATCGATAATACTAAGAAGCTTTTCTTCGAAGACAAATACGATAAGAAGACTCTAATGAAAGGTGTTCTTTTACCTAAGGGTCACAAGCATGAACTAAAATTGAATGAGAAGTTGAAGAAGCGTGAAGAAGCTTTGAAGAACGTAGACAATCTGATTGCATCCAAGAAGGGTTCGAAATACGCCAAGAAATTAGAAAAAATGAAAACAACCCAAAGTATAGGCTGGTTCTAAAAGACGTAAAAGGGAAGTGAAACATCATAAATTAGTAGATTACATGTATACTCTTATATACTTTACACTCTAATCATGTAAATAATAAATTTTGTGAATATCGAAGATGAACATTAAGAATAATAAAATAGTATAAAAAAAAAGTAAAATATGAGGCTAGAATGATACAAGGTTTTCTATAAATCGGAAGAGACAGAGGCAAAAAGAGAAACGTACGGCAACATATAAGTAGCACCAATGGCCACTAAAGAATTTCAAGTGGAGTCCCACATCTCTTTAAAACAGTTGAATAATCAATCGGTATCGTTGATTATTCCTCGTCTGACAAGAGATAAGATCCACAATTCAATGTATTATAAAGTCAATTTGAGTAGCGAGTCTTTGAGAGGCAATACAATGGTCGAGCTATTGAAGGTCATTGTCGGCAAATTAGGCGCATTGAAGAATCAAGATGGCCATCTGAATATGACTGTTCTAGGCGGTGTAGAGTTCAAGTGCATCCTGATGAAGCTGGTTGAAATCAGACCCACTTTGCAACAACTGACCTTCTTATTGAATGTGACCGACCCTAGCACCTTTAGTTCCAAATACATAACCGCTTTGATTCTGGTTTATGCGCGGTTGCAATACTATTATCTAAATGATAAAAATAACAATGATACTAATGATGATAATTTGATAAAATTATTTAAAGTACAATTATACAAATATTCACAGCAGTTCTCCAAACTGAAAAGTTTCCCACTACAAGTGGATTGCTTTGCTCACTCCAATAACGAAGAACTCTGTATAATACGGATTGACGAATTAGTCGATTGGTTGGTCACTGAAGACCACATCTGGGGTATTCCTTTAGGTAAGTGTCAGTGGAGTAAAATATACGACTCAGAAGAAGAAAGTAGCTCAAGTGAAAGTGACTGTGAAGATAACAGTGAAATTGGAAGTGACGGTGATAGCGAATCATAGACCTCTTCTTGGTCTTTTATTCACTGGAGCACCAAAATCACGTCTTCTCTTTTTACTAGGGTCGCTGGCAACTTGGCCCGACCTTCTTAAGGAGTTTAGTTGCATTTGGTCAACCAGCAGCGAATCCAGGTTCAATGAGTCCGGTAGGATGATCTGTCTTATGGTATTACCTCTAATATTAATGTATTGCAGACTTGCTATATTGTCACCTGTCGTAGCTGTAGTGGCTTGTTGACCCCCACTCAAATACAAACTAGACATTGCAATGCCATTGCCGTTTAATTTATTTAGTCGAGGTTGTGGCAACGTCAACTTTACGTCTGTTAGAATGGCATTCATTTGCGGTGATACCGATTGTAGTGTTCCCCACACGGTGGTACCGTTCTTTAACTCGATGGTAACTTGCTCATTACGAAGTTTTTTCAAAAAGTTAACCAGCTTCATAACCTCAACCCGGATAATCTATCAACGTTTCCTGCTAGTTTGGTAATCCTCTGCTACAAGAATATTTCAATGTTCTTGAACTTTTGCACTTAATTTATTACAAAGAAATAGTGAAAAATCACTGAATACGACGAATGCTGCAACTTAGTCTAGTAGTAGCATAATCAATTATATTTTATCGTATATAGTATATCAAAACTATGCCTCTGAATTACTTCTCGGTATCGTCTCGATGTAAAATTTTGACTCGTGATATGGAGGTATTTTCTTTGAATTTGAACGACGACTGCGCTTGAGTAGATGGGGATTGAGGCTGGGAAGAGTTAGATTGCTTTAACTTCTCTTGCAAAAGCATCTTCTTCTTCCTTAATTTTAACACTTCTTTACCCGCTTCCTCAATTATCACCATGTTGCTGTTCTTAGTCTTGGAGGCATTGCTTTTTTCACGGTCATCGTGCTTCTTTTTGTTTCTATTCCGTTTCTTCTTTGGAATCTTATTGCTTGACTCCTCGTCTTGGTATTTCTTTTTGCCGTTTTTGTTTTTCTTCTTCTTATTCTTGTTTTTAACCTTATCACCACCACCAACTAGTTCTGTTAAAACCCTTTCGGTTCTCTCTGCTATTTTGTTCTCCAACTCTAGACTCTTTGAGAATTCTTTATCCAAGGATTTCAAGACACTAAAGTCTTGAAATGAGTATTCATCATTTTCGTTGAGCTGCTTCATAGAATTCATAAATGTTTTGAAAATCTCATCTTCTTCAATGGTTCCCTCTTGCGCTGAGTCCTTCTTTGATGTTTGTGTGAACTTTTTCACGTACGGCGATAGCTTCAGGTCTGGAATTGTAATATTATCCTTATTATCAATGAACTTACAAGTTCTTATGAAATCTGCGCATTTTTCCAAATCTTGTAAGCTATCAAACAGAAAATTACACCTTGAATATGTCGAGTTCTTGAATACTTTATTAGAATAATGACCTTCAAAAAAACACCAATCACTATACTTAAATTTATCCTGAACGGCTTCTTTATCATCACTGTCGTTATTCGTGTTTCGTAAAATGGCAAAGAAGTCATCTGCAGTCAGGTTTGGAGGTAATAATCTAACGACAAGTTTGTATCCTTCATTTTCAGTGGATTTTCCAGATTTAGGTTTCCTTTTGTAGTTATAATGCTCTCTGTTTCTCTTTTTGTTGTTTCTCTTGTTTTTACTGCTGCTGCTACTGCTGCTGCTGCCGACACTATTGTTATTCACCTTGCCCTCATTCTTTTTAGAATCCTCATTCTTGTTTTTACCTCTATTCTTATTGTTGTGATACCTACTTCCTCTATACTTCTTCTTCCCTTCGCTATTCTTCGATTCACCAGCCTGGTTGTTCATCACAAAGTACTGCGTAGATGATAGAAGTGCAGCTTATATGGTGGGTTTCCTTCTCTCTTGTTGATCATTTCATTAAGCAATCATCGAAACATCGTTTTGTATCTTACTTTTTAAGCGAAAAATTTTCAAGGCTATAATCAGTAAACAATGCAAGATATATAAAGGGGCCCTCATGTAAAAGAGAGCAGTAGATCATCGGGTTAGTATATGCGCCACCTTAGTCAATTATCAATATGAACACTGCATTGGGTGACTTACACGAGGAACTCGTCACTTTAGAAGATAACGAAATCATTGATACACCTGAGCATTCGACCCATTCGTCTCCGCAATCAAGTAGCCACGGAGAGGAAGAACATGAAGAAGACGGTATTGAAGACGTAGAAGCTATAGAAAAAGATGGCAGCAAGTTTCTCCCTACAAGTATGCATTCAGAAGACGAAATCATAAATGATGGCTTAAATATATGGATCCCCGTTCAAATGCTAAAGAAAAATATAGCCAAGTTCTGGTCACACTTCCTCGCTATTGACAAGGAATTGACAAGAGTTAAATGCAAACATTGTGGGGAAGTGCTAACAAGGAATGATCCAAGTTTAACGAAGACTTTTAGATCCCATATAAAATCGAAGCATAATATTAGCGCAAATAAGAACTTTTATTCCATGAATTTCACCGCCAGGAATTCCATTCTTAAAGGTAGTAATTCTCATGCGAGAAGCTCACTTCAGCCTAGCTATCGTTCTTTGACGTTCAATTCGAACTCAAGTCGTAAATATTATGGCATCAGTAAATTACAAAATAATACTTTTCTTTCCTTTTCGCAACTAATAGCCATAATTATAGCCTCCGAAGGTTTGCCACTGAATTTTCCTGAGATTGAATCATTCAAATTCTTAATGTCAAAATTCCGCAAGACCCCTTCACTGACAACAAACTTGATAAAAGAATCCATTGTGGAACTCTCTAATTCAATAGATGAGTTGATCAGAAGATCTACTCCAAAAAGAGATTCGTCTTTGCCTGTCAAAATTCAATTATCCAATACCAAAGAATCAGATTTTCCTGATTATATAAAGTATACGGAAGATATTCGAAAACAACTAACTAGTCTGGACCTATCCCTTCCTGTTTCCTTGAACTTCACAGAACTGGATACAATAAGATCTTTATTTTCTTTGCAAGTGTTCGATAATACCAATAAAGTTTCGAAAATTTTACCGTTATCTATTTTTGTGCGTAAAACAGCGGACATAGATATTAATGCGTGGGAAGATCAATTGAACATTATATACTCAGAATTTCCTGGCTTACAAGAATCAGTAATTGCACTAACTTTACCGAAAAACTATTATACGAAAGTGTTAGAAAACGGAAATAGGAAATCGACTTCTGATACTAAAAGTCTTAAGCCGATAACGTACCATGCTTGCATAGTATCAGAGTTGCTTCATTGCTTTTTGCAACCATTTTTCAATCTGCCTACCGAATCATTACTTTCCTCCTCCTCTTTGATCAAAGAAAGTCATCCACCAAATTCGTTATTGGACTCTTTGACCGACTTTTCACGCTTGGATATATCGTCAACAGTGCTTGGCAAAATCAGCTCCTTGATGGAAGAAATTAACATAAGCGACTCCCTAAGATCAGATTTCATATTATACTGCAATGATTATACACAGTCTAACTGCAATGAGTTAACTTCGATACTTTCATTCGACTGCGGTAGTTATTCAGCTTTGCAAAGTAATTTGGAAAATTTCGTGAATTTGGTTCCATTCTTTAAGTCAATCAATTCTCATCTAAAAAATGAATCACTCACTGACTCTGATTTTCGACTGATTATTAATGTAGAGGAAACTCTAAAAACTTTTGAGCAGACGATTGAATATTTTGCTTCTTCTGCCCCATTAAAGTTCACACATACCTTGGCTTTTATTATAAGCCTTGAAACTTACTTGGCAGAAATTATACAGAACTCTACTTTTGCCAAATCAAAAAGACCCTTTGAAAAAATCTTATCGAAAATTTCAAAAGTAAAAGAACTCTATTTACATAATGATATCTGCTTAATTGGCGCATTTTTGTATCCATCAATATTCCAAAATAAAAACCTACTAATCGAAATCTTTGACACAACATCCATCAACAAAATTATCGATAAAGTTACTAATGTTGCCCTAAAATACCTGCAAAACTTCATCAATATAACACATTTCCAGTCATCCAATAATTTTAAAGAAGACGGCCCAAATTTTCGTGAAAAGCTCATATCTGACTATGAGACTATTTTCATGAAAGGGTCTCAAGACATTGAGTTTTTAAACAACGCTAAGGTGACCTTACCAGAATCAGAAGATCTTTTGTTCTCACAGATCATTCGAGATGACCTGTTACGCTATATTAGCAGAATTACACAAGAACTGCCCAACACATACCACGATTACCTAAATGAAAATGATATTAGCTTTGATGGCTCTTACTTTACAAAAATAGAATTACCTGAAGAGAACGTCTCAGGTTCCGGAGAGTGGCGGCTAAATCCCATGGAAGAGATATTTGATATACATATTCCAATATCAGATACAATTTGGAATAATTACATGAATGACGGTAATGGGATTGATATAGTTGATATTTTACTACGACTAATTTCAATAAATTCCGCCTCTTCAATAAGATCGGATTTATCTTTCTTACAAAAAGCTAGTCAACACTTTGATAGTGAATTATATGAAGAAAGAATCAAAATAAAAATCTTAAATTCTCAATATAACCTAGAAAATATCGATTTTAACTCTGGGTCTATTTTTGATGCCTGCTAATTGTCATTTATTCTTTTAATTCATACACCTTTTTTTTTTTTACTCTATTTTAGGACAATCTTTGTCAATTGTATTATAAATTACATTTTTTTTTAAACTACTTGGAGGATTGGAGTGCATAATATATATATATATATATGCCTTTAATAAATAGATACTTTTAGCTTTGTTTAGAACACGGTCAAGAAAACGAGTTCGAGGTATAATCTCATCACCGTTATATTTTATTTTCAGAAATTTAGCGATTCAACGATTTCAAATCCATGAGAATCCTCATAGCTATATAAAATATTTTGAGCATGTGCCCTGAACATGCGAACCTTATTACCGAGTACGCAACGTACAAGCTCCCCATTTTCCACCTCTCTGATTTCAATAAAGTTTTCATTAACCGCCACAATGTAAGGGTATGAATATGCAAACTGCTGTGCTTCTCCCTCCCAATGAACAATTTCTTTTGCTTCTTCCCTCTTACCTTGTCTATTCACAAAAATCCGAGTTCTGGGAAACAGATAAAATATAGATTTTTCACCGAAAATACAGAAATCGCTTTAAATGCTTCCTTATACAACCCCGACAACACTTTGTCATTGTATGGATTAAAGAGCTCTCTTATTTTGAAAGCATTCTTTTCAAAAACGTCAGGCATGTTTAGTGATTTTATGTTTTTTTACAGCCAATGCAGATTTTGTCCTCCAAAAATGAAAATGACAAAGGCTCGGAATCGATACTAAACTCTATTAAGCTTGCCTTGAGGTTTTTCTTAAAATTACTATCACCAAAGTCAGATATCAAGGGACTCACATTTACTAACTTTATCGTATGCAAAAAATGATGAGCTGCCAAAATGACTCTCTTTCCATTACAGATACCATCTTTGAACATCATGACATACTTTAACAAGACCTTGGATTTCTTTTTAAAAAGAGAATCACCATTCTGTGGATCTTCTATTATGTCCAAAGGACAGCCGTACAACTTCTTATCAATTAGTAAAATAATGATTTTATATTCTTCCAACACAGAGATCTGCGATATTGAAATTTTATGCAAAAGATGAATTGGTTTCTGGTTAATTGAAGAGCTATAATTTATAACATAAAGCCCGAGATTCGTTGCAACCAATAATATTCTACCTTCAGAACATAGTAAAACATCATTAATGTGATTATTATTTGTATACGAATGGAAAAATTGGCCTACCAACTGCTTGAAACTTATCTGCTTAGTTTCATCAAGATATCTGTTCTGTTCTTGTTTGACCTTCTCTATCAACGTCTGTAACCCAGCCAGCTGTGGAGCATACAAAGCTACTTGATATTGCTGTTTAGTACCATAATAGGCAAACATGATGGCATTTTTGACGTTGCTTGTTTGATATTGGGCTGAAAGTACACCTGCTGAACAATTTGGGTTTTCCATAACGTATCTTTTTATGGATGGCATATCCTCAGAGGGACAAATGAACAACAGAGGCAATGGAATAGGTCTTTGGAATACAGTATGCTGGTGCCATTTATTCACTGCCTTTGATTTCAAAAACAATAACATATTGTCGAGCAGATAAAATTGGATATCTCCCGCAAAGGATGCGTCCAACTTGTTTACGTCTTTCCTAGACAGTAGGCCCTCATGTTTAATCTTTCTTCTTTCATTATTTAGACCTAGATTAACATACTCGTTTTTAAACAAAATTTTCTGTTTCAATAATTTAACATCAGAACGATCTTGTGCTGCACCACTTGCTCTATCGATTCTCTTCATTAGGTCCTTTAATAATTCCTGGACTTTCATTAGCATTTGTAAGTCGTCTTTATCGGTTACAGGATCTGAAGAATGAATTATCTCTCTAACCAACAAAGAATATCTGCCAGGTCTTGAAACACCTTGAGACAGGAAAGAATCGATTCCATGCCTCAAAGAGGAATTGGACACGTCGTCATCAAAACGAGCAAAATTTGGATTGACTGATCTCTGTGTTTCAATTAGATATTTGGCATATGGTCTTGATGCGATATAAGAGAGAAACGGATCGAAAAACGGAAGATACTGTAAAAATATATCAGCAATTCCAGGACAAATTGAACTCAATGCTTGTCTCTGTGCTAAAGCTTTTAAAAATTCTCTATTTACAAAGTAAATTTCATTGACATGTGCAAAGACGTGCTTCACAAAATTTATTCTTACTTCAGACGGAATAATATTTGTTTCTAATAATTTTTTCATAAAAGTATCTCGTATGATTTCCAAAGATTTGACAAACTTCTTTTCTGTAGTGAATAACTCATATATTGCTTCTTGCCTCTTAATTTGCTTTTTGGGTAATGACTCCCATATACTCTTTGGCACGGAACTTGTCCAAGAAATTCTTTCATCATCGTCCTTATCGAGTGCCAATGAAATGTTTCTCTTAAGGCCACCACCTAATTTCAAATGTAGCTTTGCTTGTTGTTGCAAACGATTAGGACAGGAGATGGAATAGCAAAGTTTTTCCATAGAACATGTGGGAGAATAACAATGCGAAAGTGGGACGAAAACACCATTTATTTCAGTTTTAGTACCAACTAAGTTAAGCGAAGAAGATGACGAGGAAAGTGTGTTAGCAACTGACGTAAAACTATGTGACTGATGTGCTATGAAAACCGAACTTGAAGAAAACTCATACACTTCCAATATAGAATCTCTTATATTGTGGTCATAAAGGACGTCATGGAATAATTTTTGAGCTTCCAACGATTTACCGATTAGCAAACCCAAATTACGATTCAAAGTTCCTATAATCAAACATAATGTATCAATTGCTTGTTTCCCTGTAAACGAATCTCTATAAAGAAGACCCATTTTCTTATGGGTACTCAATTGAATAGTCTGTTTAAATTTTATAGCGATTGATGATAGAAGTGCGGAGTAAACCAAGGGCGTTCCTTTGATTAGAGAAATCTCTGACAGGGAGACAGGGCTCGATTTAGATCTTGAATGATGACGGTGATGATGGTTGCTGTGGCGTTGATACTGATTAGAATGATTGGAAGAGTTCGATGAGCGCCTGTTTTCATTTTTCAGTGAGTCCAAAGCAAATAAAGAGGAAGTGCTTGAAGCATGGGGCTTTTTGTCGAATGAATCATGGGAAGCTCTTACTTGGTCTGCACTTTTGGGAGTTGGAGGAGTAGAGTACGAATTCGGATCTCCGGCATGACTAGTGTCGTACTTGGATGGCGATAATACTGAAGTAGACGAATATTGTCCTGTGTTGGGGGGAAAATAGAATTTGATCTCTTTTGAGAAGGTGACAGAGTTTTGGCAGCAGTGTACTGTCCATTTGATCCATGTATCGGGTTTATTCTACTTTTGGAGTAGAACGCGTCTGTCGTAAAAGGTTGGGAACTTGAATTAAAATTTGTTGAGATATGTAGCGCAGGAGATGTTTTTGGATGCTGAAGAAAAGTCTTTGGCGTAGTCTTATATTGTGCACTGGTGTCATGTGTCAATAAGATGTCATTGAATGTATCCTCATCTTCATCTTCGTCTTCGCCTTCATCGTCCTCTATGGAAACGTCATCGACGACTGGCTGAGCCTTGAGAGAATATGGCTGAGTAGGAACAAAAGTGTCCGATTTTCTCATTTTACCGAATATCTCATAAAAATATTCATTCCTTAGATCCAGTTCATTACTATTCATAACCTAAGCAAAATGATTTTTTTATAGCTTGTGCTTATTTTTGCCATAACCAAAGTAACCAGACTCTTGATTTGAAAAATTGAATCCTGATAATTTGCTTGATCTGGTTTTATCTATTTACTTTTTCATAAATTTATTCAAGGAAGAAAAAAAGTCTATCTTGACGGCTCACTCCTTTGGGCCCCTTATGATATATAGTTAATTATTGCCGTTTTTGGGCAAAAAACGATGAGTACGTGTATTTTCGTTTAAAGTTTACAGATATAATATAGGCAACAAAAGAGGCGGGATAATTTAAGAAAGCACATATATATATAAGATTAATTAAACGGTACTTAATGTGTCCCGTTTAGAGTAGAATTGGAGATCTAGAAGTATTTTGAGTGCGAAATGCGGGCAGAGTGGGGGAAAATGATGCGAAACGCTACTAAATAATATATAAGGCCTTTTGTCTATACTACGAAAACATAGGTCATACGACTTGCTTAGTGTGCATAATCTCTTGTTTCTGAGGACTTGGTATGTTATAAATCTGAAAAATTATTTTCTTCGAAGAATGAACTTGAAAAAAAAAAAAAATAAAAAATAAAAAGAAAGAAAATGAGGCTTGAAGTAGATAATGATGATGAGCCCTAAGTAAGAAAACAAAACATTTTCTCTCAAGGATTACTACACGCACAAGGGGACGCAGTGTTATGTTTTCACTTAGTTCTTTATCTAATGGTGGTGGGCATTCGGAGCAAAAAGAAAGAGAGAAGATAAGCTATTTCGATATACGAATAAACTCCCCGTATAAGGACATAGTGTTGATCCAGGGATCACCGTTGGAGCTGTCGCCCATACCATTATCCGGCAACCTAGCGATCTCAGTGAAGAATGAGCTCGTAGTGAAAAAGATCTCGCTGAGACTGGTGGGGAAGTTCAAATTGGAGTTCTTACAAGTCGGGCGATACAAAAAGAACAGCAGTAGTTTGGCGAGTTTGGTGAAGGAAAAGAGAAAGATATTCGAATGTTACTGGGACAATCTGTTGGTATCCGCAAAGGGAGACATTCTGATCGGCGGAGAGGAAACAGAGAATCATCCCAGCGGCAACAGCAGTGGTAACACGAGCGGCCAAGACACGGACATCGGTGGTAGTCCGTTGTTTCTTAGCAAGAGGTCATTGTCGAGCCCCGTTTTCAACAAGATCATACGGAGAAAGACGCATTCCTCACACAGGACGATGCTAGAGTTGCCAGAAAACGGTGTCACGGGAACGCCATTCGAGGGACTAAACAAAAACGCCCGTAGTAGTAATAATAGTAGTAATAGTAGCAGTAATAACAACAAAGACGGATCCACAGGGTCGTACTTGTTTCTACTGAAAAGGGGCAACTACGAGCTACCTTTCAATGCAATGCTCCCACCAGAGGTGTGCGAGACCATCGAGGGGCTACAAAGCGGCAGCATTCTGTATTCCTTCGAAGCCGTGATAGATGGGCGCCAACTGTGGGAAAGCGATGTGACGTCCAGTAGCGCCAGCGCCAGCGCCAGCGCAACCGGGACTGGCATAAGAACAAAGAACAAAATTATCGTCAAAAAGTACAAATACCTCAGAATCCTTCGAACCCTGTCGATGGACAACCTGGCCATGCAAGAGGAAATCAGCGTGGGCAACACATGGCGCGACAAACTCCAGTACGAAACGTCAATCCCGAGCAGAGCCGTTCCCATCGGCAGCACGACCCCGGTCAAGATCAAGATCTTCCCCTTCGAGAAAAACATCCGCCTAGACAAGATCGAAATGGCCCTGATCCAATACTACGCGATGAAAGACGGCAGCGCGCAAATCTACGACGACGAACTGGCCGTGATGAAAACAACCCATCTGGCAGATTTCGGCCCGCTGACGGACAAACTAGATGTGGACTGTCCCTTTGCTATCCCGGACAACCTGAAGCAGATCACCCAGGACTGCTGTGTGCACGACAACCTGATCCGCGTTATGCACAAACTACAGGTGCGTATTCTCTTGCAGCGCCAAGTGGACGGCGAATACAAAAACCTGGAGATTAAGGCCCAACTGCCGCTACTGCTGTTCATCTCCCCGCACCTGCCCATGAAGGGCCGCTTGGTGCTGTTTGACAAGCACGATGGTAAGATCCACTTCCGGCCGGGCGAGTTGGTACCCCTTTTCGCTGACACCTGCCCCGCTCCGGGCTTGACTCCGGGCCCAGCATTGGCCTCCACCACCGTCGCGGCCACGGCGCACCTCGTGCTGCCGCCGCCGCCAAACTACCACGAAAGCACCAGCGACCACCTCGTGCCCGCGCTACAGCCGCTCGGTGCCGGTTCGGCCACGCTGGTTGTGCCCTCCTACGAGCAGGCTCAGGCGTCCGCGTCCGCTTCGTCGCGCGCGACAGGGTCCGTGCCCGCGTACCGCGATGACGACTGACCCCCGCTCTCGGCAGCGGCAGACAGCGGCAGGCAGCGGCGCGGCGCCGAGAGCGGGCTCCCCACCCCACGTTTAATGCCCCTCCGATGGTCCGCGGCAAAGTGGTCGCATTTTCGGGCCAAGGGGACAGTCAGCACGGGATCTGACAGGACAGCAAATAAAGGGCCAGGAGCCACTAATAAATAACTGCAGCAGTAACCGCAGCGGCAGTGGCAGGGGCAGGCGATGAAAAGCGTGCGTTTGGCGTGATGGGCACAGAACAGAAAGGTTGCACTCAGGCCATAAACAAGTCGTGCCTCAAGGTGCTTTCTCCCCTTCCCCGCGCTTGCGCTTACGCTTACAATGTAAAGTTATTGACGTTTAGTGAGTGAAGTGAGCCTTGCCTATCATAATCGTTGCATTCTAGATTTCGAGACTGTCCCGCTTCGCTCCATCATATATTTATATATACCGCATCTACAAAATGCTTATAAACGTTGTTTGTTTTGTTTGCTTTTTTCTTTCTTTTTTTCTTTTGGGTTATGCATTTTTCTCCTTTATCTTTGTTTCATGGATTAGTGTATCTTAGAATTGTACTTGAAATTTTTAACGCCTGTCTTCGGAAGAGTTACTCCTACAGTAATTGCATTTTCACATAATCACCATCATCATGGCTGTCGGTCAGAAAAAGTATATATGCTCATTTTGTTTGAAGCCCTTTTCAAGATCCGAACACAAGATAAGACACGAACGGTCTCATGCGGGCGTGAAGCCTTTCCAGTGTCAGGTCTGCAAACACTCTTTTGTGAGGCGCGACCTCTTACAGCGGCACATCAGAACCGTTCATAGATCTTTCCTCCTGTCCAATTGTGCGTCCGTTGTTGACAGCAAGGCCGAGGAGGAATCTGCGTCTCTCGGTGCTGATGCTGCCGATTCGGCTTCAACCAGGGACATCAAACTAGAAACGCTGGTCAATTCGATGATCAAGGTCAACAGCGGTCTTATTAACATCCACTATCACAATGTCAAAGTGGAGAGAACGGACCAGCAACAGCGTGACTTTGCCGGCGAGTCCTCTTCTTTGCAAAGGAGAAAATCTCCCTTCAAACAGACCAAAAGACAGTTAGAATCCTCTATTAGCGCGAAGATTTTACAAGAATACCCTCTAGAGTTTATAAGTGCAAGAGAAGTTTTGACCTTCTTTAAGATTGGTGTAAAACACTTGGTAGAGAATAATATCTTCCAGAACTTTTTCCCGGACTTGTTTTCCACACTACAGGACAACGCCCTGGTCGAGAGATTTTGGATCTGCAGGCCGTTTGGCCTCATAATAGCGTGTCTGGGCATGTCTACCTCGTTGAACCAGGACTCTCAGAAATTGTGGTCCGTTTGTTGTACCAACCTGTACGCCAGCTCTACTCTAGACGACGAATGCAACGGCAACGGCAACGACAACCAGGATAGAGAACAGCACGTCATTTTTGCCCTGGTTTTATTCTATTCTCTTTTGATAATGTTGGAAAACAACTTGCCTGTTTCCAATTCAATCAAGAATTTGAACGTTTTTACCATGCTCCAAGATATTCTGAAATTATTTACTGTCGCCTCGACCACCACCACCACCACCACCACCACCTCCAGTTACCGTTATCTAAGTGCTTCTGAAAATGTATGGTTCATTTTCAACCTCTGGGCCAACATCTTACGTGATTCAAGCAATTTCAACAACGATTCTTTACAAATTTTTAACTGGTTCTCAAATCAAGAATTGTCATTGTCTACCCCGCTAAAGGACTTTCTGAACAGAGAGCCGCCAATTGTGACTACTGATTTAACTTTAAGGCAAATCAACGTTTTGGCCGATTATGCTTACGTCCACTTCATAATAAAAAGAACTTCGGTCACGAGTTGCCTAATGTATTTGGTGTGCACGATCTGCTAATTTACATAAACGAGTGTTTTATAGCACAGCAACCGATTGCGTCGGAAATTCGTTCCAACACGTCCTTATTTGCAACCGTCTTGAGTGCCAAAATCACAGAATGCAAATCCAAAAGTCATTGGTTATTATGGGAAACTATTTGGTTTGATTTCATTGATAATTTGACTTTGAGAAGCGGGGCTGGGCGGAACATGTGGTTTATCGATAACTTTCCTCAAGTTTCTGGTTCCTGTTTCCTATACCAGTCCTCCTCGCTTATCGACGAGACTTTGATCACTACAAGTTTGTCAATCGTCTCGATGCTTCTGAATCAGAAGTCCTTCAGCCCCGCATCTTTAAACTCAAGAAACATTCAATTGATTACAGACATCGTGAGTTTCCAGCTGAAACTGTTTTCATCTGAATTAATTGCAAGTTCTGACGTTTCTCCATCACAAGTATCCCAACTACTAATGAACCCTAACATTGAGTTGTTGTTGTATTTCTGGTACGACACCATTTACATACAACACCAAGACAGCTTATCTCCCGGGGAAAATGAAGAATTCGAGAAGGTGGAAATGTTCATCAATGATTACATAATCACTCACCGGAAGAACTTAGTAACAGATTTACATTCCATCCTGTTTGATTTCTGGTCGGATTCCTTTATCGCATACCATATCCTGTTACATGCCATTGTGACTTCTCTAAAAGAAAATATCCTCTACCCGTACCTAATTTACTCTCCTCATCTAAATGACCAAACAAAAGCTCTGTTGACCGATATATCTAACTGGTCATGCTTCGCTCTTCAGCAGCCATTCCGCAAAACTTCAAGAGGATCCCTATCCACTGCCGCCGATATGAGATCACAATCAATAACATCGTGCTTACCACTCTCTCCCACGTTCAGCAAGAGAGATTCAAACCACAATAGAATTCTTTTGCCCCCTTTAAACATTAAAGCTATTGAGCCGATATCAACAAGTAACTACACCTACTTGAATTCGGCTCTTCAATATCAACAAGAACAAAAACCGCTGAGAAACGCAGACAACAACATTAATTCCAATATCCAAACAATTTTGATCCCGCCTCAGGTAGACAAAGAATCACAAAAATATTCCGTTGGAAGTGAAAATAATCAAAGTAAAAATATTGAAATTCTTGGCCAAATAAAATAAATACTGAGGGAGACTAATGAATGACACCATACTAATAAAACTAGATTTCTAAAGCAAACAAGACGACATATATATATATATACACACATACATACTCCTTATTGATCTTATATTATTCTTCCATTCCACCTAAAATTTAGCCGCCTTTTGCGCTCGGCTCTTGGCGCGGGAGCGGAACATCGAAAACCTCCTCCCCTTAGCCGCGTCTCCTACCAGATGAAAGGACATGTTTTGCGTCCTCACTAGTCCACCATGACTGATGTTTTCACAAGACAAGGCCCTTTCAATTCACGACTATTCCAATGACACGTAAAAGAGAGCTGCATTCGACCTTCTTCTACCAACTTCGTAAGTCTTGGTTGCCGCCTATGGTACCTTTATTCTTTCTTACAATAGACTCGGAGCACCCTTAAAAATGCTTCGATGAGCTGTGGCATAACGAAAAAAATAAGTGCGAGGCAATGATGTAATATGCAGGCACCACATTTTTTTGAACATTTGTAAATATATAAAAGGGGAAAAGACAAACGATTCACTAACTTCAGCAGCTATGTTTTGTCTTTGTTTTTTTTAACACTTTTAATCACTATCTTGAGGAGGGCATGTCATCTTTAACTAACACTGGAGGAAAACTCATCGCGCTAAAAGCTACGGAAGATGACGATATCGAAGACATATTCGCTTCAACCTATATTTGCCAATCCTTTGTGATTAAAAATCCCTCGATTGATATCTCTTCTCCTAAAGGAAAAAAAGGACGAAGGTGATCTGTATGAAGAAACCAATTCAGTGGGCAAGAATGGTAAATATATGTATAAGTCAGTTGACAGGCATTTGGACTTCTTGAGACCAGGCTTACGATTCGGTGGCTCACAATCGTCCAAATACACATATTATACCGTGGAGGTGAAAATTGATACCGTAAATTTGCCACTTTATAAAACCTCGCATTCTTTGGACCCACACGTCACAGGAACCTTTACCATACGAAATCTGACACCAGTATTGGATAAAGTGGTCACTCTTTTCGAAGGCTATGTGATCACGTATGACCAATACCCCTTATGTTCGCTGCACTGGCCGGCAGAGGAACCGTTTGATCCATACATTGCTCAAAGGGAAAGTGATTGCTCTCACTGGAAAAGGTTTGGTCACTTCAGTGCTGGCAAATGGTCACCGACGCAAAGAAATTTTGGTCAATATGATTACGAGACCACAGAATTTATGAATCAACGTTATATTTATCTCAAATGGAAGGAGAGATTTCTACTGGATAACGAAGACCAAGATAACCTGACGTTAAACGATATCTATCATCTGGATGGTGCCTCATTTGAAGGGTTTTACTACGTCTGCTTGGACCAAGCAACAGGTTCAATGGAGGGCTATTACTATCATCCTGCTTGTGAATTATTCCAAAAACTCGAGCTGGTGCCTACTAATTGCGATGATCTGAATACCCATTCTAGTGGGTTTGAAATTGCTTAGGATACTATATAGACTTACCAATGACTGAGTGTGAGTTTGTCAATTTTTTTTTTTTTTTTTTTTTAATTTGAGACCAGTTTCAAAAGTCTATTGCTCTTAATTTCGCCTGAAGAATCAATCGAAACTCATGGCTGTACTTATTCAGATGTTCAATATACACTACTTCTGCTTACAATGCAGGGGAAGAAACTAACAAGCCTTGAAGACAGATTTATTATAAGCGCTACCGTTAACTAATGAATCAAATTGCACAACGTAATTTGGTAGAGGTAAAAACAACCCAGGCCTGATTTTGAAACACCAGAGCAAATGCAATGGTCACGAGTAGCTCCTCAGAACTATTTCAATCTAATCACGCCTTTTTTATTAACCGAAATTTGAACCAGACCTAACAGCTCTATGCCCCACTTTTTAGAGGGTTGGCCATTGCACGATAAGAACCACTGACTCAACACAGCAAAGCCATTCTCAGCGAGCAAGAACAAACACTTTAGTATAATTGAGACAATGGCGCTTAAAGAAGAAGGTCTATAGAAATCTGATTTTGCTCGAACCTGCTGTAGAGCAACCTGTAGCGATGGAAGATGCAAGTGTTTCCAATGAAGACGGTACAGAGACAGGTGCTGTGATACAAGACCATAACGTGGGGCCGAATGGTAATAATGGTTGTTGCGTATACGTGTCCGGAAATGAAAGAGAGCGCATAAATATCTTTAACGAAAAACATATATAATCTAAAAAATGAATTTTTTTTTTTCCTCAGAAGCGCTGCTGAAAGCTTATATAAAAAGAAGGACCCCTTTAGTCTCATCTTTGGTTTTTGGGTGGTACCATTTTTCAAAAAGAAAAAAAATAATCAACAGAATGGAAAGTGCCTAGCAAAGTGACAATAATGGTTTTAGCACCGCTAAGGAATAAGTTCCTCCGCCGTTACTCATAAGATTTACTATCAAGGCGATGTGACTGTTTTTTACTGTAAAAATGCTTAGAAACACAATGTTCCTAAAAAATCACATTTACTTCCTATTCAGACCAGCCCGATTTATACTGGTTTACAGCCATTGTTTCCGCCTGGTCGTTTTTAGTATGGATGGAAAGAGCATATAGAAAGAAGAGGAACTGCAACCTTCAAGGTGCACAAAAATAATCTGCTCTCGTGATACAATAAAGAAACATCCTAGATGGTTCAAATACAAATATAGACTATACTTTCTTTTAGCACACCTTGCTCAAACTTCGCTCGTCTGGATGATTCAAGTGTCTCCTTTTGTAATAAGATATACGATTGATGATGGACGAGAAGAACATTCATTCTGGGTAGTTACAATTGCTATCATGATAGTCCATATGATGACAGCATATCTATTCAAGGTGTATTATTTGCACAATGATCTTCTTGGGATGAATTCCTGCAGTGTTAACGATGAAAAGAAAGCAACAACAGAAAATGACGTGATTTGTTATTAGGCCAACCTCAGTAGTGGTGAGATGCGTCTTGTGTAGATTTTTTATTTAACATTTCTTTTTGTGCAATGACCTATCTCTTTCGCAAATACATGTCACCACGGAATGTTGAGTTTATTGTTTACAAGCATTCAACGTGAATAGCTCAAACAAGATGATCTCCACTTATTGCAACACTCTACGTCTTCTTTCAGGTGACTCGCTAATCCAACGGCGAATACCCAACCAGTGCCTTTATCTTAAGTGAGCATCGCAAGTTGCAATTGCGTCAACCAAAACACTGCGGCGGTATCTTGAAAAGTCATCAATGTTGTCCCAAAAAGGCATTGAGATTCGGAATCATGTTGGGATGATTCCGCACAGAATGCGCCGTACGACCGCAAGTAGTCTTCCTCGCTACAGCAAATGAAAAAGGAAAGAAAAATGTGTGAGATGAAAAAAAAACTGAAATATGAAATACAAGGCTAAACTGAATGATAAGTCATTCCCAACAAACTCTATGACTCTTGCGGCTATTAGGACATTTATACTTACTATATATAAAGGCTGTTCTTTGAAGATCAAAGCCATTTATTAACGCTCTTCTCTTTACTTTCTTCCACCTGTAAATACATCAACGGAAAGCAGCAAAAAAATGAGTGATTCTAAGAAATCATGGAAGAGTTACTTTCCTCATTTGAGAATATTACCTGAAGAGGAGCAAGATTTATACTCAGAAGACACTGCATCTAGCATCGTGGCTGAACAGGAATTGCATCACGATACTGGCAAGTCTTCGAAAATTGACGTTACGGCAGAATCCACTGCCTTGGAATCTCATTCGCATAATTTGAGACATGAACTGCCATACGAAGTGAGAGATGAAGCTGGCCGTAAATGGTGGAGGTATTTCGATGAGTTCGAATACCGTGTTAATAAAGAGTACAAGAAATCACGTAAGTGGTACGAATTTTTGTATCCTAACCATACCACACAAACCAAGGCAGAAAGAAGACTACTTTACAAACTAGACCTTGTTATTGCTTTGTACTTTTTCATGTTGTGTTGGTCCAAGTCGGTGGATTCGAATAACTACACCAATGCTTACGTCTCCAACATGAAAGAGGATTTGAAAATGAAGGGTAATGATTACGTTTATACTTCAACTATTGCTAATGTCGGTGCCATTGTTTTCCAGTTACCATTTATGTACTTGTTGCCAAGATTCCCCGCTCATATAATTTTGCCGGTAATGGATTTGGGTTGGACATGGTTTACTTTTGCTTGTTATAGGGCAAAAACTTTGGCCGAATTGAGAGCTTACAGATTTATCTTGAGTGCCTTCGGTGCAGCTTACTACCCAGTATCACAGTACATTTTGGGCTGTTGGTACGCCCCTGATGAAATCAATTCGAGAGTTTGCTTATTCTTTTGTGGGCAGCAATTGGGGTCCGTGACCTCGGGTCTCTTACAAAGTCGGATATTCAAAAGTTTGAACGGTGTACATGGTCTGGCGGGTTGGAGATGGATGTTTTTGATCGATGCCATTGCAATTTCGCTTCCAACAGCTATTATTGGCTTCTTTGTTATCCCCGGTGTGCCATCCAAATGTTACTCTTTATTCTTAACTGATGAAGAAATTAGAATTGCAAGAGCCAGAAATAAGAGAAACCAAATCAAAGACAGCGTCGACAAAAGTAAGCTAGCCCCACTTTGGAGCAGAAAGCTTTGGAAGAAAGTATTCTGCACCCCAGCATTTTGGGTGCTTGTTATCTTCGATATGTGTTCATGGAATAATATGACCGCTTATAGTGGTTCGTATACGTTGTGGTTGAAATCTAACTCTAAATACTCTATTTCTCAGGTGAACAACCTGAGTGTTATTCCGGCTTGTCTAGGGTTTGCGTACGTGATCTTTTGTGCTATGGGTGCTGATATGTTTAGATGCAAATGGATATTTATGGTATTTGCCGCTATTATGAACACCGTTTCTTGTGGTCTGCTAATCAAATGGGATATTTCCTCCAGGGCTAAGTGGTATGCATTTTTCACCACGTATTTCAGTGTTGCTGCGTCACCATGTCTATGGTCGTTTATAAACGACTTCTTAAGATTCGACCCTCAAGTGAAGGCTGTCACGTGGATCGCCATTTATTCGTTTTCTCAGTCTACTTACGCTTGGATCCCCACGTTGGCATGGCCTACTGTGGAATCACCTCGTTTCAAGACCGGTTACACCGTAAGTTTGATTTTCGGTGCTATTTACGGTTTATGGACATTTGTTGTTTTGTTCTTCTACAAAAGGAACGAAAAGAAACACGCTCTAGGAAATGGTATCATCTTATATGATAGTAGTAAGGGCGAAGAGCTTCCAGAATTTGTAAGAAAAGATATGGAGGAAAAAGACGGCTACTACTATTTAAAAAGATCCCAATAGCCTTTTATAACAGAAACAACAACTAATTACATTACATTACATTTCAGTTATTATATACAATATAATAAATAATCATGCACTACGCTTAATAATTTCGAATATTTTTTTTTCACTCTTAGTGTATTATAGTCACTTTATACGTTGAAGGTGCGAGCTAAAGGAAGAATAAAAAATGAAAACAAAAGGCCCGGACTGTATATACTAGTTATAATTCTGGACTTGTGGTGCATAGGCCTCTTGATAACAGTAGTGTGACAAGATTAAAAGGGGGGAAAGAACAAGAAATGTCCAGTGAAAGAGCTTGTATGCTATGTGGCATAGTTCAGACCACGAACGAGTTTAATAGAGAGGGATGTCCCAACTGTCAAGGTATCTTTGAAGAAGCGGGTGTTTCCACAATGGAATGTACCTCGCCATCATTCGAAGGCCTCGTTGGGATGTGCAAGCCTACCAAATCATGGGTGGCAAAATGGTTGAGTGTGGATCACAATGTTGCGGGCATGTACGCCATCAAGGTTGATGGTAGGCTACCGGCCGAGGTTGTGGAGCTGCTGCCTCATTACAAACCAAGAGATGGTAGTCAAGTTGAATAGAGCCTCCCTTCCAGGCATAAAATGTATAGTAGTAATGAACATTTCGTTGTGTTTTTTTTTATTTAAATATTCTAGCATATAATACCGATGCTTTCATTTATTTAGCGTTCCTGCACTTTTTATTTTTGTTTTAGCAAACTAAATTTTCTTAACATCTGGTAATTCAACTAAACTCTAAAAAGAACACTGGGAAAAGGCCTTAAAGGAAAGAAAACTAAGCATCAAACTATGACATTATGTTTAAGAGGTTAATCAATCGTCAAAATGCTGTTGCATTGTCCTCACCAAGCCCAGCTGGCCTACGGTATGGTAGGTTTAACGCGAGTACGAAGAGAAATTTCTCACTTTTCCAAAGTGTAGCAAACACATTTCTAACTCTACATGAGGTTTCACAGATACCTTGGATAGTGATTGTCCCCTTGAGTACAATCACACTTAGGACCCTGGTGACACTGCCGTTCAGTGTGTGGCAGCGGAAAAGAATATTGAAACAGCAAGAACTGAGGAAACTGGTTCAACCAATAACGCCTATTGTCAAACTTCGATTAGCAGCTATCACCAACAAAAAGTCCAAGAACCCTGTCAAGATTAACGCGAACGGCTCCCTCATTCCACTACCAGTGCAGAATCCGGGCATCCTGACCCCAGACCAAATCACTCTTCTAGCAGTGAAGGAGACAAGAAATAGACAAAGGAAGCTATTCAAAAAGCATAATGTCTCATTGTGGAAGAACGCGCTATTGCCTATCGTCCAAATTCCGCTTTGGGTGACGATCTCCATGGGTATTAGGACGCTTACAGAGGCGCAGCTAGTAGAAACTTTCTATCCCTCTTGGGTTGCTGAGCTTGGGTTCGGATCTTTTGATCTAAGCTCACCTTTAACAGCAATGCCCTTACTAGCGCCCATTCTGGTTGGAACTTTGGCCGTACTGAACGTAGAATATAACGGCCGACTGATGTTTAGTTCCAACATGTCATCACAAGGTATAAAAACTGTTTCAAGAAATTCGTCCAGGGTCCAAGAGGCAATGGCCAGTATACTGAATGTGTCGAGACTTGGCTGCGTCGTCATGCTAGCAATGTCCTCGCAGGCTCCATTCCTGCTTTCGCTATACTGGATATCCTCACAGTTGTACTCTTTAGTGCAGAACATTGTCCTGAACTGGATATACCCCTACCAACGATGACTGTAGGCACCTAAATAGGATATTTAATAGATCAGCTTGTAAATAGATAGAAATGACCTTCGGGTGTTCGTGACTCTTTCCGGCTGACCCGTTTCCAAACTTGTCACCGAGGTGGAAAAATGAAAAAAAAAAAATGAATGAGGACTCATTAAACAAACGATGCTGTATTAGCGCAATATATCCTATAGTTTAACTCTTTCTCGCATTACTTTTCTTCGAGGGACTTGATCATATATATTTAAATAATTGTTCGCGTGGTCTTTCGAAGTTTATATCTCTTCCACTTTCTTTTGCCAATATCGCCAAGAATTTGCATAAGTCTATTATCGGCTATCAATCTTCTCAGGTCCTTAACAAAAGAAGTCAAGCTTAAATGACTGATTACATTTTGCCAGGCCCTAAGGCCTTATCTCAGTTCAGAGTTGACAATTTGATCAAAGATATAAATTCCTATACTAACAGCACTTCTGTTATCAATGAACTACGCTCTTGTTACATCCATTACGTCAACGGCATCGCCCAACAGTTGTCTGAACAAGATACCAAATTGCTAGAGGTCTTGTTGACTTATGATTCCGCTCTGGACATTGCCAACGACCCATTAGCAAAGCAACTGAACGATGCTGTCGCTAACAATTTGACCAGCTCAGCTCTTGGTGAAGACACTTATTTGATTAGAGTTGTTCCTAGACCAGGTACCATTTCTCCTTGGTCTTCGAAGGCTACTAACATTGCTCATGTGTGTGGGTTACAAGACAGAGTTGAACGTATTGAAAGAGGTGTAGCTTTATTGATTAAGACCGTTCCAGGTTTCCCTCTTTTGGAAAATCTAAATGACATTTCATTGAAATGTGTTTACGATAGAATGACTCAACAACTGTTTTTGACTGAACCTCCAAATACAATGAATATTTTCACACATGACGAGCCAAAACCATTGATTCATGTCCCATTAACTCCCACGGACACAAAGCAGTCTCCAAAGATATTCTTTCTAAAGCCAATGTAAAGCTAGGTTTGGCTTTAGACGGCGGAGAGATGGAGTATTTGATCCATGCCTTTGTTGAAACTATGAAGAGAGACCCAACCGATGTTGAGTTATTCATGTTTGCTCAAGTGAACTCAGAACATTGTCGTCACAAAATCTTCAATGCCGATTGGACCCTTGATGGATTAAAACAGCAATTTACTTTGTTTCAAATGATTAGAAATACCCATAAACTAAACCCAGAATATACGATCAGTGCTTATTCTGATAATGCAGCAGTCTTGGACAGTGAGAATGATGCCTTTTTCTTTGCACCAAATTCTACTACAAAGGAATGGACCTCTATAAAGGAAAAAGTCCCATTGCTTATTAAAGTGGAAACCCACAATCACCCAACAGCAGTTTCTCCCTTCCCTGGTGCCGCCACAGGTTCCGGTGGTGAAATAAGAGATGAAGGTGCTACAGGCAGAGGTTCCAAAACCAAGTGTGGGTTAAGTGGGTTCTCCGTAAGCGACCTTTTGATACCAGGTAATGAACAACCTTGGGAATTGAACGTTGGTAAGCCGTACCATATTGCATCCGCATTAGATATTATGATCGAGGCCCCCTTAGGTTCTGCTGCTTTCAATAACGAATTTGGCAGACCTTGTATCAACGGTTACTTCAGAACTTTAACTACTAAGGTTTTGAATCATCAAGGAAAGGAAGAAATCAGAGGGTTTCATAAACCAATTATGCTTGCTGGTGGGTTAGGAACGGTTAGACCTCAATTTGCTTTGAAAAATACTCCAATCACCCCAGGTTCTTGTTTAATTGTCCTTGGTGGTCAATCTATGTTGATTGGTTTAGGTGGTGGTGCTGCTTCCTCTATTGCTTCCGGTGAAGGATCCGCTGATCTAGATTTTGCTTCTGTTCAAAGAGGAAATCCAGAAATGGAGCGCCGTTGTCAACAAGTAATTGACGCTTGTGTCGCCCTAGGCAACAACAACCCTATTCAATCTATTCATGATGTTGGTGCTGGTGGTCTATCCAATGCCTTGCCTGAGTTGGTTCACGATAATGATCTAGGTGCCAAGTTTGACATTAGAAAGGTTCTTTCATTAGAGCCTGGTATGTCACCAATGGAGATTTGGTGTAACGAATCTCAAGAACGTTATGTTCTTGGTGTGTCCCCTCAAGATTTGTCAATTTTTGAAGACATCTGTAAAAGAGAAAGAGCACCATTCGCTGTTGTTGGTCATGCTACAGCTGAACAAAAATTAATTGTTGAAGATCCTCTTTTGAAAACAACTCCAATTGATTTGGAAATGCCAATTTTGTTTGGTAAACCTCCAAAGATGTCAAGAGAAGCCATAACCGAACCACTAAGTTTGCCAGAAGCAAACCTAACCGAAATTCCATCTTTAAAGGATGCCATTGAAAGAGTTTTGAACTTACCAACTGTTGGCTCTAAGTCATTTTTAATCACTATTGGTGACAGATCTGTTACAGGTTTAATTGATAGAGATCAATTTGTCGGCCCTTGGCAAGTACCTGTTGCCGATGTTGGTGTCACTGGTACATCTCTTGGTGAAACAATAATTTCTAGTGGTGAAGCATTGGCCATGGGTGAAAAACCAGTCAATGCTTTAATCTCCGCAGCTGCTTCTGCCAAATTGTCTGTAGCAGAATCATTATTGAATGTTCTCGCAGCTGACGTTAAATCCTTACAACATATTAAGCTATCCGCTAACTGGATGTCACCAGCCTCTCATCAAGGTGAGGGTGCAAAATTATACGAAGCAGTTCAAGCATTGGGTATGGACTTATGTCCTGCATTAGGCATTGCTATTCCTGTTGGTAAGGACTCTATGTCTATGAAAATGAAATGGGATGACAAGGAAGTCACAGCACCATTATCATTAAACATCACTGCATTTGCTCCAGTTTCCAATACCAGCAAAACATGGACTCCATTATTGAAGGAAAGCGCTAAAGACTCAGTCCTTGTATTGGTTGATTTATCCGTCAAACAAGAAGCTAAATCATTAGGTGCCTCTGCTTTGTTACAAGTTTACAATCAAGTTGGTAACAAGTCACCCACTGTTCATGACAATGTCATCTTGAAGGGCTTCTTGGAGAGTTTGATTCAATTGCATCAAGAAAACGAAGACATAGTGTTGGCTTATCACGATAGATCTGATGGTGGTTTACTTGTCACTTTACTAGAAATGGCCTTTGCCTCTAGATGTGGTTTGGAAATCAACATTGATGGTGACAATTTGGAAAGTCATTTGACTAACTTATTCAATGAAGAATTAGGTGCAGTTTTCCAAGTCTCTTCTAAGAACTTAAGTAAGTTTGAAAACATCTTAAAGGAGAATGGGATTGCGAGAGATTATATTTCTGTCGTAGGTAAGCCATCTTTCCAAAGTCAAGAAATTAAGATTGTTGGGTCTAAGAGCGGTGATGTAATTTACACCAACACAAGATCTGAATTAGAACAAAATTGGAGCAAGACATCGTATGAGATGCAGAAATTGAGAGACAATCCAAAGAGTGCGGAAGAAGAGTTTGCCGCTATCACAGATGATAAAGACCCCGGTTTACAATATGCCTTAACTTATAACCCGGCTGATGATATGAAGATTGGATTAGAATTATCCAGTAAAAGGCCTAAGGTTGCTATTTTAAGAGAGCAAGGTGTCAACGGTCAAATGGAAATGGCATGGTGTTTCCAACAAGCTGGGTTCAACTCGGTGGATGTTACTATGACAGATTTATTAGAAGGTAGATTCCATTTGGATGACTTTATTGGTCTTGCTGCATGTGGTGGGTTTTCATATGGTGATGTTCTTGGTGCAGGTGCAGGTTGGGCTAAATCTGTATTGTATCATGAAGGTGTCCGTTCACAATTCTCCAAATTTTTCAATGAAAGACAAGATACATTTGCCTTTGGTGCTTGTAATGGTTGTCAATTTTTGAGTAGATTAAAAGATATCATACCGGGATGTGAAAACTGGCCAAGTTTTGAAAGAAATTTCAGTGAACAATATGAAGCTCGTGTATGTATGGTGCAAATATCTCAAGAAAAGGATAACTCCAGCGAAGAATCCGTTTTCTTAAACGGCATGGCGGGATCCAAACTACCAATTGCTGTCGCACACGGTGAAGGTAAAGCCACCTTCTCGCAAGGCGGTGAACAGTTGGACAAATTCGAAAAAGACGGGTTATGTTGCATAAGGTATGTGGACAATTACGGTAACGTTACCGAAAGGTTCCCATTCAACCCTAATGGATCTAGTAATGGTATTGCTGGTATCAAGTCTCCAAATGGTAGAGTTCTTGCCATGATGCCACATCCTGAGAGAGTTTGCAGATTGGAGGCCAACTCCTGGTATCCAGAGGGCAAATATGAAGAATGGGGCGGATATGGTCCATGGATTAGATTATTCAGATCTGCCAGAAGATGGGTTGGTTAAGAAGTTTTTTAGTTTGTATATGTATTTAAGTTTTAAGAATTAAGAATAGAAAGATTAGATAATAATGTTTTATTCAATAAGTCAAATGAGTATGTTGTTGAAAATTTATCATAAATAAGTATATATAGATATATGTGTGTTTCAATAGAGACGGATGTATACATATATATATATATATGTCGAGATTGCAATATAGTTTCAAATTTAATCGAGATTAATTTTAAAATCGTATATTTAGTTAACTAGTGTAGGAAAAAGATAGGAGAACAAAAGAAAGTAAAAAAAAATAGTTTAGAATTTATTTTCATTTTTTTATTTTTTTTTATTTTTTTTGAAATGTCTTAGTTAGTTAGTTAGTTTTCTTTTGAGCGTTGGTTTCAGCTCTCTTCTTCATTCTTTCTTCTCTGGAAGCCTTTGCTTCTGGACCAGACTCGGTGTCTAGACAGTAATCCCACCATCTGAAAGAAGAAGCGTAGTTACCGATGAAGTAGTGGTGATGCAAATCGTGGTGTTCGGCACCGGCCCAGAATGGCATGACCTTGTTCAAAGACCATGGGAAATCGTAACCGGAATGAGAGTCGACAGCTTGGAATAATCTTAAAGTGATCCATACACATAGAGTGAACAAATGTAGTTGACCAGTGTACATGACGTAAAGAATTGGCATACCGACGGTACCGAAACCTAGAGATAGAGTTTCAGCAGGGTGAGCGTATTCAGCGGAAAGACCGAATGGAGCGGCATATCTGTGATGTTGCTTGTGAATGTACTTGTAGAAGACACCGTAATGGAACAGACGGTGAGCCCAGTAATGCCATGTATCTTCCAAGACGAAGAATAAACCGATTTCTAGAGCCATTTTTTTTTAAGGATGGGAATGGGACTTCGACGGTAATACCTAATTTTTCACACATTGGGTGGAATGTCCAGATAGGAATGGCCTCGACCAAGAAATGGGATAGAAGGACAGACTTCAAACAGTATAGTTGTTCCTTGGCACTTGGAATCTTGGTTGGTTGTAACTTCCATCTTCTGAAGTATGGAATTTGGTCGATTATGAACCATGGCAAACATCTGAAAAAGTACATGAATTCATGTAGTAAAAAGAACATTAGACCGGTGGCCAAGACATCGTTGTTCATGTAAGTGTACCAGGCAGCCCAGTATTTTTCCATGAAGTTTAAATGAGGTTGGTAGTGGGCGACATTTTGCAAAGTCTGGGAATAGGTACCTGCTTGGACCAAACCTGAAAGGGTAGCGTTATTAAAAACGGCAGACATTTTTTTTTTTGGCTGTGCTACTGTGGGTTAGTCCTTTGGTGGTATTGTGGAAGAAGAGAAGTAAAGAGTAAGAAGAAGATCTACTATAGGGAAAGAAAGAAAAGAGAGAAAAAAGGGAGAAGAGAAGAGAAGAAGAAAAAAAAGGAAGAGATCTTCCTGTATTATATATTATAGAAGTACGCACACATAACCATATGCATATATATAAGAAAAGTACATGCATAGCGGATTCAGCGTGTGTATAGTTTAAAACTGCGCAGAGAAAAGAATAATACGACCAGGGCAGAGCAAGGCAAGAGGAGGGAAGAAGAGAGAGGAAAAAAATTGGTGGGAAAGCGATGCGATACGGCCTCTTTCTCGACCGTTTTGTGCCAGGTGCCTTGAGGTTGCTGACTGTTATCGGTTACTGCTAGATGCTATTGTCCTGGCACGGGTCGTTTACCGTATACGAGGGCCAACTGGCCCGTATACGATAGAAGGTGGTGGCGGAGGCAGTGGCGGCTGCGGAGCGCACTAAACGAGCGTACGCCAGCGTAAACGACGCCCGATAACCGGCCCTGGTGCGCTCTGCGCGGTGGTTCTATCGGGCCAAGGCGCAAACGGCTTTAAACGGCAGGCCCCCACACCTTCACGTGACGCGCGCTGCGCCGGGTGACGTGTGCGTTGCGTAACTTGCTGGTGCAGTGCGGTTGTCTAAACGAAGCGAAGAGCGAAGAGCGAAGAGCGAGAGTGCCAAGGCCGAAAAGAACGAGCAAGATTGTAGTGCCTGCGAATCTACGCGTCATGTTCTACGAATATTTCCCTTTTTTTCTTCTTTTTTTTTTCGTTTTCTCGGTCGTTTTTAATCATAGTAAAATCAGATATTGTCAAAATAGTATTCATCGAATGGAGAGTACTTAAACTTCGCACCCTAACATTAGAGATGCCAGAAAAAAACATATAGGTAGTAATGAAATCATCATTATGAACAAAAAAAAAAACGAGACGGAAAAGAATGGGACTGTAAATTCAAGATAGAAAAGAAAATGCAAAAGGAAGGTAACATCGCTTGATGTTGCGCTCTTCTTTGAATTTCCTCTTGGGCTGTGTGCATTGGCTGCGTATGTGTTGTTTTGCTATTGTCAACTGAATAGGTTAATGGAGACAGAAACTTTTCAGTATCGCGCTACTGCATGGCTTATATACTTTTTTTTTTCTTCTTCTTCTTCTCGGGAAAGTATTATGGAAGGAAAAAAAGTGATTTCGCGCATTACCCGGGGCCTGTTTTGTCTCAAGTATTGTGGTTAGGGTTTCTATTATCGCCTTATGTTATAGTCGCTATATAATATTCATTTCTATCCCGTTTATATTTTTATTATGTAAAGCAAAGTGTATGTAAGAAAATTGGCGGGCTCGTCATCTTTTGATGTGAACGTTCACTAAAGTAGCACTATCCGTCGAATGATGATCGGAACTTTTATCCATTAGTAACTTGTATTCTAAATCTTGGCATTCCAATTGCAAGTTCTCCAAATTATTATTCAGATCTTCAATCTCTTGATTGAAGTTTTCCTGTTTCATAAATAGGTTTTTCTTCCATTCTTTAATCTTGCGAATTTCTTGGTTAGAGATTTCGTTAAATCTTTTTTGGTTTCTAATTGTCTGGTTATAAATTCAGGGTCCCATTCTGTGGCCACTTTATCCATGATCACTTTATTGATTATTTCATAGCACTTGTAATTTTTCAATTTGTTCTCTTCAATGTCTTCAAAGTTCATTTCCTCTTGCAGAAACTTTCTTTGTTCATCCGTTATTTCAACAGTGTTGGTGGTTAGACAGTCTCTGGCTTTTAATAATCTTGTTCTTAACATTTCAGATCTACATTTTTCATAATAATCTTCAGTGCTTTCTACAAAGTCAATCAGGTGCCGGTCAAAAAGAATCCGTTGTAGAATTTTAAAATCACAATGCCTTTCGTTTTCAATTTCAACGGTCCCCCACTTATATTCTCTTCCTTTAACTTTCTTGCCCTTTTTATTTAACACATACTCTTTAGACGCAATTATGCTAAATGGAAACTTCTGGAAAATATTTTGAGTTGCATCTAAAACATTGTTATCAAAGAAACAACAAACGGAAATGTTCTGTACTCTTATAATTTCCCTAATTTCCATTTTGAAATTGTTTAATTCATATTTAGTTAATAAGTCTGCTTTGGCAATAACAGGAATTAGATTAACTCTTCTTGCTAATTCTTTCATTGTCAAAACATCCAATGCGTCGATGCCTTTATTGGAAGGCTTCAAAAAATACAAGCAGCAATGAACTCTATCATCTATCATTTTCGTCCTATCTGGCTGTTCCTCTTGAAAAATATAGGATCTTATTTCTTCATCGATATAATTGACCATTGATCTCCATGTAAACGCATTATCCATATCATTCCCAAAATTAGGAGTATCAATAACGCCAAATCTAAGGTGTGTTCCGTCACCTTCGATAATATTTTTATAACGAACGATAGGCCTGTTTTCTTTGATATTATCATCAATTAAAGACGTAGCGAACAAGGAATTAATGAATGTTGTTTTGCCCAACCCGCTTTGACCTGCAACCATTAGTGTAAAGTGAATGCCATTCTTGGCATTCAACAACTCGCGTTGGCGTGGTATATTTCTAATCCCAATATCTCGGCCGTTAGAATTTGAGTTCATTTCCTCTACGCCATAATTTTCCGATAGTGGAGTTTCTTTGCTTTTGCACTTACCGTTAACAAAAGATGATGATCTCTGCCTAATACTTCTTGATTTAGGACTTTTTGGTTGATACGGATCCACGTGTTTTCCTTGAGAAGCCTGTTTACGTACTTTGGCTTCCTCAGAAAATCCAGAGATTATTTTGGAAAACTCAACGGGACAATCTGTTGGCAGCCCACCCTCTTTTGGTTTCATAGTACAGATTCAATGACACTAAAATTTTCAGGGTTTAATCTGTTTACTTATTTATTAACTGGTCCTTGTTATTGATTTTTTCCCACTCTCAACAAACAAGAAGAGGATAAAAGGAGAAGTAAGTTTAGGAAAGCGTGTTTATCCGCTCCTGACAGTTATAATAAGACGAAGTGTATCACCTAATGTGAAATCGAAGTTTAAATAAGTATTATATAATTCATCTTGATACTTAGTGCATAAAAAATAAAGTCTGTCATACGGATCCTTTTTGTGTCATCTTGGCATATACATATATATATCACTAAACACGAGGATCCAGAGGACGACCAGTTCAAGGAAAAGAACAAAAGATGCCTGGCGGTTTGATAAATGGTTGATGAGATTTGGCTTTAACGTGTATACATACACGAGTGAAGTTACAAATCGATGTGTTTTTCGTCAGTGAGGTAAGAAACGGCCCAAATATAATGTAGAATCGATAAAATCTTTGTATTGTATAGTTGCAACACCTTCTTGATTAGTATCGAACTTCCTAAATAGTTTTGTTAGTCTCATTAGCCAAACTAATGCCTCTACAAACTTGTCGAATTTCAATTCTTTACCTGTCCCGCTTCTGTTTATAAACTCGGCATACTGATCAAACGTTTTCTCACTGACTTCAAAAGGTATTAGATAGCCCAATTCTTGAAGTGAATTATGAAATTCACTTACGGATATGGTAAGCGATCCATTGATATCATTATCCACATATATTTTTCTCCAACTCTTCACTCGTTTGTATAAAGAGATGAATTCCGCCTGGTTCACAGTGCCAAACCTAGAAGCACCAAATAGATTTATTAGTGCATCCACTGATGAGATACAAAAATGGGAATTATCATCGTTCTGTAATAAGTTTTGTAATTCTTCTGCTGTCAGTCGATTCTTGCCCTTAATGTCATGATTGTGGAACAGCTGAACGGCTACCTGCATATCTCTTAGATCTTCTTTGCTTTCAAAAGGAGCAGTAACGACCGGTACTGGTTGGTTTTGTATCGATGGAGGTGTGGCTATGCGTAGAGAGGAAGAGCTTGCACTGTTATAATGCTTCGGTGGTGGGGGGATAGGTCTACTGACCGGTTTCTGCACTATGTTATTATATCTAGGATCAATAGGAGGTACCTTCGTATGTCTAGGAGAGAAATTTTGTGGAGAGCCGTAAGATTGGTGCCCGCTCTCAACTCGGTTCTTAACGTACTGATTTTGGAAAGGAATTGGGGCCGAATGGATTCTAGTATTAGGTAATTGTGGTTGAGCCGTTTTCATTTGTTGCTGTCGTTGTCTCTCTTTGTCAAATTCACGTCTGGTTTCCTCCATGGCCTCTTTGGGCGTAGCGTAGCGTACAAAGTCATCTCCGGCAGCATACTTGAGCTTTTTCGCACACATAGGACTTATCAAGTGGCTTTCTTACTATGTTTATGCGGTACAAGTGCCTAACGAAATGGTTGTGTTGTTAGTTTGTATCGATGCGGTTGCGACTTTTTCATTCGGATAGCTATTCTCTAAAAGAAAATTGACAAGACCCTGAGCCAGGTAGCTAAAACAACAATAGCTAGGCGAGGTCGGATGCGTTAGCGAAAATTGTAGTTACTTCAACATTTAGTATAGATTCTTGTACAGTTAAGCTAATAAAAGATGTTAGCGCAAGATTATATAAAGATAGTACAACTGTTATGATGGCGTCGGTAAACACTTATTGCGATCTACTTCATTCATTTTAATAAATAAGTTCTTTGATGCATTCCGAAGTTTTGAACGTAACAGCGATACTATATCGTTGCTTATACTTGACAGCGTGCCAATTAACTGGTTTATTCGCCATATTCGAAGATGTTGCTATTTATAAAGAGATAACCATAAAAGAAAAGCACGCTTGAAAAAAGAAAAAAATATTAGAAAGAAAAAAGAAAAGATTTAAGAAAGCCTTCCATTCGATGACTATCAAAACATCCAATATCAAGAAGGCTAGCTGACACTTTGGAGGTAGATATTTTAGTTTTTAAATGCTACATAGGATAGACGCATAGAATGTCTTCGATAGTGATTTCCTTGGCTCATTTCTGTGACAAGCATGGCCCAAGAATCATATCGGTAACACAATCTGCAGAAAAGGGAACACTAGGTGAAGACTTATTAGTACCTGATTACCCAACAGACTCTTACTGCGAGTCATGTCTTTTACAATTCCCTGAAGAATCAACGAGATCGATGAGATGCTTCATTGAAGATGTTCCATTCATAACAACGCAATACTCCTCTATACGGTATCAATTGCTAAATTCCATAATTAAAAGAGCCTTTTCCGAAGAGACAATGATCTATGATAATATGCCATTTATATATTTTGATGATTTGCGAGGACTGAACTTGGTGATAGGTTTCAAACTGTATGACGAGAATGCTAGGGGTAACGAAAGAAGATATTGCTTCATTTTGACAGTGGATTCCAGAAACCACGATGAATCTATGAAAATGTTAAGTGAAAACTGGAACTTTATCATTGGCGGGTTCGATAAAATGATCACTTATATCAAGAACATTCACAAAAGCGAATTCATGGGAAAAAACCAAAGGAAAGAAGATAAACTAGAAACTTTGAATAATAACGCGTTTATTGGTTCGTATTTACGTGCGAATAAGTCTAAAATAGGCCGTAATTTAGTGTCCCTTACAGACGATAAATTCCTGTTTGTTCGAATACACAAGTGGAATTCATTTTTATTGCATACAGTTATGAAAGAAGATAAATGACGCTGATTTTACAACTACATCCTCGTCGACACTGTTTTTGACCGCTATACGTATGGAAACATAATATCTTAATTCATTGTCACTTCTTAGTTACTTCACAAAAAAAAAAGGAAAGTTTATATTAAACTTAAATATAAGGTGGATAATAATTACATTTACAATCATCTGCTTAAAAGTTACAAGTTTTCTTGACCTCTATACTATGAATAACAAAATAATATATGCTTACATATGTATGCATATATATATGTATATATGTTTTTGCGTGTGGGTGTGTGTGCGTGTGATAGAATTATGACTATCATTTGTTGAGCTCTCGTAATCTAAATGCAAGGTATTCAGCAGACGAATTTAAGCCAAAAGCTGAGGTTGTTGGGACATCTTCCATTTGATGCTCGTCATCTGTGTCTTCATCTTCATCTTCGGTTTCTTCTGCCGTTTCGCTTTCCTTTCCATCGTCCTCACCGTTGGCCATTGTACTAAAATCTATAAAATTGGTAGAATTATTGGAAGAGGGACTCAAATTCAAATCCATGTCTAAATTCAAATTTGAAGGAGGATTGAAAATATGGGCTATCATATCGTCGCTGGTATCATTTAATGGTTCTATAACGTCTTCTTCAATTTCTTCGTAATCTAAATTCTTCATTTTATTTTTACAGAACCATCCATTTAAAGGTACTCGTACTAGATCATTTCCAGAATCAATAATTCTTTCAGAAATTTTCACACCAGGACCTTTGAACCATATTATTTGTTCACCAGGTGTATTGATATCATCAATGACAGCAGTACCGAGGCTTTGAGGGTTTTTTGGTCTTGTTTTAATGGTGTGCTCCGTTGATTGTATGGTATTGATATTTTTTTGCATTGGAATAGGAACTACAAATGCACCGGGAGCTTCGATAACAATATGATTAAAGTTATATTTTGATGTATGAGCAGTTAAGCTATTGATCATTGAAGTTAACGTAAAGCTTTTGGATGCGGGCTTCTTAGTAGCCGCTGATGATGCATGTCCTTGTTTCTTCGAAATATGATTCTTTGAGCGGTTAACTTGTTCTATTAAAGTCGGCGATTGGAACTTAGAAATGGAAGGATGTGACAATAAACTATGTGTATTATTATTCATATTGTCCAGTTTCAAAAAGTTGGAAGAATGGTTAAAGTTCTGATTCAACAGTGATATATTTGATGAAGAGCCGAAATTTGAATTGGAAATTGTTTTCGTTTGCTTTAAAGTAGGCAAACGTATTGTAGAAGAGCTGTTCACCTTGGGCATACCGCCCGTCGTTAAAGTGTCAGTGATGATTGTTCCTGTCTCGTAATCAATCTTGCCTTCTTCCGGTGGATCATCCGGTCTTATTATATACCGCGGGCAATCATCAGAAGTTGAATATTCTCCTAGGTCATCCCTCTCTAATTTGGGGCCTAAATATACTGCACCTACTAAAGGTGGAGCAGTTGGTGCACCTTCTGTGGGTTCTGGGATTTTATCGTTCAAAGTACAATTCGGCGGTAATAAATCTGCTATTGGAGAGGAGTATTTGAAAAACTTTCTTCCATTAACAGGAATTGTGGCTTCATCTTGGTCACGGAGCTCCTCCGGTAAACAAGCTTTCCAGGTTCTAATTTTGTTGAAAACTTTATCACTTTCATTGTAGCGAAATTCACAAACAAATTGTGGACCATTGACTTTCAAACTTGGATCTCCACGCTGGAATCTGGTGAAATGAATAACATAGCACTTTCCCTTAATATCCTGGATAGGGTGATCTCTATATTGACCAGTTTTCATAACTTCGTTTTTATAAAATAATCTATCAACCCGATGAACGGTTTGTTCTGGTCTAAAATACCAACAAGCATTCAGCCATTTATTACCATCTGTAGTTGACCATAATCTGAAAATCTGGCCTACAATAGGTTTATTTATGTCATTTGGGTTTGATAAAAGGACCCAATCACCTATTTGGTACCTTTCATTATTAATTTCAATTTCATCCAAAGGATATCTTAATTCGCCTTCAGGTAAATAGTCTTCATCGGGTTTGGATAATTCGATTCTCACTAGCCTATTGAAGTTTTTCTCCAATAGCTGAGCTCTTATTATGTTACTTTGGTCTTGAGAGTAATATATCTTAAAATTCGTCAACATCAGTTGAAAATCGTTTTCGAAACTATTGAAATTTTTATATTTTCTAGATTTGACCTTTTTCTTAATATCCATTAAGCAAATGGGATCTGTTATGACTGAATAGTAAGTTGGCTCATCATTCCTATCCGGTAACTTTTCAAAATAGAGAGTGAGCGTCTTATTATTCTGATCGACCTCTCTCCTCAGCATCTTTAAAATATTCTTGATTCTTAAAACATAGGGCAGATCAATGACTGGTGGCCTACCACGCCTGACATGGGTCTTTGGATGTGCGATGTTGGTGTTTGTATAATGAACGACTGGAGTGGGCGAAGCCAATGGCTGCGGGGTAATGGAAGTAGAGTGTGTTGAGAGTGCTGGTGGATTTTTCTGTCCCCTGTAATCTTGGCTTGCCTGTTTCTTATCAAAAATAGAATTATCCAGTTTGGCAAAAGCTATCTTTACTTCTGAATGTAATTCTGGTCTATTGTCGTTTGCCTTTACATTAGTGACATTCGAAGACAAATTGGATTGTTGTATTGCCTCACTTGATACCTCCGGAATCTGACCTAACGAGGGATATTTTACGTCTGGATAGTACTTTCTTAGATTGGGCATGACTTTCTCTTTTATGAAAGACTCTAGTATGGTAGCGTATTTATAAATTACCGAGTCCTTCGCATTGTATGTCATTGCGTTCCAAGGAATTTGAGCAAAATCGTTAATGAAATCTTGCGGAGACGTATAGTGAGGTAATCGCTTTTTCAAAGTGTTTAAAGATACTGGGTTCTTTATTATAATGTAATAGTCCGGATATTCCTTCTTTGGTGGCAGTACATTGAATATCGGATATATTTCTATGCCATTCTCGTCCTTTAAATGGAAGACAGCATCGTATTGTGTCTTGAGCAATTTCTGAGAAGGCCCATTATCTTGCTCCACCATCCTCGAAATTCAATTTTTTCTATCTCTGTCTTATAGCTTGAACCTTTTCTTAGATTTTCCCTTCGCTATTACCACACTGTTCCGCCAACTCAGCTTAATTTCAGTTGTAACTCAATTGGGCCTTTGATTGATAAAAAAAAAGCTTTTCCCGAGAAAATGATCACCAGCAACGGAAGCAGGGTAAGCAAGTGAGGAATTGGCCCATTATTCATTAGATATGTTTAAGAGGGATGGCCGTTCAAAGGTGAACGCTGAAATTTGGAGTGTTGTTTAGAACTACTGGTGCCTCCCCTCTATTCCCTGAATTAATAGGATCGGTTTTCGTTTCGATGAGTTCGAGGTTCGTCTGACATCCACGCGCAATCAATGCTGAAAATATGAAATGAATAGAAGATTTATACCAATAGTGGAAATTATTATGAATGTATTATGTAAGCACTTATGTAAATTAATGCAGTGTATGAGAATATTGGCACATGATGGTGAGGTGAGAAAGACAAGGGGGAAATGTCTATTATAGTTGCTTTTCTTCTTCACTTTTAAAATGTTCAATTATAGTAGTTTCGACAATGCCGTCTTCTTGTGTATCGATATCATCGCTTTCATTTGTATCATGAACTTTGGCAATCTTGACTCTCCAAAATCCGTCTTCACCAAGCACATCCTTGGTGACCAATTTGTAGTGGCCCCATCTTGGTAATAATTGGGCCCACACAACATAGTAAACACCACCAAAGAAGAAGATACCCCATGCGATCACACAGTGAATCCAGTATGGCATGCTTGAATAAACGGATTCGCCGTTCGATGGAGGAACATATGGTGCAATGATCAGATATAGATTCGATAATGCGAAAAACCCTGTGACAAAAACGCCGGCCTTGATTGGTGGGTTCCATTCAATCTTACCTTGTCTACGTTGCCAATATATCCATAGTAAACCAGCACTGATGGCAAAATTGATAATATTCATTGGGTAAGAAATTAGATTTTGGACTAGGAGATACGCATCACCTGGAGGTGGAGCTATAATGGTGATCGTACAGACAACGAAATGCTGAAATAGACCAACCATTGGGGAGTTGAATGGTTTAGAAGAGGCAAAAAAGTTGGAAAATGGTAGGACACCTTCACGACCCAACTGTTGAATGATTCTACCTTGAGAGAAAATAACAGAAAGAACATTACCTAAGGCACTCAACCCGACTAATGCGGCGGCAGCTCTCTTTGCCTGGCCACCAAAAACGATATCAAAGAAATCAGCTGCCAAGACCAACTTGGAAGATATTAGCTTTTCTTTTGGCACCACAGCAAAGTAGGCAATATTGACAAAAATGTAAACGATTGCCAAAAAAACCATAGATGTAGGACCTGCGATCTTCAAAGTCCTCACAGGGTTCTTAACTTCACCAAGTGCGTAATTAACATTCGAGTAACCAACAAATGACCAGATAACACTATACAAGGCGTTAACAATACCGTAAGCAGTGGCAGTTTCGGTACCTTCAAAGGCGTTACGGAAATTGTGAGATTGGTAACCGTCTTTTAGGCCACCACCAAGGGCAACCCAACCGGTAACGGAGATGAAAAGGACAATACCAACTTTGAACACACCCAAAATATTTTGTAGATATAGACCGATCTTAACATTCAAAGAATTAATCAAAAACGCAAAGAAAACGACAGCCACACCAATACCTCTTTGGTTCCATTTCGTGATTTCTGCATCAGCCGCAGTTAAAAACATGACAGCCGTATTTATAGAGTTACCAGCGGCCCAACCTAAGAAAAAAATGTAGGCGGCATACATACAGGTGATGAAAAATTTTGGTTTTCTAAAGATGGCTTCCAAGTAATTTTTTTCACCACCATTCTTCGGTATAGCTGTACCGAACTCCATGTATACGTATAACCCAGAAATGGCAATGATGGCCCCAACGGCCCACATGATCAGAGCAAGCCCCACGGACCCACATAATGTGTAAATTGTCGAGGACACGGCGAAAACACCTGTACCAAGCATTCTGTTACAGATAAGCCCGATACATGACAAAACACCTAGCTGCTTTTCACCCTGGTCCAACTCGGTAGCGAACTGTTGGCCTGCTTCGAAATCGGAGGCATCGTTGTCAACATCTACCGTTGTGGTGCTCGATTTCTTTTTTGTGGAAGAAGAGGGAAACTGGTAGTTTTCCTTATTGAAGACATTCAACTGTGAAAGAAAGGTTCTTCCTTCGGACATTGTTGTGTCTTTCGCTTTTCCTTTTGCTCTTATAAGTTAAAATTAAAAATACAAAGTAAAATGAAAGGTGGACCTAATGAATAATCGGGAAGGGATATAGAATAAATGCTTCCTATATATATATATATGTGTGTGTGTGTATCATTTACCCATGTGTACGTTGCCATATGAAAAACAGGCTGACTCAAGAATTTTTTTTTGCCAAGCAAGGAAATAGTACTAATGCAAGACTGTGTTACTAAAGTCCCCCATTAACAGCGAGAGAAGCATCGCTAGGACCAACTGTGGCAGTTTTTTTTTTCAATTCATCGTTACTCGAGTGTGGTGCTACGGCGGTTACCACAGTTTGAGATCTAGAATTGACGCCGTGTCGTCTATGTTGCGGGGGCCGATCTATGGCAGAAATTTTGGCACGGCGCCATTTCTTTTTTTTTTTTTCTTTTTCTGTCACAGCGGCGACGGCGACGGTAAAACTGTGGTGGCGGAACCTGCAGGCGTCAGAATAAGAGTACACAGAATACAGCAACTGCATATTCCGGTTTAAGTGTCACAAACATCGGTATATACCAATGTTAGTTAGTGGCCGCACATCCTGTCAAGAGATGAAAAATAAGGGTAAACGTTCACTAATTATGTATTTATCGATAACTAATTGACTAACAAAAAAATATGTTGAGAAGTAAAATAAAACTAGTAGTGGGATGGAGAAAAAACGGAAAAGGAAGTAATAATCACATGAAACATGAAAAAGTTTCAGAGCAGCATTATATGACGTTGCTAATATTTACAGCTTGTTTAAAAACAACTTGTTATAGTTTATTCATCCTTCCAGCCCAATTTTTCCAAATCTTTCAAAACTTTTTCTTCAGTTTGGATTTTTAGGATTTGCGTGTCCTCTAGCTTATCTCCAACAGCTTGCCTTTCCTTTAAGGTTTCAATGGCCCTTAACTTCTTTAATAGAGATCTCATTTTTTTTCTCTTCGGGGGAAGTTTCCTTACTAGATGTTGGGGCATCTGTGGCGACAGGTGCTGATGGTGTAGGAGTGGAGTCAGGTGATAATTCACCTGCCTTCTTATTGGCCCTCCTTCTCCTGTTCTTGGTGTTTGCGTCTTTATTGGCGGAGACCCCTGGGGCTAGCCCTGGGATTGTCTGCTTAGCGGCACCAGGAGGAACGCCTGGAACGGTGCGGACACCACCTGTTCTTCTTGCGTGAGGAGGTTTGTAAGCGCCAGCGGGTTTGGCCTTTGCACCGTTCCCATTAGAATTGGCTTCCCTGCTTGGATGTTGGCTTATGTATTCTTGGACGCTGGAATGTATTTGTAGATCCGATCTGTTAGAAATTTTAGGATCTAAAGGTGTCGTTGATTCAGGTAACGCTTCCCAGTTAGTAATGATATGGTCTTCAATCAATCCTTCATCCCTATTTTCGAGGGTCTTATAATTACAAGGTTGTCTCCAATCCACTTTCAATAGCTCCTTAAATTCTTTAACAAATACTAAAGAGCCTGATACGTGCCATATTTTGACACCATTGTCCACTCTCAATCTTGGTGATGTAGTGGCTGTCATGATGAATTCTCCTCCAGGCGACCATGTGCATACAGAAGTGTTCGTAGCATCAAATTTACTCACACATTTGAACTTGTCAAGACGATCTAGAATTTCCACGGAACCTTGCAAGTTACCGAACCCGGCAATAAGAATATAATGACCGGAAGGAGAGAAAAGCATCTTGTTTTTGGCTTGTTTTGGTAAGGAATGAACGACGTTACCTCTTAAATCGAAAAAGGAAATGGTAGCTGGCATAAAGCCAGCAATGACACCAAATTGCCTTGAAGTTGGAGACCACGTGAAATCATGGACAGGACCAGTGGTCAGGGAAACACGCACAGAGTTGCCTCCCAAAGTACCGTTGACACCTTGGAAAGATAGCAGATATAGTGTATTCTCACCATAGTAGGATAGGTTTGAGGAGTCAAAATCAGTAATGGCCAAACATAAGATGGCGTTACCTAACGGGTTCCATTTCAATTGGCAGGAATCGGCTTTGAAAAAAGTCTTGGATGCAATTTTTTTAGTAATTTTACCTTCTGAAAGAGCCCAGATGATCAATTGGGCTGGTTTACCACCTTTTTCTGGAGTGAAAGTACAAATTGTTGGATGTTCTGCCGGGGAGACCAAATAAGTGGTGAAATGTTGGGACGTTTCGTTGCTATCGGACAACACAGCATATGGAGATTGGAAATCAAAACTGTCGGCATTCGTTGAGCTTAACTTGACAATTCTCAAGTCATGCTTGAAAAGTTTTAATGCGTAATTGTCTAATTTGGAGAATTGCAAAAACCACCCGCTTCGAGATTTGGTTTGGTATTCGTAGGCAGGAAGTATGTCTACTGGAGTAGAGTCATTTTTAAATGGTTTATTCAAATACCAGACTTTTACGTTCTTGTGATTTGGGTCTTGTACAGAGGTTCTTTCCCAAGTACTCAAATAGTTACCAGCAGGAGAGAAATGCAAATCATATACATCGGTAAGCTTCATCGTTAATAAAACGGTGTCCAAACATGGGCCGGTGAAGACCTTAACGTTCTCCTTCGTAGATAGAGCCAAAAATCTACCACATGGCGATAAAACCGAGGAAATAACAGGGAAGTCCTTGGAATTTGTATTGGATTGCTCAAAAGTAGGATAGCTTTGGAACAGCTCTATGTCTTGGGATGTCTTTAGGAAAAACTGAGATGACATTTTATTAGTCGTTGAACTTGTCTGTATGTTATTAGAATACTATATTTTCTATCGAGATGCAACGGATAGTTTAAATAAAGTACGTCTCAATTAGCACTAAACAATGGAGGATTCGGTAATCTATAAAATATATTTCTACCGTAAAATGTCCTTGATATGTATAAAGGCAAACGAATACAAGTAAAAAAAACAACTTTCATTGAATAATATACACTAGGAATATATTGGTATGAAACTGAAATTTCATCGACGGGCACGAAGGAAAAAGAAAAAGTGAAAAAAAAAAAATAAAAGAAAAAGAAAGTGTCGAGAAAGGCCAAATATCTGGTCGGGTAATAGATATCGTGAAGTGTGACGGCGGCAATATTGCGATTATTCTTAGCACATCTTGAAAAAGGATGCCTAAGGAAGAACTCTTGATGCCGTTTGTGGTAGATATAACGATCTTGCTATCATACCCTGGTAAAGAATGTTTTCAAGTTTTGAGGCTTTTTTGAATGTTTAGGCTTTTTTGAATGCTTATGTAGGCACCTTCGTGCATTGCTGTACCATAATAATATGAGGAGAGAAAAAAATATCTCTATGAGTTCTAATTGCTACATATTAAAGAATATTAAGTGATGGGCATTCTCATTTAATACGTATTTGGCTCCCATTCAATCGCATTGCTGTTTTACATCTTAAGACGGAGGTCATGTTGAGAAAGCGCGTACTTACAGTCACGAAAAATTAAGCACTACAATATAGAAAGCGCCCTTAAAAGCTCTTATTGAGGGATGTTGTACCAAGTCCGTAGTCTTGGGTTTTTATGTAAAACAATACCCTCCCGCCAAAGAATACGCTGGCAGTGTAATATTAGTGCAGAGTAGGTTGGGCATTGCATATGTTTTCAAGGAGCGTCTTCAAAGTTAGCACGATACCAATTAAGGGAACCTTCTCTCGATGGTACTCAAACTCTTTAAAATTGGCCAACCTGGGAGATATTACTGATTATTTAGTAGGTGATGGTGTACCTAACTTACTACAAAAGATGCTCAAAGAATCTGTACTGGATGATAATATAACTTTGAGATTATTTCCCACTTCGCATCCCTACATTCCAGTGTTGCATGGAAGATCCAAATATAAGGCTTCTTTGAATGCCATCAGGATGATAGTACGAAAGTTTGTACTGGACGAAGAGTGCCGCTTGCATATAAGTTCAGTCAAGACATTAACTTCGGCGTCGCAAGGAGGAGAATCCAAAGCTATTCCTCAGAATTACAACACTATAACATCCAATGACAAACTGGTTATCAAGTGGCAAAGTTGTGTACCGGGAGATCGTTGCAAGATTCCTAAACCAGAGATTAACGACGAGTTGAAAGGGAGGGAGGACGGGGTCGAAAAGGAGAATCCGTTTACAATGAAATCAGTACCGGTGATAGATTACATTTTACATCCTACATTAAATAGTCTGAACCAAAGGGTTGTTACAGAATACATTGATAATGCAGCCGAAAAGTACGTACAAAATTTCAACGAAAACGGAGATATCAAAGGAGGTAAGACTGGAAAAGATGATACTATTAAAAAGGTAAAGTGAAAAGGTTATCGCGGTTGATCAGAGGCACTTTTATATTTGAATTCAACGAAGAAAACTCTAAAATTCTAGTTCATACAATCGAAGACGTCGAATTAATTCATTACGAAAAGAAAATTGCCACCGGCAGCGCGTTTGCATGTTGATATACTATTCCATTGAAAATAAATCTCAATCCTGTATATACTCAAAAGGGTTTCAGACCCGTACATCAAAAAAGAGGCACAGAAAGTAAAAAAATTAATTAAAATCCTTTCGGGAAAATGAATATATAAGTTATTTATACTGAATGACGGTGTTTGACGATATATAATGAAGATATGCAGAGTGCCGAATTGAAAATATGAAATGCAGGAAGAAAAAAAATCAAATAAGACAAAAAAATGCATGCCCATGAAAATAATTTTCTTACTTGCTGTCCTGAACCAAGCAGGGTTTTTCAAAATTTTTCAACTGAAAATTAGATGGTATTGATTCGGTGTTTATTGACCATTGCTCCCAGAACAGATCAATTTTACTTTGGTAAGAGAAGGAATCTTTTATAGAGGTGTCTTTATTCCATGCGAAGTCAACCGTGTTCATGAATTTTTCTATTGATCTCTCTTCAGCATCCGATACCCTCAGTAGCGTATCCACAATGATTTTGCACAAGTGGAAAACATCATAAATATCGGGCAGGTCTTGCCAGACGTACTGTCTTGTATGTTGTAGGCTTTCGTGTATATCTTCTTCATCGTTATAACCGCAGGCCAGCCTTGGTACCACGTATTTATTGTAAATGAACGCAAATGGATCCCTTTCGAATTCTTTGAAGTTTCTTAGATGTTGACCCTTCTTTGATTTCAAAACTCTGAAAAGACAATCACCGAAAAGCAAATAGAATATAGTAGCACCCAGCGACCAGTAATCCGCCTTGTAAGTGTTGTATAACGGAGCGGACGATTGGTCTAGCTTCCTCTTAAAACAAGAGGTCTCGATACGGTTTGAAAAAGTCTCTGGCGCTCTGTAGTTATCTGTGCCGATTTGGTAGTCATTGGACTTGGAGGCTTGGATAGCGTGTCCCCAATCGGCCAATTTGACGTCACCATTGATGGTTAGGAGAACGTTTTCAGGTTTGATATCACGGTGTGCAATCCCTAAGGTGTGAGCAAAGTTGATTGCAGAATACAGCTGCCTAATAATTTTCTGCATATCGATTTGGATCAGAGAGGGAGATGAGGGAGTACCTTGACTCTTGGCAATATCAAGGAAGTCATAAAGATCACCACACTCGCAGTACTCTAGAACCATGACGTAGTACGAATCGTCAGTGTAGAAATCCAGCATTGAACAGATGTTGGGATGAGGGTTATGAGAGCTCAATTTCTTCATTACATTGTACTCGTTTAGCATACTTGTTTCTGAAGTTTTATATTTAGGAGTGATTTTCAAAGCGACATAACGATTGTGCTTGGTACTCCATGCTTTATAAACCGTGCTAAAAGTTCCCGATTGTATAGATCTTAGTTTTGTATACATTTTTATTTTCGTTTTTGGCTATATGCTGTATTTATTGATATTTGGGGTATAATGGTGGATATTCAAATGATTAGGGAATATAAACAGAATTCTTAAAGGGGAAGTATAGGGTTCTGGTACCTTTGTTGATATACTTCTTGTTATTAGTATATATTGTTGTTACAAAAACAAATCTATAAGACGGTAAGAGTTATATTTGGAAAGAAGGAAGTTAAGATAGATGGATATATATATATATATATTTATTTATTTATTTTCTGTATACGTAGTCCAATTCATTTGGGGATATGCATAGTAGATACAATTGCGGTCCGATTTTTCCAGAGCTGAGTGGGTTATCCCTCTTCCATGATCCCCTGAATTTGCCTTTCTTTTATTCCAACATGGAGCTGCGACTTTTGGCCTGGATAGCACTACCGTTCCTTACCTCACCTCTTCTACCTACGTTTACGCTGTTGCAACCTCTCCCGCACCCGCGCTGAAAAGGCTGAGAACCAAGGTATTGTCCCTGTATTACGCTCGGGCTTTCTTTTCCCAAACCTTGTCTTACCTGTTACTTCTATCTGCGATTTGCCTAGAACCCTACGTACGAGGCCGCTGGAGAGGAGACGCCTTCTAGAAACCAGGCAGGTAAGGGGTACCAAAAGCCATTTCCGGAATGAACCGGAAATGGGACTATCCGCAAGCGAAATAAGTGACCGAGACGTTACAGACCATAACGGAACCATCCATCAGTACATGCGCGCCCTCGTCTATCCGAGCCGGATGGGAGCGGGCCCAGGGCAACGCAGCCTCGCAACCGCACTGAAAGACCCTCATGACAGATACGAAGGCGCCTATGATGACGTGCTTCCGCTGCGGGCCAGAGCAGAGCTGCACAGGCTTTCTCCGTTTTCTTCATGCGTGTCGTCACCTCCCTCCCCTTCCGCGTGGCCCGCCCGTTCGGAAGCGACCGCTCTCATTTGAAGAAAACGCGGAACCGCCGACAATGGAAAAGCTTATTGACTTAAACGGAAATCATCACAAAAAAGAAAAATCCGGTTTCGCCCATGACTAAAAAAGGCCGGGTCTAAACGGGCCGGGTGCTCCTTTATCCGATATATATGCAGGATCAATAGGTACTCCTACGAGATAAATTTAGCGGACATGCCGCAATCTCCCATTTTTCCTTTTTTTTCTGCCTCGGCCATATTTTGTGCTCCGGTGTTCGTACCAGAGTCTTCTTAACTCTAGTTCTTTGACGTCACTTCGCGCTCTCACACCATTTGCCTTTAAAAACTATCCTACGCATTATTGACTCTATGCCGTGGAGTTTATCCGAAAACTCAGTTTAGTTTTGGGTCAAGATGCATATGAAAGGAAAAAGCACTTTCTTTACTTATGAATTATGTTCCGAAACTACTACAGCCATCGTCATCTAGACGTATAGGGGACAGGGACAAACGCTTAGGGATAGAGGTAAGAGAAAGTATCATACTATACGTAGAATTGTCTTTTATTGTTAGCTACGTATGTAATTATTACTGAAGAAAAATAAATAGTTCTTTTGTCCGATTAGGGGCCAAATTATACTGCTTCGCCTATTTACTGGTTTTTCGGCCTTTTGCTAAGCATATATATTTAGCATTAAATAAATAGTTAGAGGTTTTAAGTCACGTGGTTTTTGTTCATGCTCTGAATCCATCTAGAATACATTTACCAAAGGTGAAAATGGTTAAACCGGTGACAATGCACATGTGCAATGTCATGTATGAGTGACATTTGACGCTTCTTTCTGATTCAGCTTTTAATTTGTTGGCGTTGTTCATTTTGGAGAAGGGACATGCGGCTTCTCCTTCTTCAACATGTGGGTGATTTTGAGGTAACTTTTCGTCTTTTTGGTTCTCCAAGTCATTACGCGTACATTTTGGGGCCAATCTGTGATTAAACAGTGATACCAAGTACAGGTATACTGCAGATAGTGGGGCAATACCTAACCCACATAGTAGGTAGTTTGGTCTGGCTCCTGGTGTAGATAAATAATAGCTGAGGCCAAAGGCGCTTGTGGCTAGTCCACCTAATACAGTGCTCCAGCAACCTAGTGTGCATAGAACGCCTTTCAAATGTTGAGTCAAAACGTTTATAGGGGTGGTGATGGAAATCACTGTAGATGAGGTTAAAATGCCGGCGTATAAACCCAGGGATGAGACTGCGATACCTTTTATAATAGCTGGAGAAACTTGCATTTTATTACTGTTTGATGGTCTATCTATTTTGTTATTTATTAGTTTGATGCCTTGGTAGGAAAAATTGTAAGAAGTCGAATGAAAGAATGGTACTGGTAACAATAGAAAATAGTGCTTCTCTCATTTATATAATGGTAAACCAAGATTATATAATCTTCCTTTTTTAGTTTTTTTTTTCAACAAAATACAATAGATTTCGGCCGTGAATAAACGAAAGGAATTTCTTCGGTGTTAAGCTGAGGAGATATCGCCTTAGCACTCATCCGCGCATCTCTATACCATCACTAAACGATATTATTGAACGCCACAAAAGGTAATCAGTGCAACGCATTGGCCTCCTATCATTAAAATCTGTCACTTTGGAAATGCTTTATGTGTTTATTGTAGACCCTATACCGTTCTTTTAAACTAATACTACATATATAGAAATATCTAGTCGATTTCGATGACTTCAGGACTCTTTGGGGCTTTTGATTTAGACGAATCATGGTCTTTCTTTGGTTTTCTTTTGTTGCTTTTTCGTAACGAAATCCCTTGACCTTGGAAATTTTGTTCGTTAGATTTAGCTTCACTATCTCTTTCTTCATCGTCCTTCGGTAGAACTATTGGAAATCCGAAAAATAATTGGCCCTCAGGTAAATCTAGTTTGGCAGGTTGGCCATCGAACGTTATCTTTATATTCTTTATGTCTTGCTCAGGTTTCGGATTCCTCTTGGGAGCTTTACCAGATATATTTTGTCCTTGACCAACAAATTTAGATCGATCATTATTGATGCTGTTTGTAATGCCTGCATAATCAATTCTTGTGGACATTGATCCCTGTCCAAGCACCGATGGATCCAAGACTTGACCCTTACTGGAAGGGCTCTTTCTTTCTTTATCTTGTTGGGCCTTCATTGCTTTATAATCAGGTTCCACATATCCTACGGGTGGCGCAAAATCTGTTACCAAGTCGGTCTCAATAACACATATACTTTTTGATGACGATTCAGGTTTCACCTCTAAAATCTTGATTTTGAATGTCTTTCCGTTATAACTGATCTCAATAACATCATCCACAGTTAATGTGGAAAAGTTTCTTAATACGTTTTCTAAGACTGCCTTGGGGTCAGAAATGTCTAAAAAGTCCACCGATTGGGGTTCTAATTTCACGAATTGACCCAGGGGCACATCCGCAGATGAAATCTGTAATAGGGATCCCGGTTGTATGCCCAACGTTTCCATCATCCATTGAGGCAAGTAAACTCTTCCCTCCTCTGCAATAAACTCTAAAACACCACCGTGTGTCACACTCCCGCTTTCATTGGCAGTTAATTTGAAAAGCATGGGATATCTGATATTCAACATGGACAGTTTGCTCAGAGCGCTTGGTGGCAGGAAGATCTTGCCGCCGAAGTTTGCGTCATCTTTCCGTATTCTATCATTCATCATGGCTATAGGATAGCATCTAAAGAATTCCTCAAACGTTTGAGGTATATTGACAAAGCCGTTTCCTCCGCCAAAAGAGCTGAACCCGGAAAACATTGTTGTTCTTTTTTATGGTATCGTGTCTTTATCTCCTCTCTCAGTATGATTAGGTGTGCTAACGATTAAACTGTAATCAAATCCCTTCTTTATTCATAGAACTAGCCCAAGATTTCTTGCCTACCTTTGATTTTCGCCACCTAGCCCAAACGGGAATTTTTTTTTTTCATGGGACGAAACTTGCCGCTTCCGTCGTAAACGTGGAGTTTCCTAATGCGTACTTATTTTCTTAGGCACTTCGGCTAAAACAGTAAAATGATAATAATGGCAGGGCATTGTACACAACATGCGTTGGTAAACAAGCAATTTGGAGTTGAAGAAATAGCACCAGGATTGATCTACGATGGCAGCAAGGAAATCAAAGAGGGGCCAACAAAAGGAACTTGCGAAACCAGAGGAATTTGATGTTCCAAAGGAAAATGAAGAAGATGAAGAACATTTGTACGGTAATATTGACGACTACAAGCATTTAATACAGGATGAGGAGTATGGTGACGAGGATGTACCTCGCGATTTGCAATTCAGCGAAGATGAGGACGATTCTGAGCGGGACGATTCTTTACTGGCAGAATTCTCAGACTATGGGGAGATATCCGAAGATGATGAAGAAGATTTCATGAATGCAATTAGGGAAGCAAGTAACTTCAAAGTTAAAAAGAAGAAGAAAAACGATAAGAGTAAATCATATGGCCGCCAAAGGAAAGAAAGAGTGCTAGATCCTGAAGTAGCGCAACTACTCTCCGAGGCTAATGAAGCATTTGTTAGAAATGATTTACAAGTTGCGGAAAGATTATTTAATGAGGTAATTAAAAAGATGCGCGTAATTTTGCTGCCTATGAAACTCTGGGTGATATCTATCAATTGCAAGGAAGACTTAACGATTGTTGTAACTCGTGGTTTTTGGCAGCGCACCTAAATGCGTCCGACTGGGAATTCTGGAAAATAGTGGCTATTTTATCTGCTGATTTAGATCACGTTAGGCAAGCAATATACTGTTTGTCTAGGGTTATAAGCTTGAACCCTATGGAATGGGAGTCTACCTATCGCCGGGCAATGTTGTACAAGAAAACAGGACAATTGGCAAGAGCTCTCGATGGATTTCAAAAATTATATATATACAATCCTTACGATGCGAACATATTAAGAGAGTTGGCTATTCTTTACGTTGACTATGACAGAATCGATGACGCCGTTGAACTTTACATGAAAGTGTTTAACGCAAATGTCGAAAGAAGAGAAGCCATTTTGGCTGCTGCAGAAAATGCTTTAGATTCTTCAGATGAAGAGAGTGCGGCAGAAGAAGAGGCCGAAAAGGAACCCCTCGATCAAGATGAAGATATGCAGATGTTTCCTGAGATTAACTGGAAAAAAATAAATGCAAAATATAAATGTATACCATTCGATTGGTCTTCTCTGAATATTCTCGCGGAACTCTTTCTGAAATTGGCAGTCGGTGAGGTCGATGGCATTAAGGCAATCAAAAAATGTGCACGTTGGATTCAACGTCGTGAAGGTCAAGTGTTTTGGGACGATGTTTCGGATGATTCAGAATTTGACAATAGAAGGTTCAAAAACAGTACTTTCGATTCTCTACCCGCCATTGAAAAGGAAAAGTCGTATACTATTCCAATCGACATCAGAGTTAGGCTAGGGCTGCTAAGATTAGACACAGATAATCTTGTTGAAGCCCTTAATCACTTTCAATGTCTTTACGATGAAAGTTTTACCGACGTTGCAGATTTATATTTTGAAGCAGCAACTGCTTTAACAAAGGCCGAAAAGTATAAAGAAGCCATTGATTTTTTTACGCCGTTGTTGGCTATTGAGGAGTGGCGTACATCTGACGTCTTTAAACCCCTAGCAAGATGTTACAAAGAAACCGAAAATTATGGAACGGCTAAAGAATACTATGAGTTGGCCATCAAATCTGAACCAGGCGATTTGGATATTCGTGTGTCACTCGCAGAAGTTTATTATCACTTAAACGATCCAGAAACCTTCAAACATATGTTAGTTGACGTTGTGGAAATGAGAAAACATCAAGTCGATGAATCACTTCATAGGATATCTACTGAAAGGGGTTCTGGCGATAGTTTGAACGATGTCTCCAGTAAACCATTATTGGAGGATAGCAAATTTCGAACCTTTAGGAAAAAAAAGCGTACACCCTATGACGCAGAGAGAGAGAGAATAGAAAGGGAAAGAAGAATAACTGCAAAGGTCGTAGAGAAATATCAGAAGATCAAGAAATTCAAGTTTGATCCAACACTTGGTGAATCGAAACAAGTGACTATATGGATTAATACGGTTTCGGAATTGGTGGATATTTTTTCAAGTGTTAAAAACTTCTTCATGAAAAGTCGTTCTAGGAAATTCGTCGGTATCCTACGGAGAACTAAGAAATTCAATACCGAGCTCGATTTTCAAATTGAAAGATTATCCAAGTTAGCCGAAGGAGATAGCGTGTTTGAAGGACCGTTAATGGAAGAGAGAGTGACTCTTACATCTGCAACAGAACTAAGAGGACTGTCATATGAGCAATGGTTTGAGCTATTTATGGAACTTTCCCTTATAATAGCGAAATATCAAAGTGTTGAGGATGGTTTAAGTGTGGTAGAAACAGCCCAGGAAGTGAACGTCTTTTTCAGGATCCAGAAAGAGTCAAAATGATGAAATTCGTGAAATTAGCTATTGTACTGCAAATGGATGATGAAGAAGAACTGGCTGAAAACTTGAGAGGTCTGCTAAATCAATTTCAATTTAACAGGAAAGTTTTGCAGGTATTTATGTATTCCTTGTGCCGCGGGCCCTCTTCTCTGAATATTTTAAGTTCTACTATTCAACAAAAATTCTTCTTGAGGCAATTAAAGGCTTTCGATAGTTGCAGATATAGCACAGAAGTTAACGGTCAAGCCTCAATAACGAACAAAGTTGTAGACAACCCCAATAAAAAGTCATCGCCATATCTGTACTATATCTATGCTGTTTTGCTTTACTCTAGTAGAGGTTTTCTTTCAGCATTACAGTACCTAACGAGGCTAGAGGAGGATATTCCAGACGACCCAATGGTCAATCTTTTAATGGGGCTATCGCATATTCATCGTGCCATGCAAAGGCTAACAGCTCAGAGACATTTTCAAATACTTCACGGATTGCGATATTTGTATCGTTATTATACAATAAGGAAAAGCCTATACACGGATCTGGAAAAACAAGAAGCAGATTACAATTTAGGACGTTCTTTTCATCTAATTGGTCTGGTATCGATTGCAGTTGAATATTATAACAAGGTTTTAGAAAACTATGATGATGAAAAGTTGAAAAAACACGCCGCATACAACTGTATTATAATTTACCAGCAAAGCGGGAATGCGCAGTTGGCCGATAAACTCATGGAAGAGTATTTAAGTGTTTAAAGATTGTTTAAATGTTTCTGATTAAAATGTAATTGTATTATAACCCTTATAAATATAAGCGAACAAACCACTTCCCCGCCGTGCTATGAATTTTAAATATGAAATTCTTTGCAGGCGCCAAGAATTATAGACCCTTTTCCAGAAAGCAAAAGATGGTCGAACACCAATTTTGATGGCGTCAATGGGGAAATATATACTACCTGAGAATATGGTGTAAGAAAAAGCAGAAATAAATAAATTATTGACCGGTGACCGAATTAGGAATGTAAATAGAATGATTTTTCATAAATTATTAAACGATGAGAAAGTAAAGTTTAGGAAAAAGAAAGACTTGTATGTTGCACTAGTAACTAATTTCTTTTCATTGATTTCATCTTCTTAGCCCAAGCATACTTAACTGATTTTGTGACCCCCGCAGTGAAAACACCTTTGATGGTTTGCAGTGCACTCGATTTACTTATGCGGCTGAGTAAAAGTCTCTGAGTGTTTTTTAATGTGAATCCCTTTGGAAGATAAAATGAATCGTTTAGGACCACCTCTTTGTAAATAGGTTTATAGTACATTTGAAACCTTTCAAAGTTTTTAGTAACAATGTTGTTAACTTTGTCAGGATTTTCTCCGCCTAGTTTGTATCTAATATCACCTGCGTAACTCAAAGCGGTTATTTCTTTATAAAATTGGAATTCGTCAAACTTGTTGTCATTTTTCTCTAGGGTGTAATGCTTAGCCAAGGTAGCCGCAGCTTTCAGGTTTAATTGGTTCCAATATTGCACTCTTAGATCATTTTTCAATATTTTAACCGGTTTTTGTAGTCGCCCCGCTATATAGAATGTATTCCAAGTAGCTACATCCTTTAAAAGTGTTTCCATAGAAACCACTCCATATTTTACATCGTGCCCATTTATATTGGCAAATGGGTTGAAGTATACTCCTGCACCAATTTGTTGAAATTTGGAAACGAATTCAGAACCAAAGTATTTCAAACTGGAATAATGGTGAGGATTCTGTCTCATATTAATAGAGTGGAAGTGTGATGGATGAGTGACACCCAATATAATATCGATTTGAGGTTTGCTATCGGTTTTAGAATAGCCTGCTTGTTCAAAAACTCCTGAGCCATAACCAAATGCAAACCTGCATGGAGCCTTGAAAGACGCCATAACTCCATGCAGTTCTCTCTGAAGTTCCTTATCTATGGTGATGAGTTGATTACTTCCGTAATTGGGAGGGAGTCTGTTAAATCTATACATATAGTTTGTGAAATTGGAAGTCATCTCGTCCGATTTCCTTATACCTTTTTCTAATAATTCCAGATCATTGTCCTTAGTAGTCCCTTCAATATGGAGGTTTTGTTTTTCGTAAATAGTTCTATTAGAGATAATGCCAGCATCCTCTAAGGGAGTCTTTTCTTCCTTAATGCGCGTACTTAAAAGTCTTTTCAACACGCTTGCATGCGTTGTTTGACCTTTCAGCAGCAAACTTAGGCGATTTTCAGAAACTCGAAACATAATTCAGGCTATATTTGATAACAAATATGTCCTCTAGTAGTGCAAATTAGAAATTAAGCGATGTATCACTCTTTTACCACGTTGATGACCTTGGGATATATCCAAACTCTTTCACATGCATCGGTCGAAGTATTCAACTTATACTATTCAAGGTTAACCAGGCTGAAGGGTATTTCTTTTTCAAGTACTCCGGGTAAGCGAAGGTCACTTGACCTATAAAATGGTGGGGAATATCGCGAGCCATGGTATAGTAAATGAAAGTTGAAGATATATAGTTGATTATGCCTTTACATATAGCCGGTTCATACGCTTTTTGTTGTCTTGTTAATTGATAGTTCTTGTTAATTGATAGCTCTTGTAGAATTCTTCAAAGGAAAGGCGGTAATGTCATATTAGATCTATAATCTAATGTAGCCTCAACAGATATCTTAATGCTCCTTGTTAAAGACCTTTCTATATTATTTTTCCTTTAGCAAATAAATACCTACAGGCCCGTTTTTTACACTTGACATATGAATGAACACATATTTGTCTCTCTTCATGCTTTTTCACGTCGCCATTTTGCCCCAGTGCCAGTCGCAGTAAGTAATCGAGGAATAGTCGTAGATAGCATCATGGTAAGGGGTTGCTAAAGTGTCAGACTCTTTTTCCAGCTATTCCAAGGGATGCCGTGGTATCTAAAATGGCAGGCTGGGATGCATGTTGTAAATTACATCAATAGCCGACGTATTGTTCCGCTCAAATAAAAAAAAATCCGAACTTCTCCGGCAGGCTTGCTAACAAAATGCGTACAGAAATGTCCGCACTTGTTTTCAAGTACATCACCGTATATTTAGCTGGCTTTCCTTACGTAGAGAACAGGCTGGTGCCTTTAAATGAATTAAAAGGGAGCAATATAAGTGATGCATATCGTTTTACTGTAATATAAGTAATACATATCGTTCTACTTCATAGAAAATGCTTTGTCGTTTCAAGTGTTTTTGTCATTAATTGTAACCATTTTGTAGCTCCAGGTTCCAGTTAGAACGGACAGTAATAGCAGGATTTCCGGTTCTAGTTTATAGTTATCTGCCTGTGGTAGCTCATCAAAGCTGTCGTTGTCCTTCTTTACAAAAACAACTTAGCACTCTAAAAACCATAATCTATCAGTCTGCCACTGAGAACTTATCATGCCAATGCCATTATACTTTGGGCAAAACAGTGCCATCGCCAATGTATCTTGGAATGGAGAGAGTTTTCAAGATGTACAATCATTTTATCACTGGCATGACGCAGAGCGAAATATAAACCAAAACTCAGTAACCCTTTTAGAAGAAGATGTTAGCCTGTATTTCGCCAAGAATAATTTGCCCGGATCACTGGAATCTACGGTTCCAATACCCGAAAGTCAAAGCCAGGTTAATGAAATGAATGCGTTTCTTGAGACAAATGAGTCACAATTACACGATAGATGTGGTGAGGTAACAAATAATGCACGGTATATTACGCCATCTTTAGGCCCTGCGTTCAAAGATCTGGTAAATTTCAAACTTCAAAAAGAAGTGAGTTCAGCAATTTTTGACGGCAATGAGACGGAACAAATTGTTTCGCAATGCCCTCCGGCTTATTCACAACTTTCACACGTGGCCCAGCTATATAATGACCCCAAAGTATCGGGCACACTTTCTCAAAAGCAGACGAAAAGGGGATGTTATCGGTGTTCCCATTGTTCTGAAAATTTCCCAACGTTACTGAACTTTGCCGCGCATCTAGATGAATTCAATCTTAAAAGACCGTACACATGCCCAATAAAGCAATGCCCCTGGAAAATATTAGGATTTCTGCAAGCAACTGGTCTAAGAAGACACTGCGCATCTCAGCATAGGGGAGAGCTTGATGTAGAGATGGAAAAATCGCTAAATTTGAGAGTGGAAAAGTATCCAGGGCTAAGTTGTCCATTTTCCATTTGTCAGAAAACATTTAAGAGGAAGGATGCCTATAAGAGGCATGTGGCCATGGTGCACAATAATGTTGATTCGAGGTTCAATAAGCGTTTGAGAAAATTTATGAACAGCATCTCCAGATAGTTGATATGCAACAATAAAAGTAAATAGGACTTTGATAATGCGTGTGAAAGAGCCGCGTTATATTCCATCTAAATCAAAATAAAAATAAAAGGCAATATTTGAAACTACCAACACTTGCTCCTTGACAACTAATACATCTTTCAACATGCATCGCTAAGTAAATTTTTGCAACTTTTTTTTCTTTTATATATAGTTTTTGCCTCATTGGAGAATGATTTCGAAAAGAATCTTTTCCTCGCTATTTTCTTTATAAACATGACTCGATAACCGATTATTCAAATAACTTCAATGCTGTTTTAAAACCTGGACATCGCTTTAATTTCTTTGAAGTTCCGGGTACATTATTTTGTTTGTTCAAACTATAGTTACAAAAGCGTAGCAAAATAACGTCCTTGGTAGTTCTTACTAGCTAATATTTTTATGTTTTCTACCGTTGGAGGTTGCTTTCCGATATCCTCGATAGAATTCACCGACGAACTTGCATTGCACGCATTTCTTCTGAAAACAGCCTAATCAATGCAGCGGCTTTCGAGGACCAGAGCAAAAGGGGAAACGCCAAGAAACGATAAAGGCAAGATCGCCAATATTGTGGAAAAGGATCTGCGTAACCAAGAAGAAGAAGAAAAAGAAGAAAAACGGTATTCTATTTTTATGATCTCTTTGGAAAGTATAAGGAATGATGAAGTGGGTGCAAAAATTTCGATTATACAAAAAAAGGTTTTTCTTTTTTTTTTCTGATTCATTTTTTCAATGTTCATCCAGTAACACATACTTGCTGGTAGTGTAGGATCACTGTTCTCCGAAATAGGGGCATGCATCGATCGACTTTTCCCATCCGTTCGAGTATTCCCTTCTTGGGACCCCCTCCCTATAGGTGCTCATTACGTCGCCCGACGGGAGGGTAATGGGGTGGATTAGTGACACAAAAGGGTTTTTTTCAATAGTCGGTCTGGGTTTGAAAAAGAAGGATCAGCCAAGATGACGAACTTTTGGGCAGGTGGCTGGGCTAGCTTGGTTTCCATGCTGTTCCAGCAGACTTCTGGTTTGCAATACGTTGTGTTGTGGGTTCTTCTCGCATGGTAGGGGCGAATGAGGGGAGCGTATTTTGTTCCTTCAAGACACGTTGGATACGATGTGCGAACATATAAAGGGAACAACAATCTTGCAGTCTCTCCCCCTCTTGCCGATGTATGTCGTAGCCTTTTTCCCTTGGATTTTCTGAAGAACATCTATTAGTGTGAGTAGAGAGACATTACTGTAGATTATACTCCTACGTTTATATAAACATGTCAGAACACGAAGATAAAAAACAAAAAGTTGGTGGTTCATCCTTGGACCAGTTGAAGAATGCTGGTACCCATGTGGTGGCTGACTCTGGGGATTTTGAGTCTATTTCCAAGTACGAACCGCAGGACTCAACTACCAACCCTTCTCTGATATTGGCCGCTTCAAAGCTAGAGAAGTATGAGAAGCTGATCGACGCCGCTGTCGAGTTCGGTAGAAAGCATGGTAAGACCGACCATGAGAAAGTCGAAAATGCCATGGATAAAATTTTGGTGGAGTTTGGTTCACAGATCTTGAAGATCGTGCCAGGTAGAGTTTCCACCGAGGTGGATGCAAGGCTGTCCTTTGACAAGAAAGCCACGGTCAAGAAAGCCCTTCATATCATCAAACTATACAAAGACATGGGCGTACCTAAAGAAAGAGTATTGATTAAGATAGCTTCTACATGGGAAGGTATCCAAGCCGCTAAGGAGTTGGAAGCAAAACACGGCATCCACTGTAACATGACGTTGTTGTTTTCCTTCACTCAAGCAGTAGCATGCGCGGAGGCAAACGTTACTTTGATTTCCCCATTTGTGGGAAGGATTATGGACTTCTACAAGGAGCGGTCAGGTGAAGACTACACCGGAGAGACTGATCCCGGTGTTCTTTCTGTAAGAAAGATATACAGCTATTATAAGAGGCACGGCTATAAAACCGAAGTGATGGCGGCTTCCTTTAGAAACCTTGACGAGTTGAAGGCCTTGGCGGGTATTGATGACATGACTCTCCCACTAAACCTTTTGCAACAGTTACACGAGTCAACAGATCCTATTGAAAACAAATTGAATGCAGAGACCGCTAAGCAAGAAGGTGTTGAAAAAGTATCTTTTATCAATGACGAACCTCACTTCAGATACGTCTTTAACGAAGATCAAATGGCCACAGAAAAACTATCTGATGGTATTAGGAAATTTTCTGTAGACATTGAAGCGCTGTACGAGCTGGTTGAGAAAAAAATGTGATCATTAAGGTTACACTTATGTATTTTCGTCCATCCTTTCCAATAAATACCCTAGTATGAGTTAGCTTAAGTACATATGCACGCTATACTAACCAATATATTCAATAAGGCGCTGGTTACTTTTCTAAGCGTAATCAAATTTTGAGCGGTACGTGAATGATTTTTCGTATTCTACTTCCTCTCTTATTTTTAGCCTTGATCGCCTCTCTTATACCAGCTTTCTTCTCAGAACCGTCCGTACCCTTAGAATCTTGCAGATTTGTCTTAGCTGGATATTTTACAGTATCATCTTCATCCAGCATGATTTTTTCAACCTCATGTATCCTCTCTATACCATGATTTACCTCATTTGGTTGCACCGTTTCTGGACTTCTTTTATTCCTTATACTCGGCCTGTTCAACTCGTTTACTACGTTAGCATTCAGTATCCTCTTGGGCTTTTTAAAAGGCTTGTTGACCTTCAAAGTAAGCTTGCTAATGTTGAATCCACCTCTAGCGGCACTGTCCTGCTTCTGCTTATCTTTAGAGACTATGACTCTCGTATTTGAATGTATTTCCCTTGGAGTTGAAATGTGGTTCAAAGTAGGCACACATTCAGAGGAGACGGGTTGCTTTTTTTTGCACTGGCATAATAGGAGGATCAGTTCTAACGTGAGATGCCGTTACTTGAATATCTCTATCATATTCGTCGATAATACCTGAGATTATGACCAAAAACTGACTGAAAATCCTATGCTCTTCAATATCAAACCCTTCTGGGTTCAAAATTGCCTTCAGCTCTTTGGAACTTGTTTTGAATTCACTAGTTAACAAGATATTATCCTTTTCCGTATAGAGCATGAATCTGTTGTTTATTTGAAAATATTTTAGTTTGCCATCATGCCAAATTTTGCGCTTCTTGTAAATCTGATCTGTGTATTGGCATTCATACTCAACGATATGTGATAGCATGGTATAGCATTTGGTTTTTGAGACCTGCCTGCTCACGATGTTTAAGAAGTACGCGTGTAATTAAAATTGAGGCTCCACATCGCGGGAGCCTTTTGATGGTCTTTTTTCCTCATATCCCAAAAACAAAAATATGTATGTTTCAAGAATAAAGGAAGTACTAGGGTGAAGAGGTAAACCTCCCATGATGCCAAAATGTCCACTTTAGTGGTTTTCGTGAATTAGTATATAAATTACATTGCTTATTACATTGTTTACGGAAGTCTATAAAACAGGTATCTATTTATGCAGGAAGTGAAACATCCATTCTATAACTAGGACATAGCGCCAAGTTTAGAGCACTATTCTCTAGTTATTCCCACGCCGAATCCTATTCCTATGCCAGCGAATATAGCTAACAACTCTATGCATCCTAAAATAAAACATAACATTCTGAACCATTTTAAATCAATGTCCCATTCAAATCCTTTGAGTAGGCCAATTCTATGCTCATGGTTCATTATCATTCTCATTAGTCTATAATTTGAAATACCACTATTCCCATCCATGGAAAAGAAAAAGAACAGAGGCGGAATTAAAACACAAGTGCACAGTGTTATTATAATTCTTGATATACTATAGACTTCGGAGAATCCATGCGTTTCGGAATCATACGACTGAATGGAGGATGTGTCTATTCTCTGAATAGGTATCGTGTGCATTTTAAAGGGTGATTGCCACTCTTGGTCGGCGCCTTTACCAATTATTTTGTATGCATATTCTGTGGCATCCTCATTTCCTTTACCGATTTCCTTAGAAACTGAATAGTCATCTGCATTACTTGAATATTCTTCTTGATATAGCGAGTCTTGACCGCGCATTCCTACATCAAGAGGGACTTGGGGACCATAAATATGATTTGAAGTGGATCGGTCGGTTTCTCGCAGCTTTTCATCTTGGTTTCGCGGTTGGAGGCCTTCTTTAGCAGAGTCATGCCATGTACTAGGGGGTAACGTGTTATTTAACAAGATAGGAGACCTTTGTTGACTGGCAGATTTAGCCGTTTCAGACGGTTTTAAGATGTCAGTTAGCAGAGAATGGTTTCTTGGAGTATTGACCTTGGGAAACGACTTTGGAGGGGTTTGTGCCAAGGGCCTATTCCAAGCCTTTTTAGGTATTTGAAACTCATGCGGTATGAAGGTCTGGTCAGGAAAAACATCTTTCGACCCGTCATTGGAAATCCTTTTTTTAGATACTTCAACCGCTTCTTCAATCGATGGTACAAATCCGTCGTCATACCGTACAGAGGAAAATGAAGAGTATTCATCCTGCACTTGACTTGAAGCTCGGCTTTTCGAGACGGTATCTTCTGGCTGTCGGCGTTGTGAGCTACCTTCGGTTGGTGGATAGTATGACGAAGAACGCCTCTCCTTTATTTTATCTGATGATTTTGCCGAAGATGATTCCATATAATAACCCTTGGTGGTCTCAACATGCTTTTCAGCGGAACCCAAATTCAAAAGTACTGAAGTAGAAATAGTACCGCTACTACTGTGTCCATTCGGATTCGTTTCTGCGGAAGAGCCGTGCGAAGAGTTTCTGTTTCTTTCACTTGAGCACGGCGGAGGTAATGGGAACTCTGCAGCTTCTGGGCCTCGTCGTATTAAATCCAAAATTGAATTCTCCAAAGCTCTGTGTGATTCCTCCTGGAAATTATCATCTCTAGCGTCTTCGAAGACCTGCGGACTGCCCGTACTGCTTGAGTTTGATTCTCCTTTAAAGATTTTATCGTATCTGCTATCATCGATGTAAATGTTATACGATTTCGCTTCCGATGAGGGAGATAGATGAGATCCCTCGATAAATAATGAACCGGACCTTATTCTTGCGCGTTGTTGATTTATACTCACAGTGTTGCTTTCAGACGAAGATGTGGACAATATTGTTGTAGATCCCGATGTTGACATTGAAGTGTCAGTGGTAGCCGAATCATTTCTAGATATTTGTGACATTTCATAAAGTGTAAGATGAAATTACAATAAAAAAAAAAAAAGGTAATGAATGTATAAAGTTGGATATAGTCTTTTAGAAAAAAACTATGTTGTCAAATGAGTGGACGGTTTGATATACCAAAGCCAAACCCTATGAAAAGAGCAGCAAATAAGTGAGCGCTTGGAATTTAGAAAACGGTAGCAAGCCAAATGTGTGAAAAAATTAACAAGTTAAACGTGTACTATAATGCTCGATAACTATTGCGTGGTGATCCTTCGTCACCTTGAGGAAAAAAAAGAGCGAGTGGAATGGTATAACCTGTTATAACACACGGATAATACTATGCTAGAATGTAGATGTAGTGGAATTCTTTCTTGTGTCGATGCACGTACTTGGCAGCTTCTTTAAAAACTGAAACAAAACTCTAAGAGTACAGCGTAACCACCCCTTGCATATATAACCAACGCAAAATAATCCGGCACTTTGTCCTCTTTTCGTAAATTAGCTTTTAAGCTATGCTCAGCTAGGCGTTCGGTAGATCTGTAGTGAAATTTACGTAAAGTTGACCTGGTCAGTTAGAAAATGTACACATCTAACCAGAAACAAACAAACAAATGTAAACAGAAAAGCTTTGCATAAGGCTTAAGAATGAAAGGCAACGCACTAAGCGGGCTTGGGAGACCATGGCGTGTTGAAGAATGCTGGATAAAGGCATAGATACCATCTCTTTAATTGCTGTCGCGTTAGCTTTCCAACTCGCGGTGGCTGGCTTTTTTTTCTCTGCGCGTCCCAATTAGGTAAAGCAGCGAACGGGCCTACGAAGCCGCATTTCGTGTACTTTCTAGCTGGTGAAAAATCCCTGCGGCGCCTCTTGCTTCCTTGCATTTAGCGTGGGCGTGCATCGTGCATATGTATGATAAAGTCTTTTATTTACGTATAGACTACACAAACTAAAAAAAAAGCGACTGGGTGTGCTGGGTATTTGGATGCTACTCGGGACGTAGTGGTGGAATGCCATCGTCTATTCCATGGTCTTCATCAGTTCATCGTAGAGCATGTCCTTGAGCACTTCTATAGGCACTTCTTCCTCTTCCTCCGGACGCATTATTTTGTTGTCTAGCTTCCAAAATTCGTCGTCTAAGTTGAGCGGAGGGTATTCTGGTTCGTCGCTTGAATCGTGGTACATCGCCAAGTATGGATGTCTCAGGGCTTCCGCTGCGCTTATTCTCTTGTCAGGGTTAAATTGTAACATCTTGTTTAGTAGATCTATCATATCAGGATTCAGATCCGTTTTTGCCCACACGTTCTCCCACGGTAAAGGCGGTCTCATCGGTAAATTTGCTATATATTCTTTAGCCCTCTTGGATTTAATTTGGTTGAAGTCCTCGAAGGACGGGGTACCAAGTACTTCCAAAATTAGCCATAATTGATGGTGATAGTCCCTGCCTGGAAACAAAGGTTTCCCTGAAAGCATTTCAGCCAGTATGCACCCGCATGACCAAATATCCATCGCAGTCGTATACTCTTGGAAGGTTAGCATAATTTCTGGTGCTCTGTACCATCGCGTCGCCACGTATTCTGTCATGAACCCAACCAAGGTTTCTCTTGAATCACTACTACTAGCCAAGCACCGAGCTAGCCCAAAATCGCAAACTTTCAAATCGCAATTTGAATTCAGTAATAGGTTTGATGGCTTAATATCTCTATGGATAACCTGGGCACTATGGATAGACTTGAGGGCCCTTAAAATCTGGTAAGTGAAATATTGAATATGATCATCACTTAAAGTAGAGGAGCCGCTATTCTGGTTATTGATAACTTTTTGTAAGTCAGTTTCCATCAATTCCTCGACCAAGTAGACAGCGTTTAACTTGTCGATGGATACTGGTCTTACTTTATCTAATATACTTATTATATTTTCGTGTTCGTGGAAATACCGTAGCAGTTTGATCTCACGTATGGTCCTCGTTACGAAAAGTTTCTTGCTAAATGGCTGTATCTTCTTAATAGCCACTTTTATACCAGAAGGTTTGTGAATTGCCGAACATACTGTTCCGTATGCCCCCTCGCCTATCAAATCTACGAGTTTGTACTGAGAAGGAATATCAAAAGTTATAGTTCTAGCCATTTGTGTATACTAGAGAAATGAATAGATGGACAGTATTCTTAGTAGCGACCTTTTCTGCCTTGGAAAGAAGCTTTCTGTAGAGTGCCAAATTTTTTAGTCGGCTTTGATCTGATCCACTAGAAAAAGACAAAGGAAAAAAATTGCCAAGATGGTTCGGAAATCTAAACGGCTGAAAATTAGGCTTCCAGTATATATATAGCTATGAATTCGAGTGTTGGTCGGATATATTTGTAGAGATATAGAGACATTTGAAAGCCTCTGTTACTTGCATGGAAATGGATGATATATAAAAATACACTGTGATCAGTAAATTTCTAAAAGCTGCACAACGCGTTTTGAATCTGCAAAATCAGGAATGTGAAGGAAAAAAGTCCAAACCTTGCGTTTTAAGTAATATAATGTCCAAAAGAGTAAAGAATTTCGAGCCGGAGCTGTGCTGTCAAATGGCGACTAGCCACTCGTTCTTTTCTTTCATAAGAATTCGAGTATCATAAAACTGCTAGAAGAGAAACTTTATGATTTTGCTGCACCGGTGGCTTTGAACTCGTGCATGTAAATAAGTTCCGGCTGGATGTTGTAAGTATCTTGTTGTTTTTTTTCGTCATCGTTAAGCCTGACACGATGAGGATGTATATTTATTCTTTTTGTTTGATCGTTAACTAGTACTGAGTCTTAACAGGAATATTTACTTCCAGAAAATAGCAAAACATAAAAAAACAAAGAACAAAAACAAAAAACACCAATGGTGGATGCGAAATTGAGATTTTTGACTTTGTTTTAAAGCTTTAAACCAGTCTAACACAAACACAAGTAATCTATGATCTATGAAAGTTTCTTTTGATAAAGTATCAGTTTAAATTATGCAATTTGAAATAGATATTTTTGGAGTGACTGCTGTTGAGGGAATATTAAGGCATGCCATGGATACTAAGGTTTAAGACAACATTGTGTATTTGAGTCCTACCGATTATGCTACTATGAGTTTTCGCTTTTTTGAAAAGTGCACTGCTTATATGCTTAGTCCTTTTTAGGGTACTTTTGCATGTCATAGCGCCGCAGATGGATTAATTAAACATATTTTTTAACAATTATGGGAAACCAGTGAGCTTTAATATTGTGAAGAAAGAGAGTACTCTTCAGTAGGTCAGATCTATTACTACGGGCAAAGCAAGGCAATAATTCAACGGATAGCAATTAGTGCCACCCAGCGACTGAAGTGAATAGCTGCGGGTTATATAGCATCGACATATATGCGCCTAGCACTAGTGAAAATGTCCATTAGTTACTCCAAAGAGAATGAGAGCTCTAAAGCTAGAAACTCTTCTACAACTTCCAACAACTAACTTCACTGCTTGAGAACTACGTAATAAGAACCATTTCTATCTCTTCAGCTGCAGTAGAATTTGCGAGCTTAGTTATTCAGGCAGACCTTAACTAGAAAAGACCGTCTAACCGGTCAATTGGTGTGTCGCGTACTCAGAAGGTTCTTCTGGCCATAGAAGCAATAGCTCACCTGAGCGAGGATGCCGAAACGATATGGGGGGTGTGTTGGTGGCATTGGCAAAGCAGAAAACAAAGCGCTTATTCTTGTGTTAAAGGAAGTAAAAATACTATCATAAAATTATCGCTAAAATTCGCCATGCTTGGGAGGATAGCCGAGTGGTTCAAGAACGACGAGGGCATAACTATTTACGCCCAGATTGCTGGTGTAGCTATGGCCAATGCTGTGAATTTTACTTTCTTGTACACGCCCTATTATACTAGTGAATTACTGTCCGGAAACGCTTATCTTGCCTTGGTGGCATAAGATATTGGCCTGGCCACCAGCTCCACCAATTTAACCCAACGATGCTAGAAGCCATAGGGTGGGCTGGGTATCTTCGCCAATGGAATGCAATATGGCGCTATCTACGCAAGACAAGCTTCAAGGGCGGCGTGTTCGTAAATGGAACGGACTCGTTCATTCTTGAATATCAAAATGATAGAGCCAAACCCATAAGTGAATATTTGAATAGTATCGTCACATTCGTACGCGCCATATCAGCTCGAACATCACCAACGCTACGGGGCTCTTGAACCGAAAAGGGAATGCGCTTCGAAAACATAAGACCACCTGGCCTGATTGGAAGTAACTCCATATTGTCAATTTTACAGTCAACCTGTTTAAGCCTCAATTAGCTATCATAAGAGAGTATTAATGTGAAATTAGGTAAAATTTCAAATATAAGAACAACAACCAACAAGCTATATTGCAAAATCGATTCCGCGAAGTTGCAGAATACAACAACATGGCAATACTGTGACTCCAACGGGAAATGGAAAATTATAACGAGAAAGTATGTTTAACGAACTTTATGGACAAGCAGCAGACTGAAAATCCCAAAAAAACCGTTAATCTACTGCAGCCGACGATCCATTTTGCTCTACATGTGCAAAAATGAGGTACGACTGATGAAGACCCGATATTTGTTTCGGCCAATAATACCTTGATATGGTAAGCTGTTACTATTAATTAGCAATTCGGTTTAAAGCTCACAAAGAAAAAAAGTTGCTAAGGAATATGAGTTGCTTATTAGTTTTGACTTAGTGGCATAAATTACTGATGATTAACATGAAACAAGGCAACTTGGCCGAGTGGTTAAGGCGAAAGATTAGAAATCTTTTGGGCTCTGCCCGCGCAGGTTCAAATCCTGCAGTTGTCGTTATTTTTTGCTTTTATTAATTTGTAAAAAATGAAGAAATAATTACAGTCAAATCAGCAATATGACGCTAGCGTCACTACTTCTGTTTTTCGTTCTTTTCCAAATGTAAATTCGTATTTATATGAGTTAAATAAACTATTGACTGATATTTTTAGAGGCTATTAATCTAGACTTCTGCAAATTTCTTTTGATGTTTTTTTTTATAATTTCGTATACGAAAGCTTCCAGTTCATCAACCTCAAAGACAAAAGATTTCAAAGCGTTGACGAACAGGCCCACAAGATTTAGATAGAACAAGAAAACAAGTTAAGACTGTGAGGAAATTGCCTCAACTAATTTGAGCACGACCT